>VZRN01000184.1:260722-275586 GCA_013397935.1 Dasyornis broadbenti
TGCCGCCACCACCCCGCGCGTGCGCACTGAGGCAGCCGCCCCTCAGCGCCGTGCGTGCCCGGCGTGCTCCCTCCCTCCGCGCATGCGCAGCGCCGCCACCGCGCGCCGCGGGCGGAACGACGGCGGCGCTTCCGCCCTTCCTGCGCCTGGCGCCTCTGAGCATGCGCGGCCCGGGCAGGGCGGGGCGGGGCGGGGTAGGACTTCCCCGTGAGGGAAATTGTCGCTTTCCTCGGGTGGCTCGGCGTCCATCGGGCTGGGAATGTCAGTTTAAGATTACATTTTCAAAATGACTCGGGGCGGGGAAAAAAGGCACATACAAAGCGAGGCAGAGACCCTGAGGCGCTACGCCTGGATGAGGCCAACCGGAATGAAATTAGGGGCGTGGAGATAAGAGAGAAGCGCAAGGGGGGAAAACCAGAAAGAATTAAAAAAAAAAAAAAAAAAAAGAGAAAATTAGCATCGAGGTCTTACAAAAGGAGCGGATCTGTTCTTGTCACTTCTAGCGAGCACAGATGGCTGGAAGCGTCCAAAAATAGCTGTTTAATGCTGAGGGGCAGTGGTAGAGGTCAGCCCGCTATGATAAATACAGAATTCTTGTTACTGGGCTCCAAGATGAGTTGTCTCGCTCTGTAACAAAGAACACGCAGACACTGCTGCAGGTCAGTTGTTCATATCCCTGCAAATGTGAAAAAAAGGGACTTTTTTAGTATCCACTGAACAGACTGAAGCTTCTACAGAGACAGGCTTGCTCCATGGGATGTTTTGTTATGATCATCTCTACAAGCTTCAGTGATAAATGGTACAAAAGACAAACATAGCACTTGTTCCCGAAGGTTTCCTGTGTTGGATGCACGGGTGAAGGGGCTGCAGCAGTCCAGTTGTGTAGGAATGCACAGCGTGGTGTGGGTTTGAGTCGGTGGTATTTTTATTTGGTTTTGAATCAAAACATTATTAATAACCCTAGTCAGGACATGGTAGTTAAAGTGTCTTTTGGAAAGTAAAACCAATTCTGTATATATTTTGGATGACCACGAGATAGTCTGTGAAGAGAAAATCATCTAACAGAGGTGACCTGTTTGTTCCTTTGCTCAGGGTGCACATCTGATAAGAGATATTTAGTCCATCTGGAGCTCTGGGAGGAGGCTTTTTCAGCATATACCTGTATATTTATATAGGGCTGCATCTGTTTTAGCAGCAAACTTCAGGAGAAAACTGCATATGAACACCCATTGTCAATTTTTATAGAGATACAATGTTGAGAGTTTACTGGAGTTACCTTTTCTCACTGTTATATTGAACTGTAACAGAAATTTATTTGAAACTGTTTCAATAAAATATCCAGATGTCTTTTTTAAATATCTGTGGTTATTAATATATAACCAAGTAGAGTTTATCTGACTTCCACTCTGCATCACCTTGTCTCTCAAATTGCCTGACATGATTCTGCCCATTTTCGGTGCACTGTTTGACCCCAGGAAAATGTTTTCAGCCGTGTCTCTCAAATAAGAAATTGGTTTCTGTAAAGACAATTTTCTCCAAATTTCAAAAAGTTTATTTTTGTGAATAATTAAAAAAAAAAAAAAAGTAAAAACTGAAAACAGACAAACATTAAGAAAACCAGACAAATAATTCAGAGGTAACACATGCTCCTTATGACACTCTAAGATTTCAGATACAACACAGGGATTCAGGCTCTGGTAACAGGACTTATCCCAGCTCACTGAGGCTGTATGTGGGATGAACAGTGAGGTACCTGCAATTGTTCAGACCCTCATCTACCAGAAATAAACAACAATTCTATAAAGTCACAGTAGCTGTGGGGAAAAAAGGGCTTTTTCTTGCAAGGAACTGGGGAGCATGATGCTACTTGCCAACTTCAGAGAGATATCTTGGAGTTCTTTGGGCAGTTCTGCTCCCCATCCCCTCTCCAGGGACCCTTACACTCTGCCAAGAAGGGTAAAGAGATGCCTTTGCCTCGTGTGAAGCAGGCAAAAAATTACTGTTATCAGGCCATTGTCCCAGTTTTGGAGCCTCTACATGGAAATCAAGGAAGATGTAAACAGAGCATCCCATGTTTTCTCTGGATAACCATTCCACAGAAAGGACTGGGCACGCAGGCAGCAAAGCCTAAGGAATCCTTCTCTCCAATACAACAAACAGCACGTTTTTGGTAACAGGGTCCCTTTTACCCCTTGGCTATGGAAAGGGAAAATGCAGATGTGTGTGTGGGGCTGCACAGGGACACTGCTCATGTCCTGCCCTGCAGCGGTGCACCCAGGCCAGCTCTGCTGCCGTGAGGCTCAGGGCTGGTGCTCAGGGACTGATCTCCCCACTGCAGCAGTGCTGAGGTAGCCTGACTGCCCATCCAGGTCTCTGCCCAGGGTCTCAGTCTGGTTTTGCAGCTCGTGCTGAGGCCAGCACTGCTCCAGCCTGGTTGCTGACTGCCTCCAAGCTGTCCCCATGGAAGCTAGCTTGTGTTTTTCTACATTACAGGGCAGCAGCAAAAGCAAGACTACAGTGTAGACATACCTTGTATCTCTCAGACCCCAAGTGCAACTTTATTTAGACAGACAAAAAAAAAAAAAAAAATGCAAGTAGGTAAATAAAAACCAAATTTTCTGGGTGATTTTGGAGAGAGCTGCCTCGAGGGTCCATGTCTCCTCACATGCACTCAACTAGGATACCTTCATTTTGCCTTTCTCGGGAGCTGCTTCATGGATGAGCGGCTGCTCATCCCCGTTCACCGACAGCATCCTCTTCTCCGGCGGCAGCTCCTCGGGCTGGCGGGCAATCAGCAGGCGGCAGGTGAGCAGGATCCCAAAGACCAGGGCGTGGGCATAACGCTTGAGGGGGTCCCCCACCAGCTGGTGGAAAAAGAGCACAGCCAGCACAAGGAGGAGGAGGAGGAAGTTGGCCACGTCTTTGGGGCGACCAGGCACCAGTGTCATGACAATGCCACACGCCACTTCCAGGGCACCGATGCTCTTGCGGAGGAGGATGGAGCTGACTCCCATCTTCTTGAGCATGGGCAGGGCCCGCACGTAGCTTTTGTACGCTCGTTTCTGGAATCAAGCAGCCAAGGACATCACGTGAGAAAGTGAAGGCAAAGGTGACTTCCATTGAAACAGACTGATGTGCAACATGACCTAAAAAGAATTTCGATCATCACAGACCCCTGTGGCACAATACCCAATCTGTAAAGCTTCTGTTTGGGGGGATATGAAACCATTAATCTGCAATTCCCCCTTTGTGAGCTGTTGTCTCCTCGCTGGAAAACAGTTCTGCAACCTCACATCCGTCTTGGGAACTACAACTGAGCCAGATGTGCCTTATCCTGAAAACTGAGGTTCTGATTGCTAGAATTAGCAGTGCAGAACCATGGTGTTAAAACAAACAAGCAAACCTCTCTCTAAGAGTAGCTTGTCCTTTAAAATTGACTAATACACCCAATCTCTGCAAAGCCAAGGCACAGCAAGTAAATAGAAAAGCAACTTTCAACCCCAAAGCAACTTACAGTAGTGTTTATGGGCAGTGCAGTCTTAGGGTGGGACTATACATCAAAGCTGAGCTTCACCAGTCCTGTGCTGTGCTTACATACCTTTATGATCTTTCTTTCCTCACGTGAAAGCAAACTGACATTTGGCATTATTTGCTCCCTGGTTTATGCTGGATTTAGAAGCAGTATAAATCACAAGACTTACACAGCTGCCTCATTTTGGGGGGGAAAAGAAACAACCTTTGTCCTTACCCAGTCCAGGTTCTTGCCTTTGATCATTAGGTACTGGTGGGCTTATTATTTTTTTTGGGGGGGTTTTTTCCCTTTTTTTGTTTTGCGATCAAGTATTTCCTTTTTATATTATGAGAGGCACTGAAATTATTTCTATTTACACTTGAGTATAATATCCCTGAAGACATTCTTGCCATTGTGTTCCCTGTTTTCTAATCAACACAAGGGAAATGGAAGCCAAATCTGAGGTGCAGGATTGTTCAGCTCTCACAGGCACTGATCAGACTGTGGATTTACTTCTGTATGATTTTGGAAACCTACGTTATAGGCACACAGAGCTTCCCCGTGTCTCTGTAGATTTTGATGCTTCCTTCTGAGAGGATCTGATGCTTCACACGTGGTTAAAAAATATCCAGTATTGTCATATTTTGCTACAAAATAATTGAAGATCTCATGATACATTTACTCCAAGTGGATGCATTGTAAAGATCTATTTTAAACCATCAGTGACTAAAACCTCAGAGCAGAGTATTTTTAAACAGTTGTGGAAAATACAGCTTTTTAAAGAAATGTACTATAAGCATGTCCTAGAGTACTCTGGTATTTTAGGTATTTTAATAGACAAACTAATGTGTTTTTTGCTGAATGAAAAACTGCAAGTTTGGTGTCTTGGGAAGATAACAGAGGTTCTCTGTTTGCTGGGGGCAAAAAGCCATCCTTATGGATTAGCAAGGTCAGGTTTTTCCTAATTGTCTGCGTGACATGACAGACCGCCACAGTATGTAGCACAGCACGGGAGAGCCTCATGAGCCATGAATACGTAACAATATGGGCTATGAAGAATAATGGTGCTGTGTAATGCCTGCTTTCTCCCTATAAAACCAGACATCATTCCTACCTGGAGGCCTGACTCTTGGTAAAACAGAAAGGGACACAGAAGTGAAATATTTTATAGAGCAAGCATTTTGCAGTGCTTCTAAAGTCTCTGTGCTGCTTTTTTTTTTTTTTTTTTTTTTTCCTGTAGCAGAGGCTTAAGAGCTTTGTTTTCTAGGGGTTTTACCTCATGTGTCTCTTGCCCATGCGTTACTTCTCGGGGATTTTCCTCTGTGAGATCCCTGTGCTGGGCTGCAGACTGAGCACTGCAATCCCGATGTTATTTGAGAGCTAAGGAAAAGCAGCTGGGCAGGTGGAGCAAAGGGAGAGAAACAGAATGTGCTGGAAACTTCCAGCACGACTCTTTTAGGGGCACAAAAATTATACCAACATTTTCAACCACCAAAATAAACAACTGGGGAGGCAGGACGGAGGGGGCAGGAGAATAAATAAACATGGATGAGGAAGCAAAATGTGGCAGCCAGTCCCCCACCTGCCTGCAGCTGGCAAAGCTCTGCAGCAAGGCTGGCCCTGAGCAGAGAGGAGCACAAACCAGCTCACCAGGTGAGAAATGCACACAGTGACTTCTCCGTCCTCTCCTCAGCCCTCTCCTCCTAGGCAAGAGGAGGAGAGGCTTATTTCCCAGGCCAACGAGAATAATAGGATGTCTATTAATAATACCTTCTTCTGCCTGCTAAGGATCTCGAAGCATTTCACAATCATTAATTAATCCCTGCGCAGGTCTGGTGAGGTAGGGACAGGCAGTATCATTGTCCTTGCTTTACAGCATCGAATTTTGAGGATGAACATCTGCCAAAGCAGGCATCTGTTTTTCCTACCCCCATCCAGCGGGTAGGTTTCCTCCCGGGGATCAGCTGTCCCTGCCTGCTGCACGTCTGGCACTTCTTCGGGCCTTGCTTTTAGAGACCCTTCTCTTCCCATCTTTTGGAGGCTGTGTGTGCTGTGCTTCCCCATCCTCCTTGCCTCTCTTCCCCAGCCTTACCCTCCAGAGGTTTCTCCCTGGCTAGGCTCAGCTGGAGCCCAGGCAAGGGCTGCAGGATATCCTGGGCACTGTGTGTTATTGGCTTCTCTCCGTGTCTGTCAAGCAAGGAGTCAGATAAGCTTCTTCCCTCTCCTGCCCCTCGCTCGGGGCGCCGGGGCAGTCACCCCCTGCATCCCGCCCTGCTCCTGCCCTAAAGCGCCTCCCTCCGTGCTGCCCGACTCACCATCTCATTGTAGGCATCCCTGCTGAGCCGCGGGGTCAGTTTGATGGTCCCCATAAAGACAAAGAAGAGCCCCAGGGCCACGGAGAGGGCGACGATGGTGATGGTCCTGGGAGATGCCATAGAGCTGCAGGGATCCGGTCCTAGCGAGGCCTTGTGGCTCTGGCTGGCAGCCCGGGTGGGAGGGAGTCCGTCACCATTGAAGGCTGTAGGAATAAAGCTGCAGAGGCAGGAGGATGATAGCGGGAGGGGATTCAGCCTCCTCCACTCAGCAACCCCTGGGTCCTAAAGCCCTGCAGCCAGAGCCAGGCAGCTCCAGCGCTGGAGCGCGAGAGGAACTCATCCTCTTGTTTCCTTGTGTGTTCCATAAATCGCCCACAGAAAGCCGAAACGGAGCCAGTTCTAGGGATGTGGGATGGCAGCCAAAGGCAAAGCACAGCTGCTCACTAGTGGGAAAATAAGGACATGTCAGCAGAGGACACAGGAGTACCATGCTGTGGAGGAGAGGTGGGCAGGGGTCTCTTGAACGCAGAGAGTTTTCCGTTTCAGATATTCAGACGCTCATCCATAGCAAACAACAGATTTGCACCAGTTATTTGCACCAGGAAAGCAAAAGAAATGTCTTGTCCCTGTGGCTCTCCTGGAACCCGATGCCCAAAAGGGAAGGTGAGGCCACTTGTGTCACCTGCCCCCACTGCAGATAAAACCTATCCTGTATGTTCAGCTCTCCAGAGGCCAGTGGAAAGGTTTTTTGATCCTCTGTTATTTTCTGATTTAAAGTCATTCTCTCCCCTGCAATTTGCAACAAATTTCCTTTTGACCAAAACCTAGCAGAAACCTATTCAGATCTCACAGTGAGAAACCGAGGTGTAATTACACAAAACAGAACTGCTGGAATAATGCATCCCTTGGTTTAAAAGGAAAACAAGAGGCTGCAAGAGTGTGGTAAAAACCTACACTGATGGGATAGTGCAAGACTGACACTTCCAATGCCTGTCAGGAATCTCATCATCATTCCCTTTATGGTACAGTAATTCTCAAGTCCTAGATGCATGTATTTTGAGCCTCCATGGCCTGAGAACTTGTTGTTATTAACTGAGCTTTTGCTCAGGACTGGAGTTAAAAGTCTGAAAAATACAGGCAGCTCTCCCAGTTTCCTTGGGAGTTTATCAGCCTTGATTCAAAACATTCTGAGACTCACACAACACAAGGAAACTCTGCTCACTCAGACTTCCCTCTCCATTACAGCAGCTCCATCTCTGGAAGAGCTGGAGAGAACTTCATATCACACTGTGAGCAGGACAGGACACATACAAAACACAAGAAAATTTTTAATTAGCTATTGCAGAACATCCTGAGGAGGAAAAATGTTGCTGCTGCTGTTTTCACATGAAAATTCATATTGAGGCATCAGCAATCATTATTGGGGAAAGGGGAAGCAGGTGTGGAAAGAGGAACACTAAAATCAGTTCTCCTCATTTCACTGTATAGCAAAATCTCATTGCCAAAGCTGGTGCCTCCTCCTCTGGGCAGGGACCCCAACAAAGGAATCCCTGAACTTTCATACTCTTCCATCCTCAATCTCCCACCCCTTGCACAACAGTTCTGACCAGTGGAAAATTAGACTCTGGTCTCTAACTCTGGTCTCTAACAGTCTTCCCACTGTTCAGTGGTTTGTGCAGTCTGTGGGTGAGAAGCCACCAGCCCCCAGCCAGCGCTGGAGCTCCCATGTCCTTTGTTAGGCACAAGGTCAGCACCCATTCATGGCTCCTTGCCTGGGGCTCCAGCGATTTCCCATTTTCCAGGGCATAATTTGCAGCTCAAAAACCGGCCCCGGGCATATTCCTCAACAGAAGGAGAGTATTTTCCAGGCTGCTTTAACCATTAGCCCCAGATCTGCAGGGGAAGGAAGGGTGATAAAGTGCTACAGAGAACCTCTTCAGCCCAGAAATCCAAGTGGTTCTTTACAGAACAGTGCTGCTAGGCAACCCAAAGTAAGAGAAAAACCACAATTATTTATTTTTATACAACTTTCCAGAAAATAAGTTAAAATCCTAATTACATTGGCTCTTCAGGACAGTAGGAGGTTGCTTCCCAAGCTCTCAGAGCTCATATCTGCCTCCTTGTCAGCGGGTGAACAGCAGCACCAGCTCACAATGCACAGTATGAGGAAACATGTCAAAAGGAATAGCCAACACCGGGGCAAATGGCTCCCCTGCCAGCTTCTTCCGTGGGTCAGGTGGGCAGCACAGCCTGTGGAAAGCAAAGAGCATCCTTTAGACCAGTAGCAGAAGCCTTCCCACCACTGGTATCACATTCCAAGGTGGATCCACCAAGGAGGTATCATGTGTTTGGCTAACAGTCCTCAGAATCTGCAGCTGACACTGGCTGAGGTGTGGAACCATCAATGCTGAATCCCAAACCAGCTCTGAAAACCTGAGGGACAAGCTGAACAGTCAGTGGCAAGTTTAAAGCTCCCTTTCTCACAAGCCATCCCAGCTGAAAGACACTCAAGTTTCAGTTTTGCTCTGCCTCCATGGCTACCTGCAGACATTTATCACCTGGCTGAACCCCAGATAAAAGCTGACCAGATAACGCCGCATGATTAACCCCTAAACAGGTGACCAATCCCCTTGGCTTCACTTTGTTGGCGAGGGGCCAACCTTCCTGCAGTGAACCTGATGGATTCTGTATCCCACATCCAATGGGCTTTTTATCTGGAGAAGGATGCACAGCGCCACTGTGCCACGTTTGGATTATCCTCTGTTCCTCACTGAAGCCTTCGTCTGCACTTAGTGGGGTCTGTCACTAAGATCAGTAGAGAGGAGGAGAGTGCTCACTCGAGGAAGTTCCTCATGGCTTCACCCTCTGGCTTGCAGGAGATGTAGAGCACCCTGCGGATGGACCTGCAGTTCCGGATGGCTCGAACAACCCTGTAATCTGCAAAACCAGACACCTGTAACCTGCAAAACCAGCCAGCCTGCTGTGCCAGGGACCCACCACCACCCTGAGCTCTCCAGAAGGAATGACTGCGCAGCATCACAGAACTGCACACCCAACTGTCACAAATACAGATACATATTTTGCCATGTTCAGTCTCTCCGGAGGGCACAGGTGCGACCCACGCTGCTGACAGCCTAGCCAGTTTGGCAGGGGAGAGCAACAGGAGAAACCACTCTGCTTCCCAGGGGGATGAGGATGAGAGAAAAACAGTTACTCAGGGAAGTAAAGGCGCATAAAACCTTCCACATACACTTGTGAGAGTGCATCTGGGCACCAGGACCAGCGTGTCCCAGTACACACTCCAGGGGAGACCACTGAGACAGTGTGAGGGCTGGGATTACTCAGCCTGGGGAAGAGACGGTAAGCAAGGATCCATCTGCTATCTTCAGGGGCCTCATGGGGGATTACCAAGAACTGAGAGTCTTCTCAGACAGGCATGAGAAGAGGATGAGAAGCAATAGATGTATGGCAGCAAGGGAAAATTCTGATTAAGTGTATTATGGAGAACATTTTCAGGAGAGGGGATACACCCTTGGACATATTCAAACTTCCATTAGGCTTTATAGCCCTGTGCAACCTCATACAACTCCAAAGCTGGCCTTGCTATAGCTGGGAGATTGCACCACAGACCTCCAGAGGTCCTTTCTCTCCTAAACAATTGTGTGAGCCTGTGAAAGATGGAAAAAAAGATTGGAGCTAAAGAGAAAGCACGATAAAGGCACTGCAAACAGCAGACTCTATAGGATTTTAACTGCTGACAGCAACAAGGTAAGGAACTAGAGACTAAGCAAGGAAAGGGTTTGGAGCCAGTGTAACAGGTCTCACAGAACTTGTTCAAAACTCTGTTTACAAGATGAAAATAAATAGCATATTCTCTCACGTAGGCCAGCCCGAGAGGGGTTCACCACAGCAACAAGTGGTCGAGCATCCTCCCACGATGCCAGGAGTTGTGGTAGCACAGCCTCTGCCTTTCCACTGTGAAACTCACAGTTTGAGATGCCTGTGAAACCAAAAAGCAACGTGAACTGAGTCTCACCAAGAGTTAGGTATAACTGGTTGGGGTCCTTCTGCTCACTTCTACTTCCGATTTTTCAGCATTTAGTTCGAAACATTTTGCCACAGCAAGTCAGAACTCACCATTGAATGCTGCATTCCACTTAGCGTCCTCTATTGCCTTCTCCACCACCTCGACACCAATAACCTTGGACACTCGGTGAGCCAGAGAGAGACCAATTGTGCCTGGAAACACGGCAAACAAAAATACTCCATACATTCACGCTGAAGAAACATAGCAAGGAGCAGCCGGCCCTGGGAGCCAGGCTCGCCTGGCCAGTACCCACCTGTTCCACAGCAGATGTCAAGGAGGACGGTGTCCCCAGCAGCCTGGCAGAGCTCCCCGACTGCCTGGTACAGAACTGCTGCTCCAGCTGTGTTGACTTGGAAAAAGGCATCTGGAGAGATGCGGAACTTCAGGCCGAGCAGTTCTTCGAAGATGTGCGGGGCTCCGTGGAGGAGCTGGTACGGGGCCTGCTCGTGGGAGCAGCGCGTCATGGTGCTGTCAGGTCACACAAAAACCAGCTGTCAGAAGGCAGCAGAGAGGAGCTGGTTTCCATTCCCAGGGTGCTCATGGGTATTGGAAGATGGTTCTTCCCCCCAGCAACTTTTATTTCATGTCAGCCTTTCAACAAGATCAAAGCATTTTGATTCTTTGTAAGGGATCTGCGACTTGCACAGCCTAAATTTCATTAAAAGGATCAAAATTACTTAGCAGACGCAGCATTTCTCAGGTCTGTTCCCCAGATTTGCTGCTAATGTGATTTACTGTCTTGGGATAGTCATTGTAAGTTTTTTCTTTGGTTTTCCAGACTCATAATGCCTATGAGGTGGAGCCATAGCGTGTTCAAATATTTCAAGTCTAGTAAAATAAAAGATGGGGTTATCTTAAAGCCATGTCTTCAAGAGGGATCCAAACATCGGTCATTCTCTTCAAGCACTCCCTGCACTGGTGGAACTTGAATTTTATCAGAGAGGGGGTAGAAAAAGGAGGTGGCTTTGTTTCAACTCATTCCCCATGTTGAGGCATTTACCTCTCTTGGAAATAAAGTGAAGTCAAGGCACACACTGCTCCAGGGCCACACGTGAAGAACTCCTTCAGCAACGCTTTCTGAGTAGCCAGTGCCTCCTGTCAAGAGCCAGAAAGGAAAGGCTGCCTGTTCGGAAAACCTGGTTAGACCCCTCTCCCCAGCAATGCAGCCAGCAGGCTCAGCTCAGCCACACACCCGCTGTGCCTCTTGCTCTGTCCTCCATGTGCTCACCTGGCCCAGCTCCTGGGGGTGGAAGGTGATGGTGGCCATGGTGTGGCCACAGCTGCTGGTGCGAACCACGAGCTCCCGCCAGTGCCCGCCTTCATGGAAGAGGATGCAGGAGTCCAGGGGGGAGCGAGAGATGAACTCCTCATAGCACTGAGCAGAGGGGAAATGGCACCTTCAGTGCCATGAGGACAACTGCCCTGCTCTAAGCCCCCCAGACAGGCAGCCCTTCCACCACTGTGATCTGCTTTTATTGTTTGATTTCAATACGCTGGGTGAAAGATCTTGCCAGGCTCTTGAAAGACAACAGGTTTTAATAATTTCAATTTGCAATTCTTATGTATTTTAATAGATAGACAGGAATTCATTGCCACTTGATTAAATTCATTCTTTGGGACAGTTTAGAGGTTGCAACATTAACATGTGAGTTTTGAAGAAGTATTTATCTGCCAACTAGAATCAGGCATGAAACTTTTAGAACGTGAAAATGGACTTGAAAACACAGCATAACTAAAATAACGTTTTCCCAAATAAGAGTTATTACAGTCTCTCTATTCCACAGTCAAGGGACAGACATGACTTATTTATTTACCTGAGCTACTTGTTTGTGTTTTGAGGGTATGTTCTCCATGTTGTTGGCTTTCACACAGACAATATTTCTTGCTGGAGAGACATGGACAGGTATTTAATTGTTCTGGTTCAGGACACATAAACCACTGTAGCATCTGACATGATAAACTGTGGAGAAGCCTTTCCCCCTTTTCCACAGCCCACGCCAGCAGTTTTCTATGAGTTTCTTGTCCTGCACTGACCTCTGCCAGTTCCTACATACAACCCCACGGTTTTGGGGTTCCCATCTGGTCCTCGGTTCACAGAGAAAGTTGATTTGTTTCGGTAGCCATTAATGACGGGCTGAGGGAGAAGAGAAGGAAAAGTAAAGCTGTGGATGAAAAGAAAAAGTAACAGAGGAAAACCAAACCCTAGACTGGTTGTTCTGTTGGGAACATGGGAGAATGTATGTGAATGTGCAAAACACAGAAATGGAGCAGAATGGTGCACAAGAACCCCGGTAGTGCCCCCTGGGGACAAGCAGGAGCTCTCTGTGACAGAATGGTGACAGGTTTATCAGGGAGGCCTTGGGCATAAAAAAGGGTTCCTAAGCATTGGGCTTACTTCACTCTTGGGCAGTCACAGGTTGCAAAGCACAAGTTAGCAAGGACTGCCACAGACACACTCTGCAACAAGATGATGCCCACCATGAGACCCTTGGGGTGTTGAATGAGAGACTGTTTGTGGCTCAGAGGGGAGAGCATTCCCGTGGGATACTCACCGAAGGCACTACAGGCTGGAGAGGACAGCAGAGCCCACCAGCTTTCTGTGAATCCATGCCCAGCTCCTCGAGACGAGATGCCAGTGTCTGCAAAATCTTCCTCTGGCTTTCATACTTTACCTGCAGAGGAGTTCTAAGGCAGAAACACTCTCACAGGACCACACGATGGTGGGCAGCTTTTCATCACCCACCTCTGGGACGTTCAACAGGAGAAAATAACTGCAAGTGAAAATGTAGCCCCAGAGGAACTCTGCCCTTTTCATAACCACAGCTGCTTGGAACAACAGAAAGAGAGAAAAATCCTGTGTCCATGGTCCCCAAATGCTGTCCTGGAACACTTTGTCTAACCTGAAGCCTCAGTGAAGCAGAGCAGTCCCACAGAGGACAGGATCACTGTGCAAGTGCCCATCCTCTGTATCACAAGGAACCTCCCAGTTCTATCCTTCATGACAATGAAGGATTAAAGCAGCAGTAAATGGGGTCTGCAGAGTTTACAGTATTAAGATGCTAAGGGTTACTGCTCAAGGGGGTAGGAGCGACAGTCAGGGCAATGCAACAGGGAAAAGTCTGTGTAAAAACATCTTACCCGCAGCTGCTCTTGGTAGGGAAGTCTCCACAGTGGTGTCACTGCATTTGCTAACCTGGAAAATGCAACATCAAGGCAGTGCCCAGAGCTACTCAGCTCCTGATTCCTATGGCATAACATCCCTGTCAGCTACTTCAAGGGCAGGACTGTTCTGGTGTGGGCTCTGCACCAGAGCTGGCTGTGAACACCCAGACTCCCAGTGAACCACAGTGAAATGCACAGTTTGTGTGTAGCAGGCAGGGAATTTCAAGCTGCCCACTCTCACTGACCCAGCCACCCACACAGGAGCAGAGATAAACCTGAGAACCTGCCACTAATCGTATCCAAGGCAGAACAAGCAAGAACAGAACACATGACAGCTGGTTTTTAAAAAGCCAGACAGAGTAAAGAGTGAGGCTGATATGATTCAAACATTCGTAACTGTCCATCAACTTCTGACTCTCTGAGCCCATGGAGAACATCACCCCACAGCTGGATAAGTTGCAGCTATCGCTTACTAGGATTTTTGGAGCTGCTTCCAAGGCACCCAGTGCCAACAACTTTGAGGCACAGGACTGCAAATCAAATGGACTATCACTTTTTGCTTCCCAGTATGGCAACTTATCTTCTCCTTTCCTCTCAGAACTTTTCATTTGTCTTTTCCACTACTCCCATCCTCGGCTCAGAGTCCAGGGAAACGAGCCGAGCCTTGGATCTTCTATTCCTGGAAGTAAACCCTCCCAACCTACCGCTTTCACAGCTTTAGGTGCTTGCTGCTTTGAAAGAATGCTTGGTCATTTTGGAAAAGCCGTACCTCTCCTCCCATGAAGACTCTGGCAGACTGCAGCTCTCCCTGGCCTTTTTCTTCCCGTCCCACGTTGCTGCTGTGGTTGTCACCAGGCTGCGGAGCCGAGCGGGCAGGCAGAGCAGGGCGAGCGGCGGAGGGCGGAGGTGACAGCGCGGTGGCCTCAACACGCAGGACAGAGCCATGGCAGGGTGCGAGGGGCTGCGCCCACCGCGGGCAGACGAACACGGAGTGTGGAACCAGCCCCGCTCCGGGAAGTGACAGGCACCCGCTCCGGCAGCGACATCGGCGGCCGGCGGCGAGCGGAAGGGGCGCGGTGCGAGCCCAGGGACCTCCCCGTGCTCGGCCCCACGCTCCCCGCCCCGGGCTGCCCGCGGAGCCCCGGCGTGTGCAGAATCGGGCGGGCTGAGTCTTCACCCCTGGATGAGACACGGGTAGCAAAGTGTCGCAGCACCCGCGTGGCTGCGCTGAGCTGGCCTGGGATAGACTGAAAGCTCAGTGTCACCTGCCACCGAGTCCGTCTCATGGGATACTGAGGACTGCGGGGAGAGCAGGACAGGGAAGTCTGGCTGCTCACGAGCCGTGTCACCTCAGCTCGCCGAATGAGTACATGTGCTCATACGGACAGGAGCGCAAGAACAGCCTCTCCCGGCCAGCCCAGCCTAGGCCGTACCTCCAGCAGATGCTCAAGGAAAAGCAAGAAGCAGACAAGAACGCGTGGTCCCGTGCTCACTTAACAATCTCGGGCACAAAATATTCCCAACGCTGGGGATTCCCCGAGTCAGGAGTAGGAGCCCGGGTCCTCCCCGCCGCCAGGGGGCGCAACCCTGCTGAGGCGCGCTGCGTGCACGGGGCGGTGCTCGGCGCATTTAACCGCCGTGTGGGCGGGGCCTTATCGACATGACCACGCCCGCAAAGGGCGGTGACATCTGGGCCCGGCCGTCGGCAGCAGCCGCGCCCTCTCCACGCCCCGCTGTCCACGAGCCGCGGGCGCGGGCGCTGATTGGACCGGCGGCGCGCGGCAGTGCG
>VZRN01000184.1:278153-307015 GCA_013397935.1 Dasyornis broadbenti
GGGAGCGCGGCCGCTCCGCGTGGCGGCTGCGGAGCCTCCCGGGCCACGTGGAGAGGGCGCGTGGGGCGGCGGGAGCGCGGCCCGCTGCATTTCCCCTCTCTGATCCCGCTTAACTTCACCCCCCCCAGGACATTCAGCACACCGAGGACTTTCTCATCAAGCCCGAGTCCCGGGTGGCCCAGCTGGACACATCTCAGTGGCCGTTGCTGCTCAAGGTAGGGCGGATTCTGCTCAACCTCGTGGCCCATCCATGTTCCCGCTCCTTTTGTCCTCTGCCCCTGGAGGTGTGACCGTGTGTGTAACCCAGCTGCAGAGCACGTGGTGCTCTGCATGCAGAAACCGTGTTCGAAATCCGTCCAGCAATATCATTTCTGTTTTGTAAGTTTCCCATGCCTTGTAAAGATCCCACCATATTTCTTTCTTTTTTATTTGAGTCTGACCGTGGTCTGTGTCGACTTCTAGGTTGCTTCTGCTGAGTTTTTGGGGCATATTGGATTTATACTGCATTGCAAATGTGTATATTGTACTGCTTTCCCATATCTTTCAGTCCAGGATTTCTATTTCTGTAAAATACTGCCATGGTTTCATTGTTGGGTCATTTTCATTTTGGAAGTGGCTCTATCATTTAAATATACAAATCAGGCCTGGGGTACCTGGGGAGATGTACTGCAGTATAGCAAACACCGAAAGAGTGAGCTTAAGAAGACTTGTAACTTCTGCTTGAATTTTGTAGAACTTTGACAAGCTAAATGTGAGGACAGCACACTATACACCTCTTCCCTCTGGTGCTAATCCCCTGAAGAGAGAGATTTCTGACTATGTTAGGTGAGTGCAATATAGGCCAGAGAGGTTTATTTTTCTTTCACAGTTAATACCTTCAAAATATTTTCTGGCTGTATAGAAATACGCTTCTTTGCTGTCAGGACTAGTAGTTTAAAGTTTCCACACTGTTGCTGTGTTTGCCCTGATGCTCAGCTCCCATTCCCTGCCATCTTGCACCGTAGGTCTGGCTTTATTAACCTCGACAAACCCTCCAATCCATCCTCTCACGAGGTGGTTGCGTGGATCCGGCGCATCCTGAGAGTGGAGAAGACGGGGCACAGTGGCACTCTGGATCCCAAGGTGACCGGGTGCCTCATTGTGTGCATTGAGAGGGCAACACGGCTGGTCAAATCTCAGCAGAGTGCAGGTATGTTTGTTGCCCAGGGCCATTTACAGTGACTGGGGACATGTGAAGTGCTTTTGGAGGCAAAATGGAAATTTCTGAAACTTGAAAAGGCCAATTTTGGTCTTCGTGCCTTGACCTTAAGGGTTTATGTCACTCCAAGCCACTGGGGACACATCCATGTTGTCTCAGGTGGTTTTTTTATTGCTTCTCTGGTGCTTGGGCTGTTATAAGTCAGTCAAAACACTTCTGACATGGTTTTATGTACTAGTTGAACTTACGGCCTCAGCCTCCACCAGAGAAGAAATAAACATAGGTTAGATTTATTTCCCTGGCAGAAAAAACAACTCTGTAATAAACCATGCACACTTCCTGGAAGAGGTGGTTGTTGAGACTTCAGGGTTCTGGGGACACATGGCTGTGAAGCAGTGTGGACCTTGAGGTCAACATCAAATGCAAGCGGCCGCTCCTGACTGCTCTTGTCGTTCTTCCAGGCAAAGAGTATGTGGGAATTGTTCGGCTGCACAATGCCATTGAAAGTGAGGCTCAGCTGGCCAGGGTAAGTCTCATGTGCTCTCAGCCACGCTGGCATCTGGCATGCAAAGGGCTGGGCACTGGTGGGAGATGAGGGGCCGGGAATGGAGCTGAGGTGTGCTGTGTGTGAGGTGATGACACGGTTTATCCATTCTCTGAGTGCAGTGGTGCTGCCCTCGTGCAGCACCCAGATTCCTGTTCTAGGGCCTGGGTGCTGTGCAGCCTCCAGACATCCTGCAGCGTCCCAGTGTCCTGCTGGGGGCTGCTGCGGTGTGTGGCTGGCTGCCTGCAGGAGGGGAGCCGTGCTGGCAGGGCTGGTGCCCCTCTTTGGGGGCTCCGTCCTCACTGGGACGAGGGATGGTGTCTGATCACATGCTGCCACCTGATGGAAAAATCCTGGCTGTGCTTACTGGCATCTTGACCACATCACTGGTTTGAATTGGCTTCATTAAATATGACGCCACCAAATCAGGATAAACCTTGTGGCTTCTCCCTCTTGGAAGTGGTCACAGTTGCTGGAAGCTCCAGGGTGCTCCTACATGAGGGCACAGGTGTGAACTCTTGCTTCTCTTTCCTCCCTCAGGCCATAGAAACTCTGACAGGTGCCCTGTTTCAGCGGCCACCCCTCATTGCTGCTGTCAAACGACAGTTGAGGGTCAGAACCATCTACGAGAGCAAGCTGGTGGAGTATGATCCTGAGAGAAGATTAGGTAAAACAGGGCTTTCCTACCTTCTTCCTACAAAGCTGGCAATTAATAAAATTTCCTGTGTAATACGCTACTGTGTATTCTTGGCAGATGTCTTAAGACCTGAATCCTCCCCCTTGTCCAGCAGTAACTGCCTCATGCATTACTTCGGTGTGCTGAGCAGTAAATCCCATCTGTGTTTGTACTCCTGCATCCTTCATGGAAGAGCCAAATGATGTCAATTAGATGGCATTAGCTCTCAGAGCAAAGATGACCCTCATCTATCACCCATTGCTGATGGCTCTGGGAAGGGCTGGGCATACAGCTTCTCTTATAAGGATGTGGTTCATTTTCTGCTTAAAAACTCTCTATCCTGTCGTGCATTTCAGGTATCTTCTGGGTGAGCTGTGAAGCAGGCACCTACATCCGAACGCTCTGCGTTCACCTGGGGCTGCTGCTGGGCGTGGGGGGCCAGATGCAAGAGCTCCGCAGAGTCCGCTCGGGTGTCCTGGGAGAGAAGGTACAGTGGCACCTCAAGCAATAGCCAGCCCGTTTGAAATTGTCAGGATGGCACGAGTTCCGTGGGATTCTGTGTGAGTTTTGCAGTGTTGGGAGAAGGTTTAGGCTCTGGGAGGAGTTTTGTGAATAACTCCCCCCCAAAAGTGAGAGCTCTTGCCATAGATGGTCTGAACCAAAGTGTTGAGTTCAGTTCAGGATGTTGCTCCTGTTCTGGTAATTAAACTTTGGGACAGTGAGTGACTGGGAAGTGCACCGTGGTGGCTGAAAGTTTGTTTTATGTCACCTGTGTTTCTCAGCCTACAGACCCCACATGTCCCACGAGTTCAGGAGTGGGAAGTGACTGCTTGGCGTCAGCACAGCTCAGGGAATGTGCTCCATTGGAATGAGCCTGGAAGATTCCATCTTGTGTGTAAATCTTGGACACTTGTACAGTCTTTTCAGTCTGGTTGTAGACAGATCCTGCTGCTGGTCCAAACTCCAGAAGTAATTTCTTTCTTTGCGATGCAGCAGTATCAGAGTGCAAGTGCTTCCCCACCCATCGATGCTCTTAGCACTGCTGAAATGACTGGGTCATCTCTGAATTCCAGGTGTTGGGTGCTCACAGCTGCCTCCAAATTTATTGCATATCACAGACTGAAGAACTGGGTAATCTAGACTTCTGCTCACTAATCTTTGTCTAAGAGTCCCAGGAATTTAAGTTTGGGAATATTTAAACATTTCATGTGGACAAACCTTAGACCCTAGACCCAAATGCTGTCTGAGGCTGGGAAGGTTGAAGTCTGGTAGCCCAACTCAGGCTGACCTCAAGCTGCTGATGCATTCTTGCCTCTTTTAGGTTGTGTTTTGATGCTTGTGGTGGGCATCTGTTTTTACTCCCTTTTTCAAGCGCTATTTGCTGCTGGGCTCTAGCCGTTCTCTTGTGCGTGTTCCGAGCTGATGGCTGGTGGAGGAGTTTAGAAGGGTTTTGTCCTTGCAGGACAACATGGTGACCATGCACGACGTGCTGGATGCACAGTGGCAGTTCGACAACAACAAGGACGACAGCTACCTGCGAAGGGTCATCCTGCCCCTGGAGAAGCTGCTGACTTCACACAAGAGGCTTGTCATGAAAGACAGCGCGGTGAGTTCCTGCGGCAGTGCCAGCGGACAGACAGAGACTGCAGAGCGTCCTACTGACTCGTGCAGCTGATAGAATGTGCAGGGGATCAGGAGCCACGTGATGTCCAGTGCTGTCCTGATGGTGACTTGTGTAGAACCTCGTGTGGGCTGCTGCCAGATCGGAACTAAGATGCAAGAGCCATGAATTAAATGACAGAATCTGCTCTCCTCACTTGAGGATGCTGATGGTTGGAGAGATCTGCCTCACCCATTGTTTGCTGTGCTAGGTGCTTTGCTTTCTTCTTCCTAAGCCCCCAAGTTTTATATAGTGGACAAGAATGAATAGATACTTAAAGATGATATTGCTGGGATGGTAATGATAGTGAGCCGTTAAAAATTAGAGACACTTAATTCTCCTAACAGCTTACAAGCCCTCCCACTCCCTACATTTTCAGGTTAATGCCATTTGCTATGGAGCCAAGATCATGCTGCCTGGTCTTCTGCGGTATGAGGATGGTATTGAGCTTAATCAGGAGATTGTTGTCGTCACCACGAAAGGAGAAGCCATCTGCCTAGGTATGAAATGCCTCGTTCTCCTTGTGCCCATCTAACTGCAGAAATAAGACTGTGACAGTAAAGGCACCACAAATGAGTTCCCATGTGCAGAAGGTTTGGTTAGTGCTCGCTGAGGGGCAGTGTGGGCCCAAGGCAGCTGGTTTTGGGCGAGATGTTAAAAAACAGCAGCTGCATCAGTCCTGGGCAAGGTGTGAAGTGTTTAGCAGCCGTGTGATGCTCAGGTGTGCTGTGTGTGAGGTGATGACACGGTTTATCCATTCTCTGAGTGCAGTGGTGCTGCCCTCGTGCAGCACCCAGATTCCTGTTCTAGGGCCTGGGTGCTGTGCAGCCTCCAGACATCCTGCAGCGTCCCAGTGTCCTGCTGGGGGCTGCTGCGGTGTGTGGCTGGCTGCCTGCAGGAGGGGAGCCGTGCTGGCAGGGCTGGTGCCCCTCTTTGGGGGCTCCGTCCTCACTGGGACGAGGGATGGTGTCTGATCACATGCTGCCACCAGGCACATCACACCTCCTGCTAGATCAGTGCAAAGGGACTCCAGCAACTGCCAACGTGACCTGAAAGGGTGTCCAGTTCCAGCTGGGGTCTTCAGAGAAGCTGTGTGACAGTGCCAGGGAGTCCTTGGGGTGACACTGGAGGGGGTGTTGGTTCTCTGTGCGCTGACAGAGGCAGAACAGGCTGTCCTAATTCTGTGCTTCAAGAGTTGCTGACCTCCCTGCCTGCTTCCGCAGCCACTGCCTTGATGACCACAGCAGTCATTTCTACGTGTGACCACGGCATTGTGGCAAAGATCAAGAGAGTGATCATGGAAAGAGACACCTATCCCCGGAAATGGGGGCTGGGTCCCAAGGTGAGTGCTGTGGGCGTGTGGTCAGTCCCAGGGCAGTGGTGGGAGCTGACCCACTGGGATGTGGGACTCGGAGACCCTTGGGCAGAGCTGTGCCTGTGTTTTCTTCAGGGCCTTGGTGTAATTCTGCTGTGGTCTCCTGGAGCCATGGTGGTGGCAATTCCCTGTGCCAGGGCCGTGGCAGTGCAGGTGGGAGCGAGGCTTTCCCTCCCAACAGAGCCTGGGCAGCTCTGCCAAGGCCCAGCTGGGGCCACTGCTGCTGTTCAGGCACGAGCTCCTCGGGTCTCTAGAGCAGCAGCCCTCCTCTGGTAAAGAGCCAAATGATGTAAAGTGGATGGCATTAGCACTCTGTGCAAAGATGACCTTCATCCATCACCCCATGCTGATGGCTGTGGAGGGGCTGGGCAAGGAGCTGCTTTCCCTTCCAGTGCAACACTGCTTAAATGCACACTGAGACGCTA
Organism: Dasyornis broadbenti; assembly: GCA_013397935.1. NCBI lineage: Eukaryota > Metazoa > Chordata > Aves > Passeriformes > Dasyornithidae > Dasyornis > Dasyornis broadbenti. Next base: position 284,032 of record VZRN01000184.1, read on the forward strand.
AACTGTGCCTGAAGGGCAGGAGCAGTGGGAACATTCGTTGCTGGGTTCCTCTCCCACCTCAGGCATGTGGTGGTAGTTTACCTGCAGCCAGGCTGGCCTGATACAGGTTGGACTTCACACTCAGCGTCACCTTCCTGGGGCTCATTCCATTCCTGTGGTTCAGCTGAAAGCTTTGGGGATGCCTGCACTTTTGTCTCATGGCAAAGGTGGGGTAGTGCAGGCCAGTTCAAGCATCTTGGAATCTTGCAAAGCCTTGCCAACAGATGGTTCAGCTCAAATGCTGCAGGTCATGAAGCTGAAGAAACCCAGTCAAAGATCTAAGCTCCATGGTGTGCAGTCATTACTCTGCTGCTGTGACATCCCCCTCAAATTAGCCATTATTTACTGATAAAGATGCCTCCTGTCTGAGATTCAGGCTGCTGTGCAGGGGATGTTTTATCTCAGTTGTTGCAAGGTCCTTGGAACAGTGTTAAATAGATAATGCTGTAACTGTTGGCTTGGCTTGGTCCTGGATTCCCTCCTCTTAGCTTGAGGGAGGATTTTTCCTACCTGGAGCTGCAATTTGACTTGCTGCACTTTGCCCTCAGGCCAGTCAAAAGAAGATGATGATCCAAAAGGGTCTGCTGGACAAGCATGGAAAGCCCAATGAGAGCACACCAGAGTCCTGGAAGACAGAATATGTGGATTACAGGTGGGTACTGGGGCTGTGGCTGCTGCAGGGTGTTCACAGGGCTGGGCTGGGTGCTGCTGTTTGTGCATGGATCATGTTAGGCTTGGCCCAAGGCTGTCTAGACCTGTGTGATGCATTTCTTGGAGTGTGTTGTTATTGGGCAGCGTTGGAAGGACAGGCCTTGAGCAGACAGTTATCCCTTTTTAGCCTGTTGTGGTTTTAGAGGGAGTCAGTCTGCTAAATTAAATGGGGGAGGCCTTGCTGTTGCCCAGCCCAGCTGGCCCTGGTGCAGGCTGCAGGTTTGCCCCACACCAACTTCCCCACCCAGCTCCTGGGGTGGGTTTGGAGCCCTTGTGAGGGGGCAGGCCCTTGTACCTGTCCAGAGCAGCACCAGGCAGTGAGTGTCCTGTGCAACCTGGGGGTCTTTTCTTTCAGGGGTACTACCAAGAAAGAAGCAGCTGCTGATCACCGAGCTGTTTCAGAGGTGGACAGGGCTGTAAAAGTGAGTATTGCCAGTGCTCTCGGGCGCTTACTCTATCCCCGGTTATTCCCATGATCTGCACACACCTTGCGCCTGACTTTTGGTCCAATGATGATTTTTAATCCAGGGTCTTCCATGCCCTTTGTTAGGCACAAGGTCAGTGCCCATTCACGTCCCGTTTCCTGGGGCTCCAGCAATTTCCCACCACTGAGTGCACAATTTGCAGCTCAAACACCAAGCTGTACCAGCCCTGGGCGTATTCTTCAACACAGCATCCAAGAAAATATATTGTATGGAACCACAGTAGAGGTTTGTTGTGCCAGAGAACCTTTTTGGAGACTGCAGACAGTTGCAGAAATGTCCGTGCAAGAGTTGCATCTACAATTCCAGAACTCGGGGCTTTTACATGCTCTTGGAAAGGTGCAGCAGTGTTTTAAACTAATATTTGGGGTACAAGGGGCAATTCTGGCAGAAGCAAATCCTAGACAGTGTGTGCTGGAGGGGAGCACTGACAGTCTGCAGGTCACCCTGTTGTTAAATGTAGTTGGGTTGAATCAGGCACAGCAGTTGAAATGGGCTTGCAGTCAGCTTTCCCTTCACCTGAGCTCTGTTGGAGGATGTCGGTGTGTCTGACAGCGTGTCCCCTAACAGAGGAAGCGAGACTCGGAGAGTGAAAGCGAGGAAGCTGTGACCCCACCGTCCCCTGCCTCCCCACCACCAGAGGAGCTGAGCAAAAAGGAAAAGAAAAAGAAGAAAAAAGAGAAGAAGGCCAGAGAGGCAGCTGAGAGTGGGGGAGACGAAGTAGAAGTGGTACGTAATTGGGCACTGCCATGGTACGGTCCAGACACGGTGGGGGTTGCTGTCTGTCCCTAATTACCTCCAGGATGAATGCATCGGCAGCTTGCTGTGCACAACCACAGGGTGCCAGGCTCCCCACAGCACAGGAAGATACATTAGAGGTGCATTTTGAGCTGAACTGGCTGAGGGGGTGGGACATAGGGCAGGTGAGGCTGTGGGGGTGAATGTGCAGTGGGGCGGGGCTGGGCTGAGCAGCCATTGGTGCCCAAGGACTGTTGGGTCCCTGCAGGCCACTGTGCCCTGGTGCCCTGGTGTGGGTCCCCAGGGGAGAATGGTGCTGGCATTCAGTGTGTGCTGGAGCGTCCTGTGCTGGTGAAGGAGCGTTGCAGCCGTGGGGAGCCTGCACTGCTTCTGGGGTGGGGCCGTTCCTCCTGAAATGAGCAGTGGGGGATTCCTTTTTGATGGCTTCCTGACCTTCCCAACCTCTCCACAGATCAGCGTGACCACCACCAAGAAGAAGAAGAAGAAGAAACAAAAGGAGGCAGAAGAGAGCTCGGAGTAAGCAACTGGATCTGTCCAAAGCAGGCAACCTCCACAGTAAGGAGAGAGCAGATTTAGGCCTTGAGGAGGACTGGCTGTGTGGCAGAGGGGCCAGCAAGTTCCAAGTTCTCTTCTGCTGTTTATATGAGTGAGTGGGTGTTGGCCCCGCTCAGGTGCCCCTCTCCATCCTGTTTTAAGGGTTGCCAGAGGAGCGGGGTGCCTCACTGTCCCTGCACTGGATTGGTCTCCAAAGCTGAGCACCATGATGCCAACAGAAGTGATACCTTCAGGGAAGCTGTAGCTTCTGGCTCTTCCTTGGTGTCTGTTTTTAGCTAGAGAGGGTGGAATAATCTTTATTCCCCCTCATGTACTGCCTCTTTTTTCCCTTTTCTTCCAAGGCTGAAGCTGTTACCTGACAGTTAAAGAATGTGTTGCTGCCTGGGGAGGGGCTTTGTCACAGCCCCTGTGAATGGCTTTGCGTGGAGACAGTCAGATCAGTTATTTTTGAAAGACTCTTCTTTTTGACCTGGCCACACCCTTGGCTCAACCTTCAGCTAAATGAGAACAAATAGCCCACCCAGGTTATTTTTCACTCTTTTTTTTTTTTTAACCTTTATCACAGAAGGATTAGAAAATTTAATTAATCATTTTTACTTTTTAGCATGAGGATGTTCACTGTGTGCTGCTGTTGCCTTTTGGCTGGTAGAAATGTGAAGCAGGCACAGCAGTAAAGGGAAAAAGGGGATTTAACTAGTTTTTAATAGGATCCTGAGTGCACAGCTCGTCAAAGGTGGAACACGGCGAGAGCACCCGCGTATAACGTAGATACAATTTTATGGACCTCGCAAATTATCATATCTACCTAAAATCTCCCAAGAAGAAACTTAATAGATGTATTGTCCTCGTATTTTAATTATCCCCCCTAAATGAGATTACAGCCCAGTTTACAAAATATGTTCCAGAGAGAGAGAGACTCCATCCAAGGCTGGAGTTCGTATGGAGCTCTTGGCCTTCTACTGCGAGTGTTTGGTCTTTCTGCTTGCAAAACCCCCAAACTAAGCTAAATATCAAACTACAGGAATTATAAGTATTGTGGGACTTCAAGGAGTGTGTGTAAAGGGTACAAGGACAGGGAAAGGGCATAAAAATATATAAAAAGGTTATAAGAAAGAAAAGACAAAAAATCATCAGGCATCAGCGCTCCCCAAGCCCCTTGCCTGGGTGAGCTGTGTACCTCTGGCTGCCTCTTTTCTCTACCCATTTATTGGAATGGCACTGCAGAGCTTTTGGGTGCCCAGTGTGCTCTGAAGGCTGGAGGTGGGGAGGTTGCTGGGGGGCAGAAGGTGACCAGGAGGCGACTGGCCAGCGTTGGTTTTCATGCTGCTGGGACTGGAGTCCTGAGGAAAAGCTTGGTCAGAGGCAGCTCTGCCAAGGGGCTGGGTTTGAGGCTTTAACGGTTTCAGATGAGCTTTGGTTGCTACTTCTTATCTGGAATGACTTGCTGGGGGCAGAAGGTCTCTCCTCTGTCACAGGGATAGTGCTGAGCCAGGATTTAGCTCTTTTTAATGGGGAAGGACCCCAGGCTGCTTTGTTCTCTTTCATCCCTGGAGAGATTAACTGTTGGTTTTAACCTCATGAATTGCTTTTGTCTTAATGGTCTATCCTCCTCTCCAGTGCTTGGAGATAAATGCAGGCAATGGGGACAGCAGCTGGTGGGTGTTACAACCTGAGCAGGAAAATAAAAGTCCATTTTTATTTACTCTTTTTTACAAAAATAATAAAACTTGTGGTTTTAAACTGGTGATGTTCTGGCTCCTCCCAAGAGGTCATGGGTGTTTATGGAGCAGGGGGGGCAGCTTTTCCCACGTGCCCAGCCTCTATGCTCCTCTCCTGAAGAAGCTGCTGGGGCACAGAAATGGTCATGTTGACGTGGACCGTCACCAGAGGGCCTTTTGTCACTGCTTTGTCAGCGCCCAGCCTGAGAGGTAAAACACCAGCCATGGCAATGTTTCAGCGCACATTTATTGCTGCTATTGTTTCCCTGCAGTGGATCAGAACAAAGGTCCCTATTGCACATAGATTTTTATTTTTGGCATCCTTAAAAAAAAATTGCACAAGACTTTTTAACCACCTTCCCCTTGTCCCTATCGCTAACTGAACACACAAATGAGATTTTTTTTTTTTTTCACCTACACGGTGGGTATGGTTTGCCCAGGAGACACGGTGATACTTCCCAGACATGGCGGCGTGGGGCTTGTGGGTCACTACAAACCCTGTGGTGAGCATGGCTTTCATGTTTGCATACAGTGTGTGAGACACCCTAGACTGGAAAACATGCCTGGATGATCTTTGTAGACACTTTTCTACTGCATGCAACAGATGTGGCTAGATGTAATTTACCCATTGAAGAGTCCCTCTGGGGTTTGGTGTGTGGGACTGGCTCAGCTGCTGCCTGGTTTCTCTGGCCAGGCAGTGACAATCCAAGCTGCACGGTGAGAATTTCAATACAGTGAGTTTTTACACCTATGGCTGCACAGGGTGAATCAGAAAACTCCAACCTGGGAACAGGGGGTGAGGCCTGCCTGGGGGTGCTCCATGCCACATTCATCATCCCCATTTGAGAGAGGGAAGTCTTGGATGTAGGAGCTCTGGTGTGGTCTGGGAGAAGCCTCCTAAGCTGTGAGCCCTCAAAGTGTCACGGACACGGGGAAGGGTTTAGAACTGTTTGTGTGAACTCCTGCCATGTGTGTGGGAAGCCCCTGTTCTGCCACTACCCTTGGCACTGCTGCAGGGAGGATCAGCTGGGTGCCCACAGCAGGACTGTGCTCTCCCTTGCCCGGGCAGGGCAGGGAGCTGTGCTCTGAGCTAACCTGGGCTCTGCTGTAGCCGCTGACCTGGCCCGCAGTGCCAGGGGGGCTGGCTGGCCCCCAAGCAGCCTCTGTCCTGTGTTTGTTCCCCCAGGAGAGGAGCTCTGGGCACCCTCCGTGTGTGTGTCAACCGAGACCATGTCCGTGGAGCAGCAGAGGAGGGGACGGTGCTGGGCTGTGTGTGGGGCACGGGGAGCTGAGGAGGTGTTTCCCAGTGGCTGCAGGATGGTTGATGGGAAGCTGCTGGGCTCGGGTGCCCTCTCAGTAGACCCAGGAGACAGGCACCCACTGTGGAGAGCTGCAGGCCTGCTCAAAGGCTTCCTGCAGCAGCTGGAGGCTCTCTTCCACGCCGTTGTTGACCAGGGACAGGTCGAAGTAGTGTGCGTAGCGGCTCCGGATGCTCTCTGAGTCCTTGCGGAGCTGCTGCAGAGCCTCCGACTGCAAGGAACAGGACAGAGCTCAGGAGAGGAACTTCACAGCCCACCCCAACTGGGAACCCCCTCCCAACAGCAGAACAGATGCTCTGTGGCAGCTCCCAGGGAGAAGGTTCACGAGCAGCAGGCTCTCAGTGCTCTCTGGTGGGCACTGTCACCAGCTGCGGCCCTCAGGCTGGGTACGAGGTAGGATCCCTGTGGGATGCTCCCTTCCCACTGCCTTTTGACCAGAACAGCACGTGGCAGAGCTTTTCCAGCCTCCCTACTGGATTTGGCTGGTTTTTTCAGTGCTGCACTTTGATAGTAAAAGCAAAACTGCCTCTCCCCTCGTCCAGTGTGTGTGGGCATCCCAGGGGTGCATCCCTGGGCAGCTCTGCCCCCAGCAAGGAGCTCCAGACCATTGCCCCATATTTCCCTAATGGAGCTTGAAACACTGGCAGCTTCTCTGCCTGGGGAGGAGGGGTAGCTTGAGGTGCAGTGCTCACTGAGCTCTGCTGTGTGCAGGTATTAATAGACCTAGATGGGTATTATTAGATTATATTAATTATCATATCTATTACATAATTATATCTATTATTAATAGATAAAAATATATTAATAGACCCAAATCAGACCAGTCTTTATGTCCTTCTTTTTTGTTAGACCACCTGGGTATAAATCACAGCACTGAGACCTTTTGTGGTCAGCACTAAAAAACATATTACAGATGACACAGTAGTATTTGCAATACCACACCCTCCCTCAGGGCACAGCAGGCTTCTGTCTTTAAGGTGTTCAGTTCAACACTGAAAAATTTTAAATATTAGTAATTAGCCTAGGGGCAAAAAAAAAAAAAAAAATAAAGCTACCTTCATCTTGAAAGAGTTACTGAAAATATTAATCTGTTCTTATAAAATTAATTTTTCCTATCTTGTGGATGAAGCCAGCAGCTGTCGGGGGTGGAGAGGGGAGGGCAAGGAGCAGTTTTTGCTCATGTGAGCTCTGCGGGGTCACATTAACTCTGCCGCATCCCTCGCTCAGAGCGTGCCGAGCTGCAGGGTTATATTTAGTGCCTGGCAGCAGAGCTGGCCCTGCCCACTGCAGCAGGATGTGATTCCTCTCTGGATGGAGGCAGCGGTGAGTGACGGAGAGTGGCCCTTTCTGCTCTGAGACCCATCCCTTGCCCCCCTCCCCAGCCTGTTGCATCAGGGCCTCTAAATACCTGCACAATGCTGGCTCTGAAGGCTGCATAAATGTCCTCCCTGCAAACTATCTGTAGCTTAAACTTTACAAACTTAATAGATTGGAAGAGGTGGCCTTGTTGCCATTGAATCCAGGAGGAGCACAGGTCTGGGTTGTCCTGTTGGCCTCTCCCTTCCCATCTCCCTGCCAGGCTGGGCTCGGGCAGGGTAGGCAGCATCCCTGCATCCAGGGGGATTTTCCTGGGAAGTGGTAGCCTGTGGCTGCCAGCCCTGTGCTTGGCACTGAGTGAGTTAACTGCGCTATCAGTGCTGCTTTCATCCTCACGTTAAAGGGATCAGCATCCTAATGAGGCAAAGAATGAAAGGAGCTGTTGTTTGTGTGTCTATTTGCATAGCTGATGGCAGGATAAATGGTCCTGCCCCTCGCTGGGCTCTGCTTCCCACTGTGATTACGGGGCTGGGATGAGGGCTGCTGAGTCTACAGCTGCAGGAATTGGCCATTCCTGGTTCTCAGGTCTGGGCTGAGTTCCGGATCACCAAAAGCAAAGCAGGCAGGAATAAGCTGATGGGGAGCAGGGAGAGAGCCCTGGGCTGCTGCAGCAGGTGCTGCCATGGGCTGACAAGCCCAGCTGGAGAGGGGCAGGAGAGGAATAGGAGGGGACACCATGCCACTCACCTCCTCTGCCTTGTCTGTTGGGGCGATGAAGACAATGAACGGGGAGAGCTCGGCCGTGCGGACGATCTTGAGGCTCTGTGGAGAGAGGGGCACAGTCACCAGAGTGTGGCCCTTCCCCAGGGCAAGAACAGCCAGCTGGCTGCTGCCCCCAGCCAGGCTGCCATGGTGCCTGTGATGCAGTGGGGGCTAAAGGAGACCCCCCCTCGTTGGGGACATGGGCTCACTGGGTGAACTCCTGGAAAAGGGTCCCTGCAGCCCTGCTCCCACAAAGCCTGGCCATGGCTTTGCTGTCACAGCCAGGTGCAGTTGTGACAGGGACACCCTCGTTGGACCCATTGTGTCTTGGGAATGGAAATGCCACCCCAGGGCTTGCTGGCTTTTTCTTCAGGGAAGGGACAGCGGGACAGTCACAGCCAGAACCCAATCAGTGGCAGCCCCTGTCCTTGCCACATTCCCCTGCTCCCTACCTGGGGCTCAATGTCCAAAATAGCGACCTTGTCCTGCTGGTGGATCTTGTGCACTGTTTCAAACTTGGTGCCAAACATGTTTCCCTGGTAGCTTCCAAACTCCAAGAACTCATTGGCTGAGATGTCCCGGGTCATCTCCTCAGTGGAGACAAAGTAATAGTCCTTCCCATCCACCTCATTCTTCTTCTGGGGGCGTGTGGTGTCTGGGGAGGCAGGGAGGGAGAGAGTGAGTGCTGGTCCCCAGAAGCAGAGAGGAACAGAGTAGAGCCGGCATCAAAACTAAGCTGTACTAATCCCCTGTTAACTGCTTCATGCTTTGGACAAGTAGGGACCTCAGCCAGCCAGGGGACAGGCACTGGATGAGAAGAGTGAGGTGTCTGTGTGGGTGGCAGCAGCCCTGCATCCTCTGTGGGAAAAGATGGGTCCATGTGGGACACCAGGCAGGGAGGCCCTCCATGTAGGAGCCTCTGACTTCAGGGGCTTGGTGGTGCCGGAGGAACATCTCCCCAGCTCCTACCTGCTCTCAGAAGGTCCTGGATCAAAGAGGCGAAAAGAAATGCACCCCATGCTGTGCCCTCCGCCCTGGCTGGGTACTTACATGGGGGTGGGTACATGAACTTCTCTGGGTTGCTGCTGAGCAGAGCATTCTTGATGTGGCTACGGCCCACACCGCTGGCCCCTGCAGAGAGAGAGAGACGGACACTAGAGCTGGGCTCAAGAGCAGAGATGCTGGGGCCCCTCCTCAGCTCTGGGTCTGAGGAAAGGTGCAGAGCTTGGCCTGGGCTTCCCTGCCAAGATGTGCTTTCTGAGCTGGTCTGTGGTGTCCTCCAGCCCTGGAAGAGGCTCTCAGTGCCCTGGGGATGCTCAGCTCCAGCCCCAGCTGCAGACAGGGCTGCTGCTTGCTGAGCAGCCAGCCTGGCTGGACTTGGTAGGCTGCCCATGCCCACGGAGTCCACCACCAAGTGCTCAGAGCCCACAGTGTGGGGATGCTCACTTTGGTGCAGCTGCACACACCAGAGCTGTTTCTGACAGAGATTTTCCACAAAGATCCTCAGGAGCAGCAGATACCTGCTTTAACTCTACCCCAGCATTGCAGTGCAGATGCCAGACCATGCCCAGTGCTACATGGAGGGGGTCAGCCTGTGTGATGACTGCTGCAGGGAGAAGAGGTGCTCTCCAGACCTTACTGGGTTTTGCAGAGCTGTGCTGCCCCAGCCCCTGCGCAGTCCTGGTTCCCCCTGGGACCCACCACGCAACCCCTGTGTGCAGGGCATGCCTGGGACAGGACCTACCAATGAGCACCAGAGTCTTCCTCTTGAAGGCAGGCAGCCTCACCACCTCCTCATAGGACACAACATCCAGCTGGTCAAAAACTGGGGTGAAGGAGAAATGAGACACAGAGTGGTCAGAGTTGGCTTGGCCACACCAGCACAACCGTGTGTGTCTGAGACCAAAGCCAGAGCAAAATGGACAGGAGTGGTCAGGACTGGGCTAGGAGCTCATCCATGTTTGGCTGCTTGGGAAAGAGGGCAGCAGCAAGAGCAAGCAGCATGTGAGGGGCAGAGCAAGTGCTGGGGAGCTGGCCAGCAGCTACTGAGGAAGCCAGGGCTGCTTTTGCTCAGTAATTCTGCTCAGGACAGTAGGACCTGGGTGCTGGCTGGAGAGGCATCAGGATGCTGCAGGGAGATTTATATATCTGGGTGATTTACAGCCTTGTTTGTTGCTGGTTGGAGCTGCAGGCCGGGCCAGGAGCCAGCATGTTCCCGGGCACCCACCTTTGCCAGATCTTTGCTCCGTTTAGCACAGGGCATTTGCATGGGTGACTGAGGGGCAGCTCCCTGCCCCACCACGGGCAGGACTTTGCAGCTGTGGGAGCAGTTCAGGCTGCTCCCCAGTTGCTGAGCAGCAGCACTGGCACCACCTGCCCTGTGTTCAGCAGCCTGTGGGCTTTGAGGGTGGGGAGCCTGACCTCACAGGGCAGGAGTGCAAGGGATTGTCACCAGGCAAGAGCACGGGAGCCCAGTGCTGAGCCAGCCCTGGCCTCATGCACTACCTGCGGACACAGCTGTGGCTGCATGAGGGCTGTGAAGACTGGAGAAGGGTCTCAAGAAAGGTGAGAGCTATGGGGTGGCCTGAGGTTCCACTGCTGACACAGCTGGGTCGTTGGGTTGACCCCCATGGAGGATAAACCCAGCCCTGCCCAGAGACAGGAGGAATGGCCAGGGCTGGGGATGGAGCCCATCGCCCTGCTCACACTTACTGGAGCTGTGCTTGGCCAGGTATTTATCTTTGCACTTCTTCTTCTTCCCGAAGGGGCTGCAGCTCGGGGATTCACTCTGGCTGGGCTGGGTGACGCTCGCCACGCGCCTGCCAAGAGAGAACAACAGCATGGCCCAGCTGTCACCTCAAGCCCTGGGACAGCAGCAGGATTGTCCCTCAGACATGCAAGAGAAACAGGTTGGCTGCTGGGACAGGCAAAGGCTCACCCTGCAGCACATGAAGGGGACATCTGCCTCCTTGTCCCAGCAGTGATGTTGCTGTTACCCAACACAGTCAAACTCCTGATAGCACATGGTCACTGTTCCCTCCTCCACTCCCAGACCCAGCCCTTCTGGCCAAATCCAGGGACCTACCACTCCTGCAGCTCTGGAGAAGGGATGAGTCCTGCTGACTCGGTGCAGGAGCCCTCCACCCGCCCCTGCCACCAGTTGCTGTCATCCTTGTTTATGATCTGAATCACGTCACCGATCTGAAACTTCAGTCCTGCTTCCTTGCAGGGGATCAGGTTGTCTTTTTTGGGGTCATAGTCAAACTGTGCCCTCATGAACATCTGCAAAAGAGAGAGCAGACCAGAGTCAGCACGGCCATGCAGGGTGGCTGAGTTTGGCCCCCACACTGCATTCCCCAGCAGGGACTGAAGAGATGGCTCCTGGCACAAGGTCCCTGGCCCAGCAGGAACCACAGCTTCTGCTGCTCTCCAGGCCCCACAAGGCTACATGGGGAGAAAGGAGATGCACAGAGCTTAGGAGGAAAGTCTTGGGCATGGAATTGCAGTGAGATGTGCTGGTGGGTGGATGAGAAAGGGAAGATGGCATCTGGGCCCTACTGGGAGCCGGTGACAGGGCTGCTGCCTCTCGGCAGAGCCACACACCCACAGCTGGCGTTCAAACCCTGCCACGGAGCCTCCCTGCAGGGCTCTGGGTGTGCAGAGTGCTGGTGAGTTCAGCCAGCCACAGAGGAGTCCCAGCAACATGGGGCACAACTGGGGTTTGCAGTGGAGTGAGCACAGACATTGAAACGGGGACCCCAGGGAAGGGCACGGCTCAATCTCAGCTGCTCTGTGCTGCTTTTCCCCAGAACTGGGCACTCCCTGCACAGCACAAGGCCTTCAGGGAGCCAAAGCTGCAGTACTATATCCATCCCTGCCTTGGTCTGTCCTGGTGCCTTCAGCATCAGCTACTCTGACAAAGTTACAATTCATCACAGCTGCAACTGAAAACAAGCTGCTGCTGCTGCTTCTCATGCCACTGTGCACCCTCCTGAGGCTGGGGAAACCCTGAGGACCAAAAATCTGTGAGAAAGTTGGCTTTCCCTGTCCCTTCTGCTCACTCAGCTCTTTGGGAGAGAGTCTACAGCACCTACTGCCACCAGGACCCTGTCAGGACTAGAGTGAAGGCAAAGCCAGGCAGAGTACAGAGCATTAGGAGTGAAAGGCAGAGTTTAGGGAACCCTGAACACGACCCTAGCAAGTTTGTTATCCTATAAGCACAGCATGCAGCAAGGGGGCAAAGGTTTTGACATGGGGTGATGCCTGCCCTGTTCTCAGATGTGATAGGCAAGGCCTGGGAAGTCATCCTGCTCAGGTGGAGTAGAACATGCTGTCCTTGTTCCACTTTAAAACCATTTCCCACAGTATGTCCTCCCTCAGCTGTGCTGCTGGAGGCACAGAGCCATCAGGACACAAACACGGTTCCCTTTCACTGCCAGAAAAGAGCATATGGATCAAGCTGTGACATGAGACCGCTCACAAAAAAATTCAGTCAGGAAAACAGTAAGAGTGGAATCTCCTTCCAGGATGAGGACTGATCCTTGCTTGGAAAGTACTCCCTGGCACCAGGAAGCTGATCATCCACACAAACACACGAGGGGTACACAGTAAGCACTGCCCAGAGCTCTCTGCTCCTGCAGCGCTGGTGCCCCCAAGCCAGGCCTTTTTGGAAAGATCCCCCTGCACCAGTGAGGAGTTGGCATCACACAGCTCCGCACATCACCCACAGCTGCAAAGGCCTCTCTGCTGCCAGCCCCTCTCTGGGGGGTTGACACCCAGCTTCTGAGCAGGCTCCAGCAAGAGAAGTCCTGGCCTTTAAAGTCAAAAGACTGCAGGGAATATGCTGGAGGTGACCTCAAGAGTCTTGAATGCTCTGTGCTTCCTCTCATTGAGACCCTAAGCCTCAAAGTTTCTGGCTGTGGGGCAAGCCAGGACAGAGGGGAATCATGATGCCAGGATCTCCACCATCCTGCCTGCCAGACACTGAAATAAAGACCATGGGGGTCCAGGAGTGGAAACAAAGTCCACTCTTGGTGGTGGTACTGCAACAAACAGAGACACAAGCAGCTGTGGTTCTGGGGAGCAGACAGCACCATTGCCCTGGGCACAGCAGGAGGGATTACAACTGTTGCTGGGAAGGAGTTTGACCCTGTGTCTTTCCCTGAGCCCACGCCAGCCTCAGGTGAGCCAGCAATTCTTTTCCTCAGAGGCAGCTTTTCCCCTGGCACTGAGTTGGCCAACTGGAGCTGGCTGGGTCAGGACAGGGAGGACAGACTGACAGCAGGGAAGGACAGACGTGGGCCAGCGTTTAATAAACACACATGCAAAGCTGGTTGAGCAGGACAGGGAACAGCATGGGCTGAGCAAGAAACAGAGACACCAACACTTGTCACCATGTTCAGAACTTCAGCTTCTCTGGGTAAAGAACAACTCACACAAATGTGCTCCCTCAGCCCATCCCAGCACCACTCAAACCCCCACCCTCTGCCTCTGAACTCCTCTCCCACCCAGAGAGGACTGCAGGGGTTGGCTCCTGCACCAAGACAAGACAGCAACCCAGCTACCACACACCGAAGTCTTGGCAGAGGGCACAGCCCTCTCCACTGTTCTATTTTAGCCAGAGCAGGACTTCAAAGGCAAAGCCAGGCAGGTGTCACCCCCTGGTGACGCAGCATGGTCCCCCCAGCCTGGCACTGACAGCAGCTGCAAGGAGCTGCCTTCCCTCCCTGCTCTGCGTCCTTCCTCCCGCGCTGTGCACGGCAGCGTCCGGACCAACGTCATCCTCACTGGGGCTGCTGCACCCGGCATCGGTGCCAGCAGCGAGCACAGAGCCTGAGGCTGCCCCTGTCACAGGGATGTGACTCTAACAGCGACCCTCAGGTGCTCCCTGGTGTGCACCTGCCACTGCTTTCCCATCCCCAAACACCACTGTGGCTCAGACATTCCAGCCCTGTGTTCCTACACACACTTTGGGTAAATACATCCACACAGGCCCAAAATACGGTTGTTTGCAGTGATGTAAGCACAGGACAGGTCCCTGCAGCCTCCATTAGCTCAGACAAGGTGACAAGGCAGCCATCCCCTTGTCCTGACACCCCTGGCTCAGCACAGCTCTCTCCCAAACATTGGTCCTGTATGGTTTGCACTGGTCCCACCCTGCCCCACAGCCATGTCCCAGCACTGCCCGCAGGTCCAGAGGCTGCACTTACCTGGAGAGCAGGGAGGCGGCTTTGCTGGTTGGGAATGACTTTTAATGAGACCATCCCCTTGGTTTCTTTCTAGTGAACAAAGGGGAGAAAGAAAAGTTGCAGGAGGTGGCGTCTGGAGGCAGCTCAACAGCAGCAACTTGTGCAGGGAGGTGCTGAGTGCCAGGACCTGCAAAGGCAGCGCTCCTGGATGCTCCCCACGGTGCTCTGGTGCTGGGGGACACCACAGCCTGGTCAGAAACAGCTCTGCCAAGGCAGCATGGCTCTGCCATACTTGTCCCATGCCCAGGGGAGAACACCAGCATCCCCACAAAGGTCTGGCTGTGGGCACTGCTAAGCACCACCAGAATGAACACGGAGATCTGCATCATCTCTGCCCTGGCTGCTCCAGTGAGGAGCCTGGGAGGAGAGGCTGGTTCTGCCAGTTCCCCTCCATGCTGGCCCCTTGCTCTGGCCCTGCTGGTGACATTGGAGGCACAGCACTCTCCTGCCTGCCACAGGCCAGTGCACTGCTGCCTCACATGCATCACAAGATCCACATGGTCTCGTGAGGACAGCCACATGTGGAGGCTTGAAGGGGCCTCCTGGGCCAACCACCGTTCTCAGGAGGCAAAAACAAAGACAAGCTCCTCCTTGGTCCTGCTGTGTAGAGCAGGGACATCCTGTGGCACTTTGGCAAGGCCAAGCCTCCTGCTTAGGCTGCTGGTGGGCGTCCTCAGCAGCATCACCAGCTCCCTCCAACAAGGTGCCATATGTTGGGCATGGATCAGGATCATCAATGTATGAACCCAAGGCAGGTGTGAGGCCCTGTCCAAAGCAGTCTCTGGCAAGGGCGTGGCAGGATCACCATGACCTCAAGCAGCAGGAAAATGGCACCAGCATGACATGCATGTGTGACGCAGGTCTGCAAGAGCAGCCAGCCCTGGGCTGGAGCTGCACACAAGCCTTGGCAAACAGAGGTGGTTTCCAAGCCCCACACACATCAACACATGTCAGGGACCCAGGCAGCAGCCTGCACTGCTGCTCCAGGAGGCCAGAAACAAGCAGCAAGCACAGACCCCACTGGGGCTGCATGCAGGGTGGTTTCTGCCACATCACACTGCTGTATGCTGGCAGCTGTGTGCTGGCTCTGGTGGCTGGGAGGGGGTGAATGCTCACAGCATGCAGGCCAAAGGGGTCCTTCCCAGGCAACAGCCCTGACAAACACAGGTACCTACCAGCATCTTCTGCAGCTGATCAACTGAGTGGTTGCTCGCACTCTGCCCATTGATTTCTATGATTTCATCACCCACGTGAAGGGAGCCTGCCAGCAACGTGAGAGACATAAAAATGCAGACAAGGGACAAGAGCTGCTCACCAAACCCAAATTACACAGCTCCATCAGCCTCCTGGGCAAGCTGTGGCCAGGACACCACAGCGTTTGCCTGGCAGTGCTTCTGGAGCCACACGTGCCATCCAAGCACATGGGAGCAAAGCACAAGGGGAATGAATTCTTCCCCCTCCACCCAACGCACACACGTAGCCAGTCCGAAGGTCAGCAGGCTGCTTTGGACTGTTCAAAGCACCTGCTTTACTATTTCAAACACAACCCCAAGTACCTCACCTGAAGCCAATGACAGCCTCCTTACAGGGCCCTTAACACAAGCATTCCTGACTCTGTGTGTTTTCAGTTTATATACCCAGGCAGATTACAGTCCCAGATATACTGCTAAAAATCAGGCTCCAGCAGTGTTATTGGAATGGCTCCTGTCTTATTTTGGCAGTGGTAAGCACAGACTTCCCACTCGGATCTGAGGCTGGGAAAGCAGCCTCTTCTAAGCAGAGAACATCTCGTATCCACACCTCCTTGGCAAGACCCAAAACCAGAAAATAGCACCTATTTATTTCTTTTGGCACCTTCTTCTGCGCTGCAGAGCCAATCTACAGGATGCCTGTCCCACCTGTGCATTTTAGGAATGGGAGGAGCTTCCCCCCCACAGTCTCCAGGGTATGATCCATCTCTTCTTACAGTGACCCCATCATGAGACAGAGACAGATGATCTCCAGTTCCTTTTTGGGAGAGCCCTTCCCCCAACCCTTTATTTATCCTTAAAGCCTCCAGTGTATTAACATGGAAACCATGCAGAGAGACCAGTGATTTCCAAGTTCCTGACAGATCCCTAGGGGAGGAACAGGCACAGATGTCCGTGTCACAGGGGAAAGCCAGCAGTGCTGAGGACCTGCCTTACTGCTGCATGGGAAGAAACCACCTGCAGATGTGCACCCCATGCACTGCTTCTGCGAAGGCCTTGTTACCTTGTCTGTGAATCATGCCCCCATGGAAGATCCTGGCCACCATGCAGCTCTGCTTGTCATTTTGCTTCAGCGTGATTCCCTGGAAGACAGGAAAATCCGTGACTGCTCACTGCTGGGGAGAGCTCTCCTACCCTCACAAAGTCCTCTCCAGGCCCACGTCCACAGTGGTTAGGGGGAAAACCCAGCTAGGCCAGCTCAGGCTGCTGCAGCTCCTCTTGGCACAGCATCACCACCCTTTGTGGGGCTCGCTTCGGGTCCCCGGGCAGAAGGCAGAGTTCAGTACCTTTTTCCCATGGCTGAGATCTCCACTGATCTGTTTCCCTCAAAGCCAGCCTGCTGGCACAGCTCAGCCTGCCCCTCCACCCCCCAGGATGCCATCAAGCTTTGGGGTCTTGCCAGTTCTCACCATGGGCTCCTCGGTGACCTTCTCAAACTGGACAAGGCGGATCTTGCGCACCTCGCGGCTGTTGCTGTGCGAGGGGCTGCCCAGGGTCGCTGAGCCGTTGGTATAAATGTCCTCAGTCATGGCGTTTGGGGACTGAGTGATGGCCTGTCAGGGCAAAACAGACACCACGGTTTAGGGGCTCCACCTGGGAATGCCGGGTCCCTGCTGTGGGGCTGAGAGACTCAAACACGCCTTAACATGGCACGGGTGGAGCACAGGGGAGGAGAAGACACCAAGGGCAAGAAAAGAAAAGGAGCAGAAGAGCTTGAGCCTTGGAGATGTGGATGTGGGTTTAATCTGCAGTTTTCCAGTGTGGGAAACACAGGATGTAGGAAAACTTTGGAAAAGCTACGGGTAGCGGAAGCCAAAAGAGTCCACAGCTCATCTTCTGAAGCAAAGAGTCACAAACACTCCTTGTGTGTCGCAGCAGCACTTGGCTCACAAATGGCTTGTTGCAGAGCATAAAGCCCAGGAGATCTTCACCAAGTGAATAGAACAGTGTGGGACTCACCCCTCAGAACTGGAGCCAGGCTTTGATCTTGCTCAGTTTGCAAGTTCAACCTTTCCTGACCTACATCAGTGGGCAACTGACACGGTGCAGAGCCATGTACACAACATCCAGGCACTGAAGGCAGTGTGCTCCCAAGCCAGCCAGAAACATCCCATTCCCCTTCCCAGCTCCCAGCTCCAGGTCCTTTCATGCTGCTTTGCACTGGGAAGCCAGGCAGGGGCTTTCAGTCCTGAAGAAACCTTTGTTCTTGGTTTGCAGCACTTGGTGCTGGCACCAGGGCAGATGGAGAGTGCATGGGGTCCTATGCAAAGACCTCCAAACCCATCCTGCCAGGTGAGCTGCTCCCTCCCAGACCAAGAAAGCCCGACACAGTTCCATTAAATCCCTCAGGCACACTGGGCATTGTCTCCACACAGCTCACAAATGTGCCTGTTTGGTCCCAAGTGCAGTGGACTTTCCTCAAACCTCTCCCAGATCAGTGCTGGCCCAGCAAAACCCAGGCCAGCTTCACTCTGTAGCTCCTGCCCACCCTGTTGGCACAAATTCCCACACCAGCCCATGATGTAAAACAAACCCTCCTGGCTGTCCCACTCCACACCAGACTCCTGGCTTTGCTGCCCAGTTTGCAGCCTGCACCCTCCTTCCCAGCAGTGCCTGAACTGACAGTCACAGCCAGCAAACCTGCAGGGATGCCCAGCAAGGCCCTCACCGGCTTCAGTTCTGCAGCAGTGACATGGCCATGCCCAGCCAGGCAGAGCCAACACCTCTCCCCACCACAGCCTGACTTGTCAACTGAGCACCAGGGCCAGAAGCTCCATGCCAGGAGCTGGAAAATATCAGCCTGACTCCCCTGCCCTAGCTTGCTCCCCCAGCATCCACCCCAGACCCCCTGGAAAAGCTGCAGCCCCTCACTGCCGGGTGGGGAGGCAGATCTGGTCAGGGGAAGGCTCGTGAAGAGTATCTGCGACTGGGCTGCAGCCACAGCACTAAACCACAATAAAATGAGCTTTGGTAGGGATGTGCTGGAATGCTTCTGGCTGAGACAGTGATCCAGCTCCGTGCCATGGCAGAAAGAGGGACGGAGCCAAAGGAAGGAGCAGCAGAGCCAGGACTAACAAGGACAGCAGGAGAGGTGCTGGCAGAGAGGGACACAATAGGCACAGTCACTGTCACAGCCCCCAGAAAGGGCACTGGTAGGGCTGGGCCAGGGACAGAAGGGCTCAGGGAGCTGTGTGCTCATGATGCAGCGATTTATTTTTAAGCCAACTACTTCCAAAAGTGCCAACCAACCTCCCCCTCAAAAGGCAGCCATGTGAGCTCCAGCTCCCAATGGCTTAAACATGGAGAAGGCTGAATCCCAGCCCAGAACAGCACCCAGGCCATGGACTTGCAGGGTGGAAGGAAGAAAAACTTGCATCCATCCCCTGAGCCTGGCTTGCCAGCCCTAGCAGGACACGATGCTACCACACCATTCGCAGTGCAGAGGAACAGAGCCAGCACCGTGTGTGCCTAGAGCTGTCCCTCAGCTCTCTGCCAGCTGTCCCCCTCTGCCAAAACAGCAGGTGCAGGGAGGAACAGGAGGACAAGGACCGACCCGAGGCCAAAGTGCCCATGAGGTGGTTGGAGTCAGCACAGATCATACTTATCTTGGTCATGCCTTGGGAAAGTGTTAGACCATGCAATTCCTGGCCTCAAACCTCAAGGCTCAGCAGAGCCCGATGACCCAGGACACGGCACGGCCTGCTTCAGGGACTGGGAGTTCCCATCCACACCATCCCCATCAGCTGAGCCTCCTGGCCCCGACCTTTGCTTTTTGCTGAGAGCTGGAGAAAACACCCAGCCCTCGATGCTGACGCAGCACCAGGGTCACCCTGGTGACTCCTGGAGAATAAGCCCTGTCACCAGAGACTTGCTGCTGTGCCTAGGGATGCCCACCAGTCACTTGACAGCAGCTCTGAATGCGGAAGGGTCCTCCAACAACTCTCTCTGCCCAGAGCCATGCTGGGATGGTGTGGGCTTTTCTGCTGACAGCACTGGGCAGTCAGCAGGTGGGGATGGGAAAACGCCTGGTTCATGAGGACAGCCAGTACCCTCGGGGTGGCAGATTCCAGCCCTGATGCTGGCACCCAGAAACAGGAGATGGGCACGGCTCTCACACCCCACACACGTGAGTGGGCTGGCCAGATCACCTTGCACTCTCCTGGCAGCTGCCACGCTCTTGGCTGGCTTGGCCCAGCATAGTCTGTGACCTCAAGAGCCTTTCGAGTCACGCTGGTGACTGGCCAGACTCTGCTCCCTGTGCACCGCTCCACAGGAAACATCTGCGAGTGCTGCTGAGAGCCAGCTCGTGGCCACCAGCCACCGCCAGCTCTGCACAGCCCTGGGCACTGTCACTGCCAGCGGCAGAGGTGATGCAAGGATGTTGTGGGGCTGAGCTGTGCAACAGGGGTGCTGGACAGCCCAGCACCCAGCAGCCCTGTGTGCCTTGCAGCTGGCTGACAAGGGTACAAATCCTCCTGCACAAATGCTGCTCCAGTGGCAGTGCACAGAAGAGCCACTAGCTCCGTGGGTCAGAGGTGCCCCACAGTGCCCTGCCTGCATTTTCCTCAAGGGCCCAGATATCTGCCCCATATCCCGGGGCAGAGGGAAGTGTACCAGTTCCTTGGGCAGTGTTTACCAACAGGGAACGTGGTGAGGATCCCAGGACTTGGCATCCTGTCCCTCAGTGGGGTCAGCACTGTCTGCCAGGGTTGCTCCTGCTGCCGCACTGGCTCCACCAGGCTGCATGCCATGGGCAAATCAAACATTAACTGGGCAGCTTGTTTGCAGGAGGCTGAAGCAGCACTTGAGGAAAGCAGCACAGTAGTGCAAAGGGCACATTCAGAGGTTTGGTTCCTGGGCTCTCCTGGCTGCCCTAAATCAAGGGATTTCAGTATCAAGGTAGCCTTGGAAAAACAGGGCTGCCTGGTGAGTACGCGGAGAAAAGTGCTGCTGGTTTTGCCCCAAAGTACAGCAGCCTGGGTGCAAGAAGGAACTCTGGAGCCAGGTTTCTCTGGGATTGCCCTCTTGGCTTGTAGGAAGACACACTCCTCTCACACTGTGAGGAGCAAAATCCCAGCTCCCTCCATGAATCATCACCCCTCACACTATAATTGCCATGGATGCACGCAGGGAGGTTGAGGCACTGCTTGGTGCAGAGATGTCCTGACCCAGCAATATCCCCTCCCACCCTCCAGTGCCCCAGCCTTGCCTCTCTCCCCACCCAGGATGTGTCCATCTCAGTCTTGTACAGCTTAAAAAACACAGCAATGTATAAAAAAAGCAAAGTAACAAAAAATTGAGCTTAGCAGGCTGGGGAGCAGCCACGTGGACATTTAGAAGTAATTCATTCTGCCAAGGGCTACTGACTTCTCAAGTCTGCCTGCACAACCACAGGAACAATCACACCTAAAACCCCTTCTAGCAATATGATTGAAGTTTTAAAAAAAAAAAAAAAAAGAATCAAACCAACCAACATGTAAACCAAAAAGGATTACATTGCTGACACTGGGAAAAGGCCCGGCTACACCAACAGTTCTCTGTGAGAAGGGGAACAGAGAAATAGGAGGGATACAAAATGGTTGTGGCAGCCAGAAGATGCTGCCAGCTCTGTGTGCCCTCACACTGACTCCAGATGACAGAGTGCTGCAATGGAGATGGGCCAGATTTTCAAGGGAGCACAGTCAGCTTTGCTGAGGCACCACCTTCCCGCCAGAAAAGGCTGATGCAGCCTTCCAGATGTGTTTTGAAGCTGGTCACCTCCAAAGGACAACCAGCGAAACCACACCACTCACAGAAGGAGGAGCTGCCCTGCCACTCCATCCTAGCTTCCAGAACAAGCCCTGCAAAACAGCTTTTCCTCTGCAGTTGTTACATACATAATATATTTGAGATCAGAAAGTTGGAATGAGCCCTCCCCACTTCATCGGTCAAAGCCAGAAGTTTAGCTTGGCTTTTACCGAGTTTTACCTGTGGTCAATTCAGGATTTGGTCCCTGGGGACCTCAGTGGCCTCAGTCTGCTTTGGAGCTGCTGCTGGTGAGATGCTGGGAACTGCTGCCCAGAGGGAAGTGCAGTGCTCCCTCCACACCCTCGAGCACAGGTCTCCCCAGAAGCATCCTTCTTTTCTCCACCAAACTCCCAAAGGTCACATTCACTGCCCACTTTACAGCTGGGAAACTGAGTCACAGATGATAAAGGGACAAGCCCAAGGTCATCTTGCCAAGCAGGAATAAAGCCCACACCTTTCTGGTAAATCTGTACTTCTCAGTCAGGAGATACGGCAAAGATATGCAGGCACGTGATGAGGCAAGAGAAGAGGCCTCAGGTTGTTCTCTAGCAGTAACATGGCTTCCACTTGCCATGATTTGCATGCCCTGCCACCATGTGAGGAACACAGGACAGCACTTCCCAGCACGTGGCTCTGCCAGAGAAAATGGAGAAGAGAAAGCTCCCAGCTGCCCTGTTTGACTCCAGACCAGGAGCAGCCAGGCACACCCAGCACCCTTTCCAAGAGCTGCTGCTGGGCAATGCCTTGTGTACCATGGGGGAGTCACAGCACCATCTCCGCATGCCTATGACACAGAGATGGGCACGGGAGCGACTGGCAAGCTCAGGACACTGTTGGGAGCCAGTCCTACAGAGTTCCTTTTAAAAGGCCTCATGCAGATCTCAGTTCACCATCTCTCTCTTTATCCCTTCTGAAATAAATACATCATAACACCAGGGAGCTGTAGGGCTGCTCCTACATTTTCCACGCTCCGCTGCTATTGGCAATTTATCCTTGCTCTTTGTGCAGCCAGGTAGACCCTCTGCATGGATCTTGCAGGCAGAGGGATGGGAGAGCTCCTCTCAGCAGCTGCCTGGTCCAGGCACTTTGCTTTAATTTTTTTTTTCTACTGTTTTTTTCAAAGCACCCTGCCAGGGCTGAACCATAAAAAGCAGATGAGCCACTGGTGTGAGACAGATCTGACAAGCCTCTTTTGCATGTTTAAGAGTCCAACAGGATGGGCCAAGGACAGCACTTGAGGGAAATTTCCTCCCTGCTCTCCTTCAGAGGCTCCCCACAGCTGCAAGGAAACCTCACTCCAGGCACATTATGCCACGGCTTCACCAAGGATGCCTGTTCAAAGCTGAAAATCTCTGCCAGGAGAAAAGCACTAGCTGTTTAGCACCGGCAACTGTTGACCTTCTCCTGGTTGCACCCAAGCGACCCCAAACAACACTGAGGAAGGAGCCCACCCAGCAGAATCAAGACGGCTGGTGCAGCCTGCTCTCCTTTTGTTGGAGGTGGGGTGTATGCGGCCATCGGCTCACTCCCTGTCCCGGAGCAGGTGTGAGAAGGGCTGCTTGCATCCTCCTTCCCTGGGGAAGAGACCCACCACACTCCTCTAGCCCATGCTGTGGACCCGGAGATTGCTCAGCAGCTGAAACAGCTCATGTGACAGGCAGTTCCAGCTCAGACCAGCTACAACTTTGCAGCAAAACAAGCACAATCTCTCCCGCGGCAGGATGCTGGAGCCTTCCTCCCCTGCACCCAGCTCCTTCTTCCCTGCCGGCTACGCTGTCTGACCATTCCCCGGAGGCACCCGGCGTCCCCAGCGAGCATCCCTGCTCCCGGGGTGCTGGGGACCAGCAACGCCAAGCACAGGGCACGCAGCTGGATGCCCACCGCGGGGCCTCTGCCTCTGCTTCCCTCTGCACGTGTGGGAGGGACGGGATGGAGAGGGACCCCCGGGGAACCCGTGCCGGGCCTGAGCCGAGGGCCCGCGGGGCAGCGGGGCAGGCCGGGGCTCCCTGCCGGGGCTCGGCGGCGATGGGGCCGGGC
>VZRN01000184.1:307302-340293 GCA_013397935.1 Dasyornis broadbenti
CGGCGGGGCACGGGGACCGGCGGGGTCGGCGCGACGGTGCCGGCGCTGGGAGGATCAGCGCTGTGTGCCCGCCGCCGCTCAGCTTCTCGGGGGCTTTTCTCCCGGGGGAGTGTCCCCATGGCGTCAGTGCTGTGCCAGCCCCTCGCCCGTGCCAGCCCCTGTCGTGCCCGAGCACTCGGATCACAGAATAGGCTGAGTTGGAACGCAAGGGTCATCGAGCCCAGCTCCGGGCCCTGCACGGGACAGCCCCAAGAGTCACATCCTGTGCCTGAGAGCTTTGTTTAAACACTCCTTGAACTCCATCAGCCTCGGTGCTGTGACCACTGCCCTGGGCAGCCTGTTCCGATGCCCGATCACCCTCTGGGTGGAGAACTTGTCCCTAACACCCCACTAAACCTCCCCTGACAGCACATCAGGCCATTCCGTCGGGTCCTGTCAAGGGTCACCGCAGAGAAGAGATCGGTGTCTGCCCCTCCTGTAAGAAAGCCCAGAGTGCTGTGAGATGCAGGGAAAAAGAGGTGTGGGAGCTGCAGGCACTGACCTGACCGTGTCCAGCAAACTGCTCTAACACTACCAGGAACAAAGAGTCCCAGAAGCACAGCTTGGGCTGGAAGTGCTCTTCCAAGCAGTCCCTTTCCTGTGGCAGCTGTTGCACACTTATATGGGATCACCTGGCTGAAGTCCTGCATCATCCAAACCTAGTTCCCCTTGCCCTATGCTCAGCCTCACACTGCCCATCTGGGGCCTTGGGCTTTGTTAAAGGAATTACCCCACCTGCCAGGATTTATGCCACCATCAACAGGGTTTGGGCCTGCTTGAAGAAGACAAGTTGCCAATCCATTGAGTAAATAGGTTGTTTATTTATCTGACATGTAGAGCAGCTTGGACTGGGTACTTCCAAAGAGGAACCCAAATCAAATAAATCCTTGGGCAATTATATCCTTACAAGTTCCCCACCCCTCACATGACAGTTCTGACCACTAGTAATATTAGGATCTGGGGTGTTCCTCTCCTTTATTGGTTCTCCTCACTGTCTCTAGGTGGGCTGTTTCTTCCCTTATCTCTAAGACTGCTGTGTCAGCTGACCTAACGATGGTAGCAGCCTTCCTTGCTTCCTTATCTTCCAGCTCAAACCAGCTCTGGGGCCCGCTTTTACTTAACTCGGTAAAAGTTCAGCCTGTCTGGGTGGAAATTCACAGCTTGTGGTCTCAGTCTTCATCAAATTTAGCTCCTGATGCTAAACAAGTTCTGTGTACCATGCATACAACAGGCTTACAGTGGCGGTAGGAGATCAAGGGAGTCAATACCAGGAGCAGAAGAAGGACAGCTAAGAGGGCCATGTTTTACAGCTGTGCCTGGTGGAACCTGCGGCCCAGACTTTGCAGGGTTCCCTGGACAGCCGGTGAAGTCAGATTGGAATGAGTAGTGGACTAGATCAGGGGGCTAGAAAAGTCACAGGGTGCCTGACTACATTCAGCCCCAGCAGATGTGCCCACCAGGCTGGAGAACACTGCTCGGAGCTTCATCTCCCCCAGCCCTGCCCAGCTGACCAAGAAGGGTCTGCAGAGAACTTTGCAGCATCCTTACCCAGCAGCTAAAGCAGCCTGGGAGGAGGAAGGGGGACGTACGGACACACAGTGGGATTGGTGGGGCATGGCTTTGAGATGTGCTGCCCTGAGCCCACCCTGGAGGCAGCACCCCTTGGTGCCAAGCTCATCTCAAACTCACGGGCTAGAAACTTGCTGGTAGCAACGTGGAGTAGGAGGCAAGAGATACAGAGAGCAGAGACAAGCCCTGAAGTTAATCATGGAATGTGTAGTAGGAGGGAGAAATGTGGCAATAGATGCTTGACAGACAGAAAAAGGATATCTAAGTCTGATTATTCCCTCTTGGTTACATATGGGGAAACTGGGGTGGAGGAGGTGCTGAGCAGCTTGGCCGTAGCTCCATGGCTGAGCTGGGATTTAAGATGTGATTGCCCGCGTCTACTTTGCTCCCTATCGGCCACAGTCCCTGCTCAGGTGCTCTCTTCAGCCTGCTACTGCCTCTGTTATGTGCTGGCAGCTTTTTCCGAGAATGGTGCCCACCTGCACAGCTGCAATAGCTGCAAGCACTCCCCACGTCAGGCTCAGGTGGGGGAGCACACCGAGAGCTTTCTATCCAGCATGAGGGAAGGGAGATTAGAAGCAGTCCTGGCCTGTGGCTTATCTGGGTTTCAGCACTGAAACACACACTTTGCAAATTAATTTCTGCTTGGCTTATAATGGAAAGAGACAGACAGGATGTGTTTTGTCTTCGTGGAGACACCAGATCACCCAGATCACCCAGCCCAGGCAACCCTGGCAGCTGAGCCATGAGAGACAATAAGATCCCTGGGGTCCAGGAGGATTCAGCCCGGCAGGGGTGGTGACTAGGCAGGGCATCTCCTGGCTGAAAGGCAGAGAGCTTCATGCTGGTCAAGCCCTTCCCCTGCACAGAAATGTCTCTGACTGGGGGAGGGTGTGATGTATTTCAGATCTGCGTCGTGCTGTGAGGAAACGGTGTCTGGTCTCCGTTCCCCACAAGATAAATGTCAAGACACGTTTCCAGTAATGGATGCCAGAACTTGGCAGGCTCAGACACATCTGCCTGCCTGCCCACTAGTGCTCTTGCTCAGCACAGTCCCTTCCTTGCTTCCTGGCTGGCTGGAGAACATCCTGGAACTGCTTGGGACTGGTGGGTGAAGGCTTCTGGGTCACCTGCAGAGATTTCAGCTGTGCTTCCTCTGAAAACAATCCAGAGTGGGCTCTGCTGCACAGAGCTTTTCCTCTGATCTAACTCTGTGTCACCGAACAAATGTGCCACGACACAGCAGCCTCTTTCTGGAGGGAGGGTGAGCCTGAGCATCCACTGGTACAGACCCTGAAGGGTGTTTATGCTTCGGCTGGGCTGAAGCTCAAAAGAGATGGAGTTGCCTTGGAGCTGAGGAAGGTTGCCTTGAGAAGAACCTGAAGTGGCAGGTTTTGTCCTCCCAGGCTGAGGGCTGCTCTGCCTCAGGCAGGGGTGTTCCCTTTGAGAACGGCTCCTAGCCCTCTCTTCGGGCCAGTACTTGCCAGGCAGTCTCTCCTCACCTCTGAGCCTGGTTATTGTCAGAATGCAATTAAGCCAAAGGGTGATTGCATCTCCTGCCTGGCCTGTAATTTAATCACTGCCAGGGCCACGGCAAAGCTCCCCGTACCGCAGTGTGGAACGTGGCAGATGCAGGAGGCTTTTTCAAGCTGTGTTGTTTCAAACACAGGTTTCTGATCTCCTCTGGGTGTGGGCTCCCGGACACGTCACACACTGGGGTGATCTGCAGCACATGTCTCTGCTTCCTGCACACACGGGCTGTGGAGGGGAGGGAGCATCGGTGTGCACCACACGGTGCAGCTGATGGCAGGCAGGAGCCGGGTGGCTCAGAGCAGCCGTCCCTCACGCACACGCACCCTGCTCGTGGCACAGCCCTGCTGTCCCCACCGCGGCTGTCCCCTGTGCTGCTGGCAGAGCTGTTCTGCTGCAGGCCACATCTCGTGCAGGTGTGAGCAGAGGCTGCCCCACTCTGATGGGGTGCCCTGGAAGTTCACAAAGCAATCACTGGATGTTGCTGGGCTGCTGCAGCCATCCTGCTCTTCCCCCTGTGACAGCACCCAGCTGACTCCTGCCAGTGTCCAAAGCCCCCACAGAACCCTGCTTTCCCCACCACACTGGCTGCTGGGGGCTTTGTGGGGCCACCCCATCACAGAGGGAGGGATCACTGCCCTGGGAGTGGGATGGCACAGGCTCCAGTGAGCTGCTGGAGGAGAAGAGCTGCCCGAAAAGGATGACCCCATGCCTTCCCCACAGCCCTCCGGGTGCTCCCCACCCTTGTGAGGTGGCTGTTGTTCTGGAAGGTCCCCACGCCATGAGAGGAATGAAGCAGGAGCCAGTGGCACCCTGCTCATCGTCATTCCTGGAGGAGAAACATCTGCCACTGTGTGGGGCGGGTGCCAGGGACGGAGAGAGCCACAGGTGTCAGGAAGATGGCTCTGGCCCATGGCTGGAGATTGTGCCATGGTGGCAGCTCATCCACCAGTCAATGTCCCACCAGGATCCCTGGGAGCCACAGGCACCCACAGAACTCCTCCTGCAGTGAACAAGGAGGGCTTGCTCAAGGCAGCAACAGAAAGCGGGGTGACGACACCCAGCCACAGCAGCAGGAGCACTGTGGAAAGGAGAGGAGGGGAAGTGCGGGGCCAAAGCCCAGTGCTGAGTCAGGGCCAGCAAGAGCTTCGTCCCTCGAGCCTCTGATTGCGAAACGGATGCTGGGGCCTGGAGCAGAGCCTCCACCCCCCAATCCTTATCTTTGCTCTTCCTCCTCCAGGACTGTGCCCAGGGCAGCAGGAGCTTGTGCTAAATGAGGCTGAGAAGCTCTGGGGCTAATTAATTAGTAGCTGCTGGTAATGCTGACTGGGCCCCTGGGGACTCCAAGCCTAGAGCAGAGGAGAAAGTGCAGAAAGATACTGGAAAATTACTGTTTAATTCTTCATCATTACATCTGAGTATATGGCATCTGGAAGATGAGACGGGAAAAGGCAGATAACCACCCAGGCACTGTGAAGCTCTGCAGCCCTTCTCTTCCCAAGCAGCAGGGGCAGCCAGGCCCTTGGAGAGATGGTTCCAGCCTTGGGGAGGGTTCAGTGCATGGTGGGATGTGTGTCCTTGGGCTGGCACTGCCCCTTCCTGGCCCCTCACCCATCAGTACTCCTGCTGAGTGTCACAGCCGAGGAACTCTATTCGCAGGGCAATGTGGTTGTGCCACTGGCGGGGGTGTATTCGCACAAAGCGGGCAAAGAGAGGGGACTCCAGGGTATTCGTCACTGTGCTCTGATGGTCTCGGTTTGCCTTGAAAATCTGGAGAGGAGAGAGAAACCAGGGATGCACTTTCCTCTGCTGGCATAGTGAGGACAGGATCAACCCAGACAAAAACACCCCTTGGAATACTTTAAGGAAGGAAAAAGCACAGCGCAGCTCACTGCTCTTGGAAAGAAATCCTGTGAGCATGTTTGCTGCCAAGGGCTGTGCTTGCTGCCCTGGGGGTGGCCATGGGCTCTGGCCATGGAGCAGCTCTGCCTACCTTCTCCTTGCCATTCTGCAGGACTGGGCTCCAGTGCACACCGTCCTGGCTGATGGAGACAGCAAACTCCTTCACAAACATCTGGGTGAAGAGAACTTTGGCACCTTGGGTTGTGATTGCAGTCACCTTCTTGGTTACTTCAAAGTCCACCTGCAGCCACTCTCTGGGGCTGTTGCTCTGGGGAAGGACAGACTGACTTCAACCCTCCAGCAGCAGTGAGAAACACGCACTCATTGCAGCTGAAGTCAAGCTGGCCCTGCACTTCCCTGTGCTTCACCTGCCCTACCAGGCACCTGGTGGGAGCTGCTGGGTGCTAAATCAGTGTGGCAGTGGGTGGGCAGCTTGCACGGTGCATGTGGCTGCACACACTTCGCACAAAGCCCTGACTAGGAGATCCCTGCTGGGATCCCAGTGCCTGCCTGCCTGCCTGCTATCTCCTTGCAGGGGCTACCTTTGGCCTCCAAGCATTGGTCCTGCCCTGAAGGTTCAGGCGGGCCAGGGCAGGTGTCCAGCTGGAGAACACGTTGGCGCTGTAGGAGGACGCGGAGATGCGCTGGTCAGGAATCCCTCTGCTCTCCATTCCTAGGGGCATGGAGCAACCTGGAAGAGAAGAGCCATGCTGGTCAGGGGGTAGAACAGACCCATCACGGAGATGCCTTCTGCCTGCTCACCACTCCAGCTGCCCTCCATGCAGCCTGGTTACACCTTCTCCTGTGCCTTGCTGCAGTGTCATGGTCACCTGCACTGCTTAGGGCCTCTGTGTGCAGCCTGGCTCTGGCCAAACTACTCCCACCTTCTTTTCTCCCTGGAGATTTAATCTAACAGGAATGTGAAGGATTTATGGTGTAAGGAGACATAAGAATAAAGGGAAAGGACAAGAATACCTGGCAGGGAGACACCCTGCATGTGTGTGATCAGGTGTGTCTGTGCACAGCTGCTTCAGGCCAGCTGGCAGGTTTGGGTCACGGGCTGACAGCACAGCCACTGCTGCTGTCAGCTGCTGCAGAGCAGATGTGCAAAGCCAAAGAAACGATCCCAGGGCACCATTTCCTCAGGCTGCACTGTTCGTAAGGGCCATCTCACCTTCACCCGGCAAAACCAGAGTAAAAGCCAACAGCACCTGTCTCTGCTTGTTCCCTGCTCCCCCAGACTGAGGCAGCAGCTCCCCATCTATCAGCTTTGCTGCTGCTGCTGGAAGTTTCCTGTGCTTCAGCAAAAAAATGATGGTGAGAACTGGCCCCAAGCTCTCCCTCTGGTATTGTCACCTCAAAGACCACAACGAGACTTTCCAGCTTTGCTCCCTCAACACCTCAGTGCCATCTCCAACCCTCTCCGTCCCCGTCCATCACTGCCTGCAGGTCCTGGCACACATGGAGCTGGTGCTCAGCCCCCCAGCAGATCAGAGCCCAGTTTTGGTGGGTGGTGTCTGGGGTGGGACGCACTGTTGAGGTCGCAGCCGAGGAGCTCCATGCGCAGCGTGGCCCGGACGTTGTAGTGCGTGGGGTGGATGCGGATGTACCGGGCTACAATTGGCGGGTTGAACAGGTTTTCTTTCACTCCAGTTGCATCCACATTTCCAAAGAACAGCTGCAGGGAAAGGGAAGAAAAGGATCGTTGTATCAGAGGAAAGTGGGATAGACAGGACAAGGATTACTGGGGAGAAGAACATTCCTGTCTGGCACTTATGTATCTTATCACCATCCTTACAGAAACAGCAGCTCAGGGAAATTATTTGAGATTCAGGCCAAAGAAGTGTGAGTGGGCCACTGAGAAAGAGAAGAAGAAATTTCGGGTCTGTGCAAATTAACTTGGTTTTATATTTTCACCAAACAAAGGTGAGAAAAAGAAGGAAAAAAAGTGAGTGCTCAAACATTTGAACCTGGGAAAGGTTGTAGCCACAGCTGGTGCGCACAACGGATGCTTTTCTGGATACCCTTCTCCCAATGGATTGATCAGCTTATGCATATTTAGATTGTGGGTTTTTTCTAGTGACTATAGATTCTCCAAATCATCTCTGTCTGCACATTTATTTTTAGAAAGGCAAATTTGCCTTTGGGGTCAAAAGGGATATTCAGGTAGAATCTTATGCCTAGCTCTAAGCAAAATGCAACATAACACTTAGAAGTGGATCTCACCGCCACGTGGGATTGTGGAAAGAGATAGCTCAGACAATTTAAAGTGAGAGAGATGGACACAGACAGCAAGTCCCTTGCAGATCTGTGATTCAGTCACCTGGCACTGAATGGTCTCTGTTCCTGCCCTAATCTCAGGGGCTCAGGAGATCTCTGCCTTGAGTACAGAGCTCCCCAGCCCTCATCACTCCAGGAGGCACCACTCTGGGGAGGAACTCTCCTCAAGAGCCTTCACCTTACCATCTGAGTGCTCGTGGCATTTCCCTTGTATGTCTTCCACCTTCGCCCATCGAGGCTGTAGAACACAACAAACTGGGAGATGTAGAAGCTGGAGAACTTTTGTCGGGCCCCTTGGGTTTTTATGCTGTGAATAATCTTGGGATGCAAAAGATCCACCTGAGAATGAAAGTCAGGGATTCACTTCTGGTGGAAAACCCAAGCCATGTCCACACAATGCTTCCTCCTGGCATAACTGAGTATTGATTATGAAAGTCATTCAAAGAGTCATTCATAAGGGTGCAAGTCAGCCAACAGCTGGGAGAGGGCAGGGGAGAGCTGTTTGGAGAGGTGAGCTGTTCTTACTTGGTCTTTAGGGGAATTTTGCACAGTCCAGTGCTACAGCTGGACCATCAAGGGATTCTTCTGCTGCACTGAGGAGGGATATGGGGGTCAGGCCAGCAGCAACCTGACCAGAGCAGCTGCCCTTGGGATCTTAGTGCTCTCCTCCCGGAGGGAAGAGGAAACAGCAGGATGTAGCTGGGGGGGCACTGCCCATCCATGAACCCTTCTGCATGAGCAGGACCTTGCAATGCCCCCAGTGGTGCCTCCAGACACTGGGCCCCTCTTACCTGGATCCAGGCGTTGCCACGGTCGGTGCTCCAGGCGTTGATGGAGCCGGTGTTGTCCAGCCTGGCCAGGTAAGGAGCCCACTGCCCTGCAAGGAGAGAGCACAGACTGCAGGGTGCTGCTGGCCCGTGGTGCTGCCTCAGGTGGTGAGAGGTCCATCCACAGGGCTGGGGCTGGGGATCACCCTGGCTTTAGCAGCCACACACAGCGTGGCAGAGCGCAGGCACAACGGGCCGGCCATGCGGGAAGGCTCCAGCTCCTGAGTGGGATGCTGACGTGGGCATGGATGGAGCAAGGACTCTACCAGGGACCCAGTGCAGCAGAACTTGGGGCAGGCAAGCACAAGAGTTCTGCTGGCTGAAGCTGCCCTGAGCCCACCTGCCCTGCAGCTACTCACCATACTGCCCCGAGGCTGTGATCTGAGAGTCTGCAATGCTGCCCGAGGCCATTCCCAAGGCATTCCGGCAGTCTGCAGGGAACAGGGGAGGGCAAAAACCAGGCAGAGCTGGTTAGATAACAAAAGTCTAGGCTGGGTAGCAGCCTTCAGGCTCAGGGAGGTTTTCAAGCCTCCAGGAGCTCCCAGGCTTTTTTCTCTCACACCAAGGGATAGGTTTCAGAGGCTTCCACATCCATCCCTGAACTTTAGGGGTGCTGGAAGTTCTTGCTCCCACCCACCATGTCAAGAGCAGAGAGTTTCCAGCATCAGACCCAGCAGCCTCTTGCCAAACTCCTTTGCCTGAGTCTGTGACCTCTCATTCCCATGTCCTAACATCCCAGCAGTGCTGACAAGTCTCCCTTCCTCATACCCATGTCTTGCTCCTGGGCCTTTTTGTTGCTAGGCAGCATCTTTTGAAAATAAATATCACATTGCTAAAGGAAAGTCTACCTGACACCCCTGTCTCTCTCTATCTCTCTTCTGGTCTGCTGAGCGCACGGATGTTTGTCTCTTACAATAACCATTATTATTAGCGACTTGTCACACCTTGGCATCTCCACTGTGTGTCAAATGCTCCTGGGGAAAACGTGGATTTGAAATCTTAAGTGGATTTTTAACTTAGGGCAACATTTTCTGGCTGACATTTAATACTCCTTTAGAAACTGGAGAGAGCCTGTCACTGTGTGGTAAAACACTACTCTCCCACACCACTTCTCCCAGTGCTTACTTATGGTGAGTTAGAAATGTGTTTTTCTGGGGTGGAATCAGAGGTTTACTGTGGATTTTGCAGTTGCTCTTGGAGCTATTTCTATCAGACCAACCTGAAGTCAGGCAGCATCACTCACTGCCTCCTGTCATCATTCTGTGCCTCAGTTTACCTCCTGACATATGGCTCAGCCTTACTGGCAGCATGGGCAGGGACCAGCCCACGCGTGCACTTCCTTGGGTAAGTGCATTTTATGGAAGGTCCAGGGACACTCAGATTTGGAAAGCAAGAGCTCTCAGAGTAAATATTTGCAGGCCAATGAAACTGGTCTCCCAGCCTTCACCCCAGCTGTGTCCCTCACTCTGTGCTCTCTGCTGGGCTGTGCAGGGTGGCAGGGGCTGAAGGAGTGACTTTCTTGCAGAGTGAAAACCCAGAAGATGCCACCTGGGTCCAAGAGAAATGCTGAGAGATCTGGGGGAGGAAGCTCAAATACACGCTGGTCCTGGCCATGGCCCAGGTGGGTCAGGGCACAAAGAGATCACTCACTCAGGTTGTACACGAGGAAGAGGGCACTCATTCCAGCCTGCTGGTGCTCTCCCACTTTGCACTCCACCCTCCAGATCCCAGCGTGTGAGGGTGACATCTCCACTGTCCCGAATACACCTGGCCAGGAGCAGAGAGCAGAGCAGAGGGGAGTTACTGCCTGTAACGGGACGCCACAATGCCAAGTACAGTGCAACCACGGAGACAGGATACTCCAGATCCACTCCTCATCCTTGGCATCCCCCCCACAGGCTTGGCACTTCCTAAGGGCACAGACAAGAAGCCCTGGCAGAGGGGGGTGCACAGTGCCTGCCCTGCGTCTCACCAGGATAAAGGTTGTAGACTCCCATGCGATACTCCTGGCTAGTCCTGACGTTGAACAGCTGCCCGTGGAAGTGGACAGAGTGGATGTCCTCGGTGCTGCCCATGTTCAGGAGGTGCCATCGGACCCGTTGCTGCTGGGCCATCACCAGCCCGGGCAGGGTGTCACTGACGTAGCCGTTGATGGCTGGGAAAGGCAGTGGTCAGGAGTGCTTGAAGGCTCCAGGGTATTTCCATCCCGAGACAGGCTGTGGGATGGAAAGGGCAAGGGTCCTCACCATGGAAGGAATGGTTCCTCTTGAAGTCAGGGTTGTCCTGCTGGATCCGGCAGGGAGGGCGGCAGTTCCTCTCCACGTTCTCCAGGAAGTACCAGCTTTTGGTCTCGTCAAAGATGGTGAAGAGCAGGGAGAACTCCTGCACAGCCAGCTGCCTCCTGGAAACGTAGCTCAGCACCCCATGGTTGCAGATGATCAGTGGCCCAATGAGGCCTGAGTGCAGGTCCTTCTCCTGCCAGGGAGCCAAGAAGGAAGGGTTTGCCTCTGAGCAGGAGGCAGCGCTGAGGCCAGCAAGAGGCACAGCAGAGAGGAAAGCAGTGAACCCGTCTGCATCCCTGGCCTGGCTCCCACTCTGGGGCACGTGCAGGGAGGGAAGGACGTGCTGGGTTCACTGGGGCATCCCCACTCTGCCTTGAGCTAAGAAAGCCTGAGCAGCAAGTGTTTGCATGTGCTTTCAAGAGGCCTGGTGTCTGTCTGTCCAGCTGTCCGACAGTCCCTACTGCGTTGGACCCAGGGGCCAAATTCAGGCAGATTTGGCAGAGGGGCAGGAAACTGCAAAGTGATGCCTCCCTACAAGCCTCATAAGCTGGTACAGCTGAGGAACGGGGTGAAAACCCAATGAAGAGAAGGGAAGAGAAAGCACCAGCATGTGTTCATCACTGTATCGGACACCTGAGAATCTACACAGCCCCAGGCTGCTTTCAGCACAGCACCACAGGAAATTCCTTGCCCTCACAGCCAGGACCCAGGCGTGCTGCCCACCTCTCCTTCCTGGGATGCCCCATGGAGGCTCCCACCTACCAGGTCCACGTTGGAGAAGTAAGCCCAGGCCTTGCAGTCGAACTCCTGCGTGGTGGGTGCCATCTGGGGCAGGACTTTCCAGGAGTATTTCCGGTGGCCACCGGGCTGCACCACCCCACCCTGCTGCGCTGTGCCCTGCATCTCCTCATAGGCTGTCAGCGTGGAGTGGAAGGAGAAGGGCCTTGAGGCCAGGTTCTTGAATGTCACCTGCACCAGATGGAAGGCAAAGTGGTGGAATTTGGGAGGAGGCAGTGCTGACAGTGGGTCCAGCCTGCTGGTGGGAAGGGTGTCCCTGGTTCCCAGACCTCCAGCTGTTCCCGTGCTGGAGCCCTGCTGAACTCCAAGCTGTGGCTGTGCAGTGTAATCTCCAGTAGAAAGCACACCTTGGGCTCATGTCAGCAGGATGACATGACCTTTTCCTTTCCCTTTTCCTGCTCAGTGAAGCAAGGTCAGCTACACTACTGTTTTTGGAGCCCAAAGGTGCTGAATCCATCCTGGTGAAGATTTCCATGGAAACTGGGGAACCTCGCCAGACACACAAGTCCTGAGCCTTTCACCTCTTTCTCAGGTGGGTGTTGAAGGACCTTTGGTGGTGTGGGGAGCCCAAGCCTGCCCTCATACTGAGCACCTAAAAGAGCTGTACTGAGCCCTGCTTAGCCCACTACCCTTTTTGCAATCCCTTCACCCAACAGGCTCCCCACGGAGCCCAGGAGCTGATCAGGCCATGCTGTTGCAGGGGTTGGGTCTGTCTCAGGTCCAGGGCTTTGCACCTGAACACTCTGAGGTTCCTGCTGGTCCCTTCCTCCTCCAGTCACGGAGGTTGCTCTGAATGGTGGCTCTGCCTCCCAGTCTGGTGCCATCCACATGCCAGCAGGGCAGCTCCTGCCTCTGAGCCCTGACGGTGAACCCACGGGCCCCGCAGGGCTTGCAGGTCCACCTCAGCACTCCTCTGGCTCAGCAACAACGGGGGGATTTATGGTTTTGTAGGAAATGGGAACTTCCTACTCACCATGATGACATCTTGGACTTCTGCCCTAATGTAGGGCCCAAGGATGCCCAGGTGTTCATCCAGCTCTCTCCGCTGCACCGGCTGCGTGAAAGAATCATCCAAG
This sequence comes from Dasyornis broadbenti, assembly GCA_013397935.1. Taxonomy (NCBI): domain Eukaryota; kingdom Metazoa; phylum Chordata; class Aves; order Passeriformes; family Dasyornithidae; genus Dasyornis; species Dasyornis broadbenti. The sequence continues at coordinate 319,606 of VZRN01000184.1, forward strand.
TACTCTCGGAAAACCACCTTGCGGTACTGCCAGGAGCGCTTCCTCCTGCTGCTCCGGGGGTCTCTGCAGGGGGAGGCCAGTTAGGTAAGCCAGGTGACACTGTCCCAGAGTGACAGCAGCCATGGCAGGGCTGCTACAGGTCAGGGGGATACAGAGCCAGAGCATCCCTGACCCACTTGCGAGGAAGCTCAAAGTTTCTGGAGGTTCAACCCCCGCCAGGTGGAGGGGAGATACTGGGAGCATCTTTCCCCTGGGAGCATCCTTCCCCTGGGAGCATCCTACCCCGGGCTGCTTGGCTGGGTTGCACCAGTACAGAATTGTGATCCTGCCTGCCAGGACATGCCATCTCCTGCATCATGCCGTGCCACGCAACGCACGACAAATACATGCAGGACAACCACACTTACGTTGTTTTTAGGAAGTGCTGGGGTCTCTGGTTCCCATATTCCCATATCACCTCCACCGCTGCAATGAAGTATTGCCGTATCTCCCCCTGGAAGGAGCGTGGGTCATGCTCCTCTTCCCCATAGATGTCGAAATCGTCCATGGTCTGCTCTGTGTCACTGTACTCATCATAGTCGGGCTTGGCAGTCTTTGAGGGGCTGGAATGTGTCCCATTGTTCAGAGCCAGTTCCGCCCTGTGTCCTGGGGCAGAACTCCTCTCCCCAGCTGTGCTGTTGCTTTCCACATTCTCCTTGGGCTCTCCGAGGCCCTGGCCCTCTCTCTTCCCTGTTTCTCTGAGGACATCTTCCCTGCTGAGCACCTGGCATCCATCAGGAGTGCCTTGCACATACTGGGCTGGTGTTTTGGTGCCGTTGTTGTTGTGAGGGGGACTACTTGGAGACAGTGAACAGTTCTCTCTGATGGCTGGTTTCAGAGGCGTTTCTTCTGGGCTTTGCCCAGGCATTTTCCCAGGCACGTCGTCCTCTGTGGCATTGGCCTTGAGCTGCTGAGGTTGGGGACTGAACTGACCCAGCTGCTCCACAGAGTTCGTCTCCTCCTCCATCTGGTTTCTCCCCTGAGCTTGCTCGCTCCCCGGAGCCCCCCACACCGCAGCTCTGCCTGGCTGCAGCTCTGCCAAAACTGGGTTCTGCAAGCCCCTGGTGTTCACCGCAGCCCCTGGGGAGACTGGGTCCCAGTTTGAGGCCAGGTCTGCAGCCTCAGCAGCGCCCTGCCTTTCTGAGCTGCTCGCTGCCACTGCTGGTCCTGTCCCCAGCGCTCCCCGCGTGGGCAGGGAGCGTCTGCTGCGCTGAGCCCCCTCCCTGCTGCCCTGCGCACCCCTGTGTGTGCTCAGCCTCCCCTCAGCATGCATCTCATCAGCCTGCATGGCATCCCTGCCTGGCTGCATCTTCTCAACCATGCTGGATTTTTCTTCCAGGCCTTGCAGGGCCACCATCACCTCAGGCAAGGTGTCGCTTGATACCATGGACCTCTTTTTGAAGTGAGTGATGCAAAATGGGGAATGAGGTGCACATGCCTTTGGGGTTTCCTTATTCCATGCTGTCTCAGGGGTCTGGCTGGCCAGATCCTGCTCTGCTGTCTTACCATCAGAGAGGGGCTTCCTGCTGCTGGTGTTAGGAAGACCCAAACCTCTGCTCTTCAGTGACCTGGCTTGTTTAGGTCTCCAGACAGGGCCTCTCAAGCTTCTGGCTGTAACTCTGTGTCTCAGAAACTGCTCAGGGCTCTTTAAGAAACCGTTTGGGAGCTGCCTGGTGTCATTGGTCACAACATTCGATTCAGAAAAGGCAATACTGTCCAGCTCTGCTAATTCCTCAGCATCCTGAAACATTTCTTTCAAAATTACTTCATCCCTCTCTTCTGTCATTATGTTACTGGACGGCTCAAGGTCATTGGTGTCTGCAAAGGTGGTGTCCAGAAGGCGTGTGCCTTTGGCAAGTTCACTGGCTTGTTCTGTGCCACTTTTTGCGGGCAAGGAGTTACTCTCATCTGTGAAGATTTCTCCTTGTACAGGTTTGTCTGACAAAGAAACATTTTGCTCTTCCAAAGTTTCATAAAAGCCCTGTGAAACCACTTTGTGAGGCCTTTTCTCCAGCCCAGCATCTAGGCCATTTGATGAATAATTGCTTTCTATGGCGTGACTGTGAACCACGGCATGAGAAGTCCTATTATCTTCTGTCTCATCTGGAGATGCAGAGGGATTGTTCAATGTGGAGGAAGAGTTGTGATCAATACTTGAAGACGCTGCTGCACTGATTGTCCCCTCTGAGTCATACAGGTTGAAGGATATTTTATCAGTCCCTTTTAGCAACTTGTCCTCATTACCCTGTGAGGACACATCGTGAGGTGCCAGGTTGTGCTCCAGATCGTTCTGGTGAATTGAGCTCCTGTTCTCCTGAAGAGGGGCTTTGCCAGCAGCAGAAGCAATGGAGTCCCACAAGCTTTTGGCTTGAGTAGTTGTATTTTGAGGTTCTGCTTCCAGGTTCTCCATCCTACCACCAGACTGGGCTGTCGTTCCTTTTACTGGCTCCTGCACCTCTGGGATTTGTGTCACCGTCATTCCTGCCAGAGCATCTCCTGGAGCTGCCGGGGCTTGGTGCAGCCATTGCTGATCTTCTGAGCTCGCCGTACCATGGACCTTTCCACTAACACTCGCCAAGTGTTCACCAGGTGGGATTGCTCCAAGCCCTTCCTCCTGGCTGACGATTTTGGACAATTCTTCATCTTCCAGGAAGGATTCATAGGACACTGGCTCATAGTCTGTCTCTGGCAGAGAAGACATGGAAATATCATGTGGATTTGGCATTGCTCCTAAAAATGTTGATGTGTCATTGGAAGAGGGATCAGAAATCCTGCCGTTGCTCAGGAGGGGCCCATGTTCTGTCATGCACAATCTTGTCTTCTCAGTCTCATATCTGGAAGAGGTGATGTTGTTCGGTTGCTCATCCACACATGACCCTTTTCTTTTAGAGAAGCCCCTGGGCTGGAATTCAAAGGCAATGTCCTCCCCATCGGAATACACGTAATCTTCCCCATCAGAGTATTGCTCATACTGGCACTGCGAGACCGTGAACTTGGCATGCATCCCTCGGTCTCTGAAATCAGGATTTAGGCACCCCAGCGTCCAGACACCTGTCTCAAGAGAGGGTAAAAGGACACCATCAGCCCATTTCAGTGGGAAATTGGAAAAGATGCCACTCCCATGCTGCTCCCTTGCTGGTGCAACCTGTATTTTCAGGCAGCCTCTGGTTAATGGCAGTGATTTCATGCTTTCATAATCCCTAGAGTGTCCTACAGCTGAACCCACAGTGCTGCTGGCAACATCAGAGCCAGTCCTGACAAGCACCATCAGCAGGGCTGGTGTTTCCTGGCAGAGCTTAGCGCGCTGCACACACCTGTGAGGGCCCAAGTACAGTTTGGTGAGAAGAGTCAAAGAGTTCTCACGCAGTGAGAACCCACAGAGCCTCCAGCAGCAGCAACCACCTTAACCCACCCCCAAAGACATCCTGGTGCTGCCACCTCTCTCCCAAAGACAGTCACCACATCCCTCCCACTGAAGGAGAAAGAAAGGGAAGGCTGCCTCTCACTCACATCCCCAGCCAGTGTGTTTGCGCCCAGCAGAGAGGGTGAGGTGTGTGAGATCTGGGCTCTGCTGCTGGAGAGAGCTGCCACCTGCTGCTGGCTGAGCCGCTGCTCTGCTGCTGAGCAGCAGGCAGGAATCCGAGCTCAAACGGATGTGAGGCTTGGCTGGGCTGCAGAAAGCTTCCTGGGGTGGCTAGAAACCCTGACAGCTTGGCTCAGGGTACGGTGCTCATGGCCATCATATCAGGGTTGCAATCACGTGGTAAATCCTGTGTCTCCTCTGTGCGTGAGGAAATGGTTTGACAGCACCGCTCTTGCCAACACGGAGGAAAAAGTGCTGAGTGGGGGGGAATATAACTGAACTCTGAAGCAAATCTTTTCTAGGACTTCTCCGTGGCTGCTGTTTCTGTCCTTGCAAAAGTCTGGAGATAAATGGCATGACCAGCAGCTGAATCCACTGCCACGCCACTTGACCTCAGAGCTTGGAGCCAAGATTGCAATTGTCCACCAGGCTCATGTTGCTGCAGCCAGCTTACTGGTTTGGCAGCATGTGTGACCTTAACACACCCTACAAATGAAATAAAATACAGTAATTCAATTTATTTGATATAAGCTTTGAAAGTTTTTTCTTTCTTTGAAAGATTTTTCTTTCATCTGACTTTGCTGCCCAGCAGGCTGTGCTTCCCTTTGCTCCCAGAGCTGTCAAAAGGAATTGGGCACCAGAGCACTGGCTGGAGGTGATCACTGATCTCTGCTCTGGGATGCCAAGCCCGTGATTTACAGAACAGCCCATGGTACTGACCTGGCTTTTCCAAACTCATGATGACTGTTTCTCCAGAAAATGGGAAAAGAGTAAGCACGTCCTCAAAGACCATGTTGTGCTTGAAGGTGTTCCCAGAGAAGAAGATGGAGAGGAAATCTGTTTGGGCCCCAACACTCAGGACATACCAGTACACGACGTCGTTCAGGCAGAGTTTTGGTTGGAGGTTGTCAAACACGAAGCCGTTAATAGCTGGAAGAGGGCAGGGGTGAAACATTTCAAGCCCCAATTCCCCCAGGGCTGCTGAGCTGCTGTGTATCCCCTGCTCATTCCCTGGGGCAGGGGTAGGCCTGGGGCTTTGCAGGGAGCCCCTGGCTGAGTACTCACTGTGCATCACATTGGAGGCATAAAACTGGGGATCCTGGGGGTCCACATGGGCTGCATCAGAGCAGAACCTCCTGATGTTCTCCTTCAGGTACCAGCTGCGGTTCTCATCAAAGACTGAAAACAGCACCAACTTCATGTTGTCTGACATTATCTGGAAAAGAGAGGGAAGAAATTATTCCTGGTCTGATCAGAGCAGCCCTGGTGCCCAGTGTAGCTATCAGGTCTCAGTCTGGGTGCATGGGGAAGTTCACTGCTATTTCACAGGAGTTAGGGCGCAGGTTTGGAGAAAAGAGAGCATGCAAGGGAGGATGGGGAAGGCAGAGGCATTTAGCAATGATGGTAGGGTTGACAAAAATAGGACAGACAAATTTGGTTTTACCTAAATATTTCACCCACCACAGTTATTCCAGCCTTTCAGCCTAGAAATTGAGGCAACAAGGGAAAGACCCACCTGATTTCCCCTCTGATCCATGGTCTTCTTGTAGCAGATGAGGAGGGGCCCAATCAGGCCCGAGGCTGTGTCTCGTACTGGGTCGATGGAGCTGTAGTAGAAACGGGTGAGGCAGCGAGGATCTGCCTGCGTTGGCCCATCCTCGGTGGTGAGACTCCAGCTGTAGGTGAAGGACTGCCCAGGGGGGATAGGAATATCCTTCACATCTTTCCCTGGCAACACACAACCCGAGAGCAGACCAGTTATGTCTGGGCTGCTCCTTCAAGGGGTGATCCCACTTTTCAAAAGAGCTCACAACTGTTTCCTGACCACACAAGTTGCAGAGGGAACCACCCATGCCCATGCCCATGCCCATGCCCAGGATCCCAGTGGGATGTGGGATGGCCTTGCACGATTCATGGTCCTGGGAGCACGCTAGCAAGGGATAAAAGCAGTTCTGGGAAAGCAACCTGGAAACAAAACAAACCCAGAAAAAACCCCACGAGTCTGCAAGAGGGAGAGTCTAAATCATGGTGAATCCCCACAAGAATGCAGGGCAGAGGGAGCCTAGGGAATGGGGGCTGTGAATAAACTGCAGACACAGGCAGGATCACCAGGATGGTTCTTGCCTCGTCAGAAAGGGGAGGCCTCCAGGATGAACAATTAACATGGTCCCAGCTCCCTGATTGAGAATGCCCCTTCTCCCATTCATGACTGAAGCCTTCCTTAAAGACAGGGTTACACAGCACCAATGGGAACATGAACCAAGATTGATCATAACCCCTGCAACTGCAGAGCTTAGGTGCCTGAATGACTGGACAACCAGTCTCACCACTAGCTGCAGGAAACTCTCCTGGCCCAGAAAAATACAGTGGCCAGGTGATGCCCCAAGGTCTCGTGGCCTGCCTTACCTTGCGAGGGTCTCGTGGCGTAGTAGGGCCTGACGCTGGTGAGGCCGTGGGGGTAGATGTTGTACGGTCGGCTGGCCAGATTCCTGAACACAATCTGAAATGAGGACAGCCAGCAGGAACGTTTGGTGTTTTCTGATCACTGTGAGCTCTTGAAGCTGCTCTCAGTGTCCTTGCAGAGGGGGAAACACTGGACAGCAGTGCCCTGCCGCCTGCCAGCCATCAACAGGAGGGACGCGGACAAGTCTGGGGCCACAAAGTCAGAATACAAGAAACTACAATTTCTCCATGATGACCCTATGCTGTGCATATTTTCTGGGAGCTATCTGTTTTAAGGAGGGCATGAAAATATCAGATTTATTAAAGAGCAAGTTGCTATCTTTAGTCTTACTATGCATATGAGTCAGAAGAGGTCCATCAATCCAGGCCTCAGAGGATCAGGACATTAAGTATGCACAGCAGTCAAGAGCTTCAAAGTGCTCCCCGCTTCACTGCAGGAAGCCCTTCCTTTATTTCTCTCAACAGCTTTGCCACATGCCCACAACTGCACAGGGAACCCCAGGGAGGGAGCAGAAATGCGAAGCTGCTGGAAACCATCCCATTCCTCACAGCTGCAAACAAGTCAAGTGGCCACGAGAGGCACTTTGGGAGACAAAAGCGACAGTCCCTGGTACTGTACGGTGACAGCAAGCAGATGGAGAAGAGCAGAGGATGAGAGGACGCTCCTGCCCCAGAGGAAGGTGCTGCATGCCACGTGCCATTTATTAATTCACACAGCTCCTAAGACACCTGCAATGAAGTCAAATCAAAGGGCCTGGGCCGTATCCTGTGCATGTCACTGAGAGTATTTACCTCAAGCTGCCAGTAACATCTGCCTTTCCAGTGAACTTTGAACACTGCCAAACATGAGACAGCATTTCGATGGCTTAGGTCAGACCTTAGCCACAAGACAAGATCTATTAGTAGGAACAGCATCAGGCTTTGAAGTCTCCCCTTAGAGTGGAAAGATGCATTTCTCTCACCTTAAACTGATCTCCAACCTCCCCCTTGATGACAGGCCCCAGAATTCCCTTGTCCTGTTGACTGGACACCTTGCGCTTCTTGAATCTGGCGTCCTCATACTCCACAAACACCACTTTCTTATACTTTGAACCGATCCGCTGCGGGCCAGGCTCCAGGTACAGGCTCGTCATGTTCCTGCAGGCAAAGGCAGGGAAAGAGCAAACAGTCACATGCAGGACACTGTCAGAAACAGAGCAAGACCTTCCATCATCCAAGGACCTGGCTGATGGCTCAGAAGGTCACTAGGAGTTGTTGTCTGCTCAGAAGGGACTGACTTCAGAGGCCTTGGTGACAGAGAGACAAATGCCCTGGAGAGAAATGTGTCTGCAGGGTGTTTGGTAAAATGGAGCAAAGCCAGATCCTGCCTTCCCATGGCCTTCCCAAGACCATCCTTATCCTGCATCCATGCTGTTAGTGTTAGTAAGGAAGAACAAAACGGTCCAGGATGGGCAGAATGAAAATTAATTTCTGGGGAAAAGGGGAAGAGCTGGCCAGGCTGCCTCGATAAACAGCCTCAAGGAGCACACGTGCCCAGTCTCACCTGTCCAGAGACACTGGCTTCACAGGGGCATAGTCCCAGTCCATTTCCTCAGCTGCAATGTAGTAGGTCCAGGTCACGGGCTTGTCTTTGGCAAAAGAGCGCACTTGGATCACATGATAAGTTTCCTCATCTTCCTCAGGGTAATCCTCAGGGTAATCCATGTTCTGTGGTCCTGGCATCTTCCCCACCTTCAGCAGGCGTTGCTCAGGACACTCCTCCACCTTCACAAAGGCCTCCATGCCAGCTGGGTTCAGACAAGCCAGGCAGAAGGGGTCACACTGATGTGCCAGAACAAGCTGGCACTCCTCCAGGCTCTGCCTGGGAGAAATCTTCTCCACTAATGCTCCCATCAAATGGGCCGTGACAGGGATCAACCCATGCCCTCTGCTATGGGCCAGACTGCAGGTGGGTGTAACACCGTGGAGCAGGAGGGGCCTTGGAGCTGCAGCACCACACAGAACCCTGAGCCCAGGCCATCCCCTGAACTGCTTTTCCCCCGAGCTCTTGCAGAGTAAGGTTACCTTGCTGATGGGACAGTATCTGGCAGAACATCCGAAACCAGCCAGCTGTTCCTGGCATGGTCTGGGCTGTGAGATATGTGGCAGGGGAGATTTCTAGGCTGCTGAGACGGTGGCTTCTCACCAGGAATGTGTGGCCTTCAAAGAAGATGGAGTGGACTTCTGGCCCAGAGCCCAACCCGATCACATGCCAGTGGACCTGCTTCTTGAGGCACAGTGTGAGACCTGCCAGGAGACGAGGAAAGCACCCAGGAGTCAGCACTGTGTCCAAGCCTTGTCCCCACTCTGGGTGCCGTGGACTCAAAGCCTGACATGTAGAGTCCCATGCCCCACAAGGTGCTGGCTTCAAGCTGGAGAAATAACATATGAACACGGCCTGTCTGAGCAAAACAGAGGCACAGGTCACATCACCCCTGAGAAAAGACTAGATTTACAGAGAGGGGGACTCAGGGAGCTCACAGTGGGATGCAGTGACAAAAGAGAGAGATGTGCTCCTTAGCTCTATAAATAGGGGAAATGTCTGCTGGAAAGGAGAATCATTTGTCTGATCACAGCTCTGGCAAGTGTGATACTAAAACAGCATTTGGGGCAGGGCATGTCCTCAGCTGTAGCTGAAATACCACGAAGGGCAGACAGAGGTCACCAGGAGTATTTGAGTGCTGGAGAAAATTCCTTCCTCAGAGACACTCAAAGAGCTCAGTGTGCTTAGGAAATGGGAAAGAAATTGACTCCATTGTGAAAATATTTTCCTGGGGAGAAACTGATGCGTGCTGAGGGGCTCTGTAATCTAGCAGGGAAGTGAATAACAAGTTCCTGGAAGCTGAAGCGAAACAAAGTCAAATTCAGAGTCAAGCACTCGTTTTGGCACAGAGTGCAGAGGTGACTGGAACAGATCCCATGGGCCTGGGAGGAAACTGGGTGGAGGTTCCATCCTGAGGCCCCCAGCTCTCCTTTTCCAGCTCTCCAGCAGACACCTCTCAGGCCAGGTCCTGCACTCAGGGAGGGGGATGCTGAGTGGAGGTGGAGAATTTTTCCAGGGAAAACCCACTGTGCAGACACAGTGGTTGACCTTGAGGTTTCCTCAGCCCTTAAGCTCTATGAACCCATCAGGACAGGGAATTTAGGGCAGTTTTGCTTTTGCCTTTTACTGCAGAGTGGCCAGACCCAAGTGGGAGGTTTTAGGATGTGGTTCACCAAAGCTGCTGGTGGTAATGACTCTCCTGACAGCGTTTCCCAGTTTGTCTTGGAGATTCGTCACTCTCAGGCAGCTCTGGATCTTTTCCCACAAGAATACCAGAAAAGGAGAACTTTTGTGTTCACTGAGACCAAACCCAGCCTTGTCTTTTGGTCTTCCGAAGAAGAGGAGTCTGAGGGAAGATCTTATCACTCTAGAACTACCTGAAAGGAGGCTATAATGAACTGGGGAGGCGGTCAGTCTCTTCTCCCAAGCAGCAATGGAGGAAATAGCAACAGCACTGTAGAAACAAGAGGAAATAGCCTCAAGCTGCACGAGGGAAGTTCATGTCAGATATTGGGAAAAATTTCTTCACTGAAAGGGCTGTCAAACACTAGAACAGACTGCCTGGGTATTTAAAGGACTCGTATATGTGACACTCAGGGACAAGGTTTTGTGGTAGACTTGGCAGTGTTGAGTTTATGGTGGCACTTGATGAACTTAAGGTTCTTTTCCAATCTAAATGATTCCATGCTTCTATTCCCAAAATCCTGTGGAGGTGTTTTTAGTGAGCGCTAAATGCTGCCTCCCGCCTTGTTCACAGCGCTACAAAAGATAAAACTCTGCTACCAACACTGTTCCTGGAGACCACCAAGGATGTCAGCTGCACCTGGCAACACAGAGAGCTGGAAACAGCTCCTGCCCCGCTGAAAATTGGCAGGCGGATCAAGGAGCTGAGATGGAATAGTTCCTCTGGGCTGAACACAGCCCAACAGATCCATCACCTGGAAACTCCTCTTGATCTCTTTTCTTTCCCAAGCTACCTCGAGTTTACAGACCTGGCTCCACCCCTGCTCCTAGCAGCTCCCATGCCCCATCCCTGTGGCTGTCCCACCAGGACTCACCAGGCAGTGAGCCATTGATGTAGCCATTGATGGTGTGCAGTTCTGTCCTGTTGTGAGCCTGGGGCTGAGCAGCTGCCAGGGAACCTGGCTCAGAGTACCAGCTTTTCCCTGTGGAGAGAGGAGGGTGCAGCCAGTTTGACTCGAGAGCATTTCAAAGCAAAACTAAACCTTCCCAGGGAGGTTGGATGGGTGGTGCCTGTGGAAATCCACAGCACACACACGGCTCTGCATGGCTGGGGGTGTGACCACTACACGTGACAGGGAATGACTCCCCTCTTTAGCCTGGGTGACGGGAACATCCCAGGGCATGGGATGGCAGAGCTGGGGGGCTGCAAGCACCTGGGGGAGAGAGGGAGGGGCAGTACTGCCCCACTGGCTGTGGGGGCTGTACCAGGCTCAAACCCTTGGGAGGGGCTGTGGGTGCTGAGGAGCTGTGCTCACAAGTGGCCAAAGCAAACACTCTGGACCAGGCTGAATGCAGGGGCTGACACCAGTCAGTCACTAATTACCTTCATCAAACACTGCAAAGAGCAGCACAAACTCTTTCTGCAGACCCTCATTCCCATTGCTCGCCAGGGTCCCTGCAAGATGCAATGAGATGGATTTCACTCAAGGTCAGCAAGCACCACGCCCATCTCCCCAGAGAATTCCCTTTGTGCTGTTCAAGAACTCGTAAATCAAGGCCAGGCTGTGGTTTTTGTGGTTCTTGTCATATCTCACAATTGCAACAGCGCTGCTTCCAGACTTGCAATCCCCAAAGTCCATGATTGAGAGGCAGCTGCCCCCAGAGGGCATCAAAAAGTCAGTTTGTGCACTTCACTCAGTGGAGAAACTGCTCCTGGTGAGTCACTGGAGCCTGTCAGACAGTGCCCAGTCATTTCCAGTGACTGTAGAGGGGTCTGGACAACCACCTCCAGGATATGTCTCAGCCAGGGAATGACCAATCTCACTCCAGTCACATCTCCTTGTACCTTGTGCTGTCAGGATTTCAGGACTGAACCCCAGGAGCACTTTTGTTGAGCACAGCTCACTGACTCCACTGTCATGCTCAGCCTCAGGAAGGCACCTGTGATTATCCTGCTTTTCAATTAATGCACGTAGCCTGTCCCCACCCTGTGCTGTCCTTACCAGGTCGGCACACGAGCAGGGCTCCAATCAAACCAGAGTTGATGTCCTTCACGCTGTTGGTGTTGGAGGAGTAGGAGTGGGTCAGGCATGCTGGGTCATCATCCGTTGGGCCCTGGTTTTCCTGGATTTCCCAGACGTATGTGTGTGTCTTGCCGGGATCCACCCTGTCCCCCTCCTTCTCTGGCTGGCTGGTCTCATCCTCATATCCTGCTCCTAAAACCAAAGAAATGGCCCAAAGTCACGGAAGGTTCATCCCCAGCACACTATGGTACGGGAATGCCTCTTCCTCCAAGCCAGAACACAGCCCCTCTGCATCCCAGGGGAGCAATCCCCACGGGCAGTGACAGCTCTCAGGGCAGTAGCAGAGCTGTGCCAGACTCACCTGTGGTGCTGTGCACCCCCACCTGCCCTGAGGCTGGACAGCACCGTCTTCCTCGCCCTAAGCACCCAAGCTTAGTTTTAACCTATGTATTACCTCTCTAACTGATAGAGGTTTGCTCTGGGCTGTTTGCTCAGCTCATTTCTGGGCTGGGCATTGCCGTGTTTCCCCAGGCTGGAGCATCTCTGTGACCATCTGTGCTTGTAGAGGGACATGAAGAGCGGGGTGAGGGAGGGATGCACACCTGGCAGGCAGTTGGCAGAGCAGGAGGTGCTGCACACGGACTTGCAAGGACTCACCCTCTGACGCCTTCCAGTAGGACACCCCAACAGCATGGAGGTTGTATGGGCGGGAGGCCAGGTTTTTAAACGTGATGACCACTGTGTCATAGACTTCTGCTCGGATGGTGGGGCCTAGGAGACCTGAGGGGGACAAGACAACAAGGTCAGGCAGCTCAAACCCTGGCATGAGCCCCGAAGGGTCCTGACTTTCCCCAAGCCCAGTTAGTGGCTGTCCCTCACGCAGCACGGCAGCATCAACTGCATCAGCTCCAGCAAGGATCCCTGCATCCCCAGGAGCTCTGCCATACTGGGATTCACCCAGATTCTTTCCTGCTCCTGGCTGAAGAGCAGCCAGCACACAACCCAGGATGAGTTTGGTGGCTGTCCAGGATTGCTGGAGCTCCCCACACTGCAGGTTCTTCTTACCCATCCATGCTGGCTTGAGCTTGGGCTGTATGAACAGGTCATCAGGGTACTCCACAAAAACAGCTTTCTTGTACCGGGGAGGGACAGCAGCGGTGGGGGAACGTGGGCCCTCCTGCCCCAAAATGCTGCAGGAGGAAGGAAAAGCCAAAGCTGATCACACAGCCCCGTCCATGCATGGGCAATAGCCATCCTCTCCCTCCCCTTCCCACCAGCTTGCTTGCTGGAGCCTCAGGCATTGCTCACCCTACTGCATCCTTTGGATTTCCTGACAACTGCCAGGTATGATTGGAAATGTTTTGCTCAGTGTACAGATGACAACAGGACAGTGATGAGTGTAGTGGTGTAAGTCACGATGGACAAAGACACGAGGCCATACCCAGCTGCAGCTGGGACAGGGCAGAGCAGCGGGCACTGCTGCCAGTCTCCTGCCCCATGCCTTGTCCAGCTTCGTGCTTCCCTGGCAGCAGAGACACAGAGCGCGGGCAGTGCCATGGTGACCCCTGCCCTGCAAGCCCAGCACCTTCAGGTGTGGCAAACACGTCACATCTCATGTGCAATCCTCCCCAGCTCCTTCCCAGGAAGGAGACTGTCAGGCTGCTGGCAGGTCATGGCAGTTGACTTTGTGTCTGAGCGATGTCCCTGTATTTGTTTCTTTTCTGCCCAAAATGGGATTTACACTTCACAGCAGGAAGATAAAGGAGCCTTGAATGTATTTCACAGCCCACTTGTCTCTGTTGGGCGCTTCCTATTTGTAAGAAGCTTAACAAATTCATTTTCCAGAAGGAATCCAGCGCATTTACCAGGATAACAAAGGCATGAATTTCTTCAAGGATTTTAGAGGCTGACTGATTAGCCCCAGGACCCATTTCCAGTAACCAGACCCTTTCCAGCCTTGTTTTGTTTGGAGCAAAAGCCAGGTGGTATTTTCTTCCCACTTAAGAAGCAGGGAAAGTTGCTCTCCTGCTCTGATTAAGCCTTTATTTGTGTCCGTTTGTGATTCTTCCTCAAGCGGAAGAGGAAAGAGACAGAGTGACTCAAATTTAGGAAAGGCAATGCACACTCACCTCCACAACACTGTCTGGAAGCCATCTGCAGCTGCAGGGTGCTGTGGAGAGAGTGGGGGTCCCCTGCCCACAGGGGCAGAGCAGCATGGGAGCCCAAGAAAACCCCACAGGCGCCCAGCTCCTGCCTTTCCCACCACAGCCAGAGCCCCACATCCAGGCTGGCAGGAAGCCCCCAGCAGACACGGCCACAGTGAGCAGCACCACCGCATTCAGCTGCCTTTGCCTATCAACCATTATCACTCCTGGCTGGATGGCAGCGGGGTCCAGTCCCAGCTTTGCTCTCCAGGGTGTCCCCACACTGTGGGAGGCAGCTGTGCTGCAGGATTGCTGGCTGTCCACTGCTGGGAAGCTGTGCCTTAATTTCTAGCTCGCAGAAAGCTCAGATTTGAGAACGCATCCCTGAGATCTGAGGGTCTGGTCCTGCTAATTCTGCAGTAAACAAGGCAGAAATCCTCTGGAGCCAGGGGGATTTTGCTGGCATGCAGGGGCATGGCTGGGAGGGAACTCAGTGCTGGGTCCCAGCGCTGGCAGAGCAGAGCCCAGAGGAGACAAGAAGGCGGAGTTCAGCCCAGGGACGTCACATGAAAGTGCTTCTGGCCAGTCCTCTGTACTTGGGGTCCCCTGAACTTCCTTCCCCAAGGGCAGCTGAAGCTGAGGCAGGGTGATAAGTTTCTGGCATCTTGGATCAGCATTGTTAGCCACACTATCTCTTCATCTCTTGGAGCTGGGAGACATCCTGCACTGCTGAAGCACTCAGACCTGGGCTGCTGCTACGTGTCCACCAGCTCCAAGTCAGAGCTGAGGTCCCTGGGGCCGTTGCAGGATGTTTTGGTCCCGGCTCCAACCCTGCTGGTAGAAGGGCTGTGTTTGGGAGGACGAGAAACTGAAATCATGGGGAAGGTGTGAGCAGCTCTGGCCTGGTGTGCCATAGCCCAATAATTTGACAGAGCTTCCTACAAACATGCCAGAGAAACCCCTGAATACACACAAGGGGTTTGGAGGTTCCTGCCTGGAAATGCACCTTGGGAGCTGCCATGAGATGCTGGTGCCCTGAGGGGGAATGTGTGGAGCAGAAGGCATCACGCACACACAGCTCAGACACAGCCCAGCTGCAGTGGCAGATCTGCCTGCCCTGCTTTCCTGGCTCACTCCTGCATGGCCCTTCTCCCCAGCCTGGCTATTTTCCTGTGCCCTCCTCTGTTACAGGGACCTGGGCTGAGGTTACAGGGCCAGGGAAAAGGCACCATCACTCAGCTGGGAACAGCCATGCCAAGCAAGCCCTGGTTCCCATCACAGCTTCTCCAGGAACTGCACTGCCCAGGAGTTCTCTGCCTCTCCAGGCTGGAGCACACCAGCAGGTCCCTCTGAGAAAGCCAACAGCATCCTCCCCATTTTAGAGAAGGACAAGTGACCTCACACTGCCTGCCAAAGCCCCGCTCATCCCCAGGCAGGGTCAGGTCCCTGCGTCACTCCAGGGTCAGAAGCAGTGCCCGAGTTCATCCTAAAGCCAGTGCTGAAATGGAAAACCACAGGGCTGAATGAACAGGGTGAGAGAAGTCATCATCTCTGCCACAGCCTGATGGACCTGAGTGCAACATCGCTGCAAGCACGGCAGGGGGATTACAGAAAAGGTGGGTGCTGGATGCAATTTTCTTACTGAAGTAATCAAAGGGGGGAAAACCAACATAACTGGGATACAGTGACCACAGCAGCCAGTCAGGCTGACCTGGGTCACCCCTAGAGCCTGGCTTCCAGTGCCTGACCACGGCTCCTTGATGCTCAAGCCACTGTGGGTCTGAGACTGGGCCATGGGCTGATATCACCTCAGCAGAGAGTCTGGGGAAGGGGATATGGAAACAGGGCAGAGGGAATGGGCACACCTTGATCCACAGGGGTGCAGCCATCCAGCTCCACTCTCCGTGCTGAGCTCAGAACATTCACAGCCATGCATGCCCAAGCCAGCTGTGTCCTCAGACAACACCATCCTGATGCCTGAGCAATGCAACTCCCACTTTTCCTTCCTACTCCAAAGAATATGGGCAAAACCGCCATGCCTTCCTCCTCCTTGCCACTGTGCACAAACACCATTTTTTGCCCGAACACCACAAATTATTTTCATTTCCTTAAGGAAAAATTTCAGTCCCAGCAATATAATGTACACTAAGATATAAATAAGTGAAGCTGGGTTTTACCAGGGGCAGACACAGGGGAAAGCCTTTGTTGCTCAGAGTTATGTCAGGTGGGCACAGCCAACCTTCCTCTGCAGTGCCCAGGGAGTCACAGGTGCTCGTCTTCCCTCACACTTCCCCAAAGCCCCCAGGATGCAGAACGAAAAAGAGAGCACAGGCTGGGAAAACAGCTCGTGGCTCCTGGCACAGACTAGGGTCACAGGCAAATGGCATTAAGACAAAACAGCGCAGAGCAGTGGTGCAGAGCAGGTAAGCATCTCTCTCTCAATTCCACCTGACCCTCATCAGGGGGGCACTTAGTGATTCCCCATCACACCACCCCTTCCCGGCTGTACCAGCAGCTCAGTGCACCCACCTTGCCAGGTTGCCCCCCTGTACCTGCCTGCCTGCAGTGCCAGGGTGGGAGAACACCCAGGGCAGGGCTCTAGAACTGGAATAGAAAGAGCTTTACCCTGCAGGCGCTTGCAGCACGGACAGCAGCTCACTGTGGCTGTAGTCCCAGGCGGTTTCCACTGCAGCAATGTAGTATCTTCTCACTTTGCTGATGCCCTCCTCAACCAGGCAGAGGAGCAGGAGGCTGCACAGGGCTCCCACCAGCACCATGCCTCCTGGCTGGGAACTGCTCTGTCTTCAGGAGGAAAAGTGAAAAGGAAGGTCTGAGAAAGGAAAGAGGAGAGAAAAGCCTTTATCTTCTCATCCAGCTGTTGTAATCCACCGGAGATGATGATTTAGAGCCAGCACCCACAGACTCACTCAGAGCACTGCAGAGTTTCTTAAAGGTGTCAGGAGAGGAATCGCTTGAGCAGGTTTGTGCAAAGAGCAGCTTGTGAATGATGGACTCTCCTGCTCTTCCTCTGGCAGTGGCAGGAGGAGAGGAAAAAACAAAAGGAAAGGGAGGGCAAGCACAGCGGTAAATTCCGCTGCAGGACCCAGCTGGCTCTGTGTCCTGTCCCGTGTCTGGGAGCAAGATGAGGAAAGGGAGGGTTGCAGAGGAAGCAGAATTTAAGTGTAGTCTTTGCCTGGTCCCACCTTCTGTGTCACCTCTGAGAAGGAGAGTCGGTTGCCAGGGATGCACTTGTACACATGACTTATCCCTGTCCCCGGGATGCCTGCACCCCAAACAGCGATGATTTGGCCACACACCCTCGCCTCAAGCCACGTGGGAGGGATTGGGTTGGGATGATCCTGTGGAGTCCCCTTCCCACTGGCTGCTCCTCTGCTTCCAGGGTCCTGCGGTACAGCTCAGAAAAGATGCACTGAAGCGATTTTGCAAATTTTTTAAATTTTACTCACAGATTTTCAACCTCTCTTTTCAAAAGCCCATGAAATCCCCCTCCCCCCATCAATGCACACACGTGTGCTCAGGCACACACGCTGCCACGTGGTTCTCCCTTGGCTCATGAAGGCAGGAAGACGAGGAGGAACGCCCTGCAAGGTCCCATATCCACTGGATGAATGATGTGGGGAAATGTCCCGTAAATCACGTTACAGGGCAGAGAAGTGCAACGGGAGCAGTGACCCCTTTGGTGACAGTCCCAGTGTGTGCAGAAGCATCCATGTGACAGGTCTTGGAGACTGGGAAACAGAGGGAGGCAGTGGAGATGGTGGAGGGGTGGGCTTCTGGGGGTGTCTGACATGAATCCTTAGCAGGGCAGAAAGTGACTCCCCCACACCACCCACCCTGCTCCTGGCAAGGCAAAAAGCCAGCAAGAAATATTTTCTCCAGCTTGTGCACCCATGGTTGGCTCCATAACTAGCCTGGGGCTCCTTTTCTTTGGGAGCAACAACTCACCTCACTTTTTCCAGCCAGTATTTTGGGGCAAAGCCAGCAGGGCATCACATTTGGGTGCTTTGCATTGTGCCCTGCTGCAGTGAAGGAGAAGAGTACCCAGCACTGGAGGGAAGAGAGTTTTCTGGGCGAGATACAGGAGATCTGGGCGGTGCTTCATGCACCAGTGTCCCCTGCAGCATGGATATGACTTTATTCTAAATCATCCCATCTGGGAATCCCCCAGTGCTGTGAGACTCACCTGGAAAGGCTTCCAAAAACAAGCAGACGGGGAAAACATCGCTAAACAGACAACACAGCCACAAAGAGGGCAGCTGAGCAGTGGCAGCATGGGATGGGCACGCAGGAGGGTTGGGAGAGGCTGCCAGGAGGGGTGCTCCAACTCTGGGTGCTGGAGATCCCCATGGAGAAACATGGAAGCTTCTTGACTCTCACCCTGGCAGGGGTGCTCCAGGCACCGCGGGATGACATCTAGAGATCACAGAGCACAGCCAGAAAAAGCATCCCGTGGGGCTGCGGTTGCAGGAGCCTGGGCACAGTCAGAAATTAATGGTTGTGCCACTGGCAAGTGCTGAATTGCTGGATTTAGGTATTTTCAGCTACGGGGAGGCAGCTCCAGGTTCCTGGCCCGGAGACACAAGATTAAACCTGCGAGACAAGGTCTAACCCAGGGTGCCAGAAGGAAAATAATATTATCAAGATACTCCAGGCTCATCTGCTCGTCCCCAAGGGCACTGTCCTCCTGTGCAAATGTGATGGGAAAGCCAGGACAGGCTCCTGCCACAGAGACTCCCAGAGAAACACATTTTGCCAGAGCCCAGGACACCCACGCACACAGAAAGTGCCGGTTGTTCCCCTGAATCGTGCAGTTCTCAGAACAGTAACAGGCTGGAGTAGATAAAAATTACTCAGAATCATTTGAACTATGTCTAATCTCTTCTGGAACTTTTTTTGTGTGTATGTGAGAGAACAAGCAATTTGTGACAGCTTCTCAGGAATGCTGAGTATCTCAGAAGCAGCAGCCAGGCACAGGGCACTCACCCTTCCCAGCACCAGCTCCGTGGCTGTGCCACATGGCACGGGTCTATCTGGAGGACCAGCAGGGCCTCTTACATCAGCACTCCCGAGCTATTGCACCCCAGCAGTGATGGAGCAAAGAGGGGCTGCAGCCCAGTGCAGCTCTCAGGTAGGGGAACTCACAGACACCAGGGGTCCCAGGGACCCCCAGGGAACAGCAGTGCAGCAGGGCTGATGACATCAACACCCCTGAGTATCTGGCCAGTTCTGGTGTGAGATTCCCTAGCATCAGAGTAGAAACTGAGTAGAATTTTGAGGAGGTCTCAAAATTAAGCCTGCTTTCTTCTGCTGGGTTTCCCTGCAGTAAGTGGGTCAGTGGAGCATTTCTCCTTCCTCTCTTGTTCCTCACATCAGAGGCAGCTCTGAATGAGTCAAGCAGCAGAAGCACTCGCTGGAAGCTCCCAAGGGCTGGTGAACTCAGCCTGGCCATGGAGGCTGGAAGGTTGAGGTGCCGGGAGGGAGAGGAAGCCCTTGAGATGGGGAATGGTGTTTCATGCCTGTGCCTCCGAAGCTGAACACAGGAAGCTGCCTGGCAGTGGCTGTGGGCTGCTAAGGTGCTACTGCGGGGTTCTGTCCTTGCACCCACCACCCCTGTTACCCACTGCACCAGGCTGTGCCTGACCCCACCACACAGGAGACCCCAGCCCTGCAGGTGGTACGAGAGGAGCCCTGCCCGGCCCAGGGCATGAGGGCACCCGTTTGCTCAGGGCAGGGAGACAAAAGCAGGGACATGTACTGCACAGGGATGGAACACTGCCATGTACCAGACATGCAGGAGACCCCAGTGCCACCTGACACTGGTGTTCAGACTGGATTTCTAGGGACCAACTTGCCTCCAGCCATCCCCTCCCCAGCCACATCTTTTTCTTCCATGCCCAGGGAAGTGCTGTCCTACCGCTTTGCTCTGAGCATGCACACACTGCTCCAGCCAGTTCTCCCTAATCAGGATAGTGCAGGAAACACATGGGATAATGCCGCAGTTCCCAACACGTCCCAGCTGCGTGCAAGGGACAACGAGGTGCTGCGATATTTACTAGTGGGAAGTCCTGACCGGTGCAGATGAGTGCTGCTGTTAGTTCCTAGAAGGGTGGTTTTCGTTCCAAGAACATTGTTCCCCTAGCCATCCCATACTGCCTGCACTCGTGCTCCCACTCACACACTGCTTTCCAGGAACCCCAAAGGAGGGTCACGTCTCCTCTCCTCTGTCACAACCTCTCCACGAGGATATATGGATTTTTTTTTTTTTTTTTTTTTTTGTTTTTTTTATTTTCTTGGTTTTTCATTCTCGNTTTTTGGTGTTTGTTATATCTCAGGTTTTCCATCCTTGCTACGCCCTGGGCAGCTGGGAAGTACGTGGCTTTTGTTCTACAGGAGCTCAAATGAGTAATGGCCCAGAAATCAAAGGTGTCATTATTTCAGGGGAAACAATAAAACGTGTTCCTACCAGGCAGCACGTATGGGCTGCCCAGATTTGCTCCGGGCCAGAGGCACAACGCGCACAGCCGGCTGTGCTGGCTGAATGCAGTGCAGCAGGACCCCCATGCTGCTCCCAACACACCCGAGTCCCCGGCTCCACCACACACCTGCCCTGCTCCCCTCTGCGACCCAACATGGGGAAAGAAGTCCCGGCCCACGTGCCAGGGTGCTCAGCCTCCCACGAAGGTGGTGGCTTTGGGGTCTTTTCAGCAAATGGCCAAAAGCATTGCTTCTGCAGTGACAGTTCGCAGCCAAGGAAGAGCTCCCATGCCAGAGGAAGCAAACCACCACGGGCTTTAGGAAGCTTTCAAAGTACCCTTGCAACCCCTCTGTCGTTCCCGGATGCCCCAGCTGCAGTGCTGATACCGCACACCCGCCCCGCTCAGGCAGCAGCACCGATGGTCGCAGGCACGCCGGGGCTGAGGGGCCCCGAGGAGCCGCTCGGGAGCGGGTGATGCTGCAGCAGCACAGGGGACCCTTCACAGGGGAGCACCGGGGGCACCCGTGGGGCACAGCCGAGGCCCGGGCGCGCCCCCGTGCACGGCCACGGCCGCGCTGCACCCACGCGCTCTCCCGCACCCCCCACTTGCGCCCCTCTCCCCGCGCCCGCCTCTATCCCCACCTGCCCGTCCCCGCTCCTCTCCCCGCATCTGC
>VZRN01000184.1:340376-355618 GCA_013397935.1 Dasyornis broadbenti
CGGGGATGGCTCGGGGCGCGGGTCCTCCCACCCCTCTCCCCCTGGCAGCGGGTCCCCGGCTCCCCCAGCTCGGCCTCCCCGCTGCAGAGCGCGGCCCGTGCCCTGCGCCGTGTCGTTCCCTTTGCACCGCGCGGCGGCGGCGGCTGCCGGGGCCTGGCACCGCGTGAGGGCCCGAGGGGGCGGCTCCGGGCACGGACCCCAGCGCCGGCGGCTCTGCGAGGGGCATCACCGAGGGGGTGAGGGGTCCCGGGCACGGGTTCCCGGGGGCCCTGGGAGGGGGCTGAGGGACCTGGGAATTCCCAGCGGCCGGGGCAGTGCCTGTCCCCGTGAGCTGTGTAGCTGGGCAGGGCTCCTGTGCCCCTGGGGAGGCACTGGGCAGCTGCAGGGGGCTGTGGTACGGTAGTCCCAGCACTGAGCCTCTCCAGGTGCCTGCAGGTGCGAAGGATGACACATTCAACGTGCTGGACCTGGCGGAGTACACCAAGAACCGGCCCTGGTGGCGCAAGATCTTCGCCCCCAGCTCGGGGTCGAGCGCTGAGAAATACAATGTGGCCACGCAGCTGGTGATCGGAGGGGTCACGGGATGGTAAGATGTGCCGGGCTTGCCCTTGCTGCTCATGGCAGGCACTGGCTGGGTCTTTGGGGTCACACTGACAGGTGCAGGGTGGTCATGTGGCAGGCATTCAGAGAAGGCAGGTGCTCAGCCTGCTGTCCCGTAGCGTGGTCTGCTGAGTTGTGGGAAGTCTTTAAATGCTGTCTCTTAACTTGAAGAACTGAGACTGTCTCCAAGGAAAGAAAACTGCACCTGTCTTTAGTTATTTCTAACTTCTGGCAAAAAGTGGTGCTGTTGAATTAAGACAGGCAGATATGAAGCCCTTGAAACAAGGATGTCTTCTACACCAGAGGTGGATGTGTTTTAGGCATCTGCATTAGAAACCTCCTGGGGTCGCAGTTCCCAGTGTTTCCTGTCTCTTGTGGCTGTGACTGAGTGTGGCTCTATTTGCAGCTTCATTCCCACAGCATCGTTTGAGTTGAAAACTTTGTGTAATCACGGCTTTGCTTCTTGCCACGCCCCTCATCTTCACCTGGCACCAGGGTAATTATTTCACAGTGTATGACAGAGTTTTTTCTTCTCACAGAAGTGTGAACTGGCCACCTCTCTCTTGCATCTTCACTAAGTGTATTCAGAAATGGGTAAAGGCAGGTTCTTGTGTTGTTTGCAATGCTCATAAGGAAACTGTGTTCCAAGTAAAGTGTGGCTTGGGTGGCACAGCACACCAACACTTTGCTGCACCACTGAGCAGTGGGGTGGTGCTGGCTGCAGTTCTGGTGGCTGCAGGAATGTCTTTCATGTTGAGAGCACGTAACCCATTTTGGAGACCAGTATAGCCTTAGATCACTGCTGTGTGTTTGTTCCAGCATTTTTCTCTTCTGGGAAATGAAAAGGTAAAGTAAGCAGTTGTTTACTGCTTACTTAACTCCTGCCAGAGGCAGCCTTGCCTGTGGGAAGCCTAATGAGGGGCGTGCGTGGTGTTTCATTCTCCTGACTGGATCCTGGTTGATTTGTAGGTGTACTGGATTCATCTTCCAGAAAGTTGGAAAACTGGCAGCGACAGCAGTGGGAGGTGGCTTTTTCCTACTTCAGGTGTGTATGAACAGAAGCCCAGGCTTTCCAAGAACTGTGCTGCTGGGGACAAAGGAATCACTGCCTGTTGGGACATGTGGGGTCAGTCCCCCACTCTACCAGGGGCTTTGTGTGGCTATCAAAGGTGTGTGTGCGCTCTCCAGGGCACATGGATGCAACAGCAAAGCAGGGTCAGTGTGCATAAACTCCAGGATTGCCAAAATGTGCAGATCCACTGAGGATCTGCTACCAAAGGCACAGGAGAGCTGTTACTCCAGGACCACCTGAGTGGAGCATGAGACAGCCTTCAGCTGCAGTGAACCATGCTGCTGCTGCAGGACTGGCTAACATACTGAGTCCTGTGCCTGTGGCCATGGTGTCCCTGGAGGGACAGCCCTGGATGTCAAGAAGGATTTATCCATATCTGTGATACGTTTCCTGCCAACCTGGCTTCTTGAGGAGTCCAGCCAGCACAGATGGGGCTTGCTGTAAAGCACTGGGGAAGAGGAGAGAAAGCAGAGATCTCTCTCTGTCCTCTACCGCTTCTGGTTTCCAAGAGCCCTGGCACTGAGGGAAGGTGCTGGGATGTGGAATCTAGCTGGTGCATCCTGCAGCAGGTAAAGCAGCTCTCAGGCCTTGTTCAGCTCTCACCTGTTTGCTCCTCAGACAGACAGGGCTCGTGTGTGACTCTTTCGCCCTCGATCTCCTGGTTCTTCTTGTTCTGCTGAAAGTGAAAATCTTGCCCTGAGCAGAGGGAGTTCCACAGCTGAATCACCCCGAGCAGATAAAATAGTTTGAGAGGAACGAGCTATTAATAGCTGTGTCCACCCACAGCAGCAGGAGAGCTGCAGGGAGTCCCAACAATATCCGTGGCAGTTGTGAGGGGGAGGTGATGACAGCTTTACATTAGGGAAGAGAGGCTGAAGCAGGCTAAGCTGCAGTGTGTGCCCAGCTGTTGGGGGATTATCTGTGACAGATGTTGCAGAAGAGTTGACACAGCTGCAGAGGTGGTCCTCTGTCCAGTTTTTAAGCCCATGTGCCCACTGGATCAGTGTGTGGGAGGTGGCTGTGGTCAGGGATGTGGGTGGGCAAGGGGGACTGTTTAGCCATGATCATGCAGGACTTCACTCTAGGAACTTCTTTCCTAATCTTCGAAACTCTAGGTTGCAAACCACACGGGATACATCAAAGTGGACTGGAATCTGGTACAACGGGACATGAACAAAGCCAAGCAGCAGCTGAAATTTCACAGCAGTGGTAATAAAATGCCTCCAGAAGTGAAAAGCAGAGTGGATGAGGTAAGACAGCTCTCCCAGGGCATGTGCTGGAGGGACAGCAGAAAACAGGGTTGACTCCTGAGTTGTTCTGGGTCTTCCATTGTGCAAATACAAGGAGGGAGTTCTTGCATGACAGCAAAACTGGAGAGATGGCAAAAGCTGTGGATGTTGTCTGCACAGACTTTAGGAAGACACCATTTCCCACAGCATTCCCCTGGAGAAACTGGCTGCTCATGGCTGAGCAGGGTGAAAAACTGGCTGTGCTGGTGCAGTTAGGGAGGGGATGATGTTAGGTAAGGAAGCTTTCCCAAATCTGAGCAGTGGCATCTCTCTGAGCATCACTTGCCGTGAAGAACAGCCTGCGGTATTTCTTCTTAGCAGGAGCGTTAGTGGGTGGCCTGATAGTGTTGAACACTGTTGTCTCTTCTCTGCTTAGGTGATCATATTTCTGAAGAAGAATGTTATCCTGACTGGAGGGTTTGCGGGAGGATTCCTGCTTGGAATGGCATCCTAGAAGCTGCGCTCTCTTCTCATGCCCAACCTCCCCTCCCCTCCTCTACTGCTGTTATCTCTCACTTAGAAGTCAAAGGATGTTGCCAACAGACTCAGTCCCATCTGCTCACAGGTTCCAGCCCTCATTTCTTACAAGGCTGCTTCTGATTTCCGACTTTTTCTTCTGTCTGGGCTGTTAGTGGGCTGGGGTTGGTCTGAGAGCTTACAACTCCCAGTGTATCATTATGATTTCCCACCGAATATGTCCAGTCCCAAATTTTCTGATGAGTTGCAACTTCATAAAAATGTAGTGGCAGAGAAATCTCTTAAATATGCTTCTTCCAGGTGCTCAGGACTGTTACGCGTACCTTTGTCTTCCAGTATTTGTGTACAACAGCTGTCAGCTCTTCACCACTATTTAGCTTTCAGTATTCCTGCCCTGGTACCTGGAAAACCTCTGCTTCCCTCTGCACAGAGGTAGTCTGTGCCATCCAAAATGTGGTTGACTATCGTGAGGTGGATGCAGAAGTGTCAAAGGACAGCCTGAGCTGTATCCAGGACAGGTGAATGTGGATTTTCCTGCCGTCCCCCTGCTGTTGCACTGCACATAGATGGCCTTGTGGCTTTCTCTCTGCTGTTACTCTTTCCCATACTGGAATTGCAGCACTGGCACTGCTGATGGAAAGTGAGCACTGAGGCTGACACTCCAGGCCCTTTCCTCATCATGTGTTCTGAAAGTCCCCAAGTGCTGTGCTGTAGAGCCACCGGCCTGCTCAGCCTGTGAGGCTCTGCTGCTTCCAGCAGGCTTGGCCTGGCTGTGTCAGATGAGGGTGTTCCATGCCACTTACTGTAAATCACCCTGGGCCTCTGACTGGGGTTTCTGTGTGTACCACAGCCTTCTCTGGTCACTTTGGCATTGATGCTCTTCGAGCTGTAACCACGTAGGACAGGACTGTAGACAGGAAGTGCATCCCTGCTTAGGGTACATTGTACTGGTCCAGGGTCCCTGTCGCCTGCCCTGCTGGAGAAGGGGCACGATGTGAAATCTGGAGTGAAGTCCTTTACCTGTCTGTGAAGAGCACAAATTCCTTTTCTGTGGTCTCTGCAAGCAACTGAAATGACAAAACTCTCGTGAAAACCAGATTGTGCTCTTGTGAGAGCGGTTCATTTGCATACTTCTGCCTTGGTTATGTTCCTTCCTTCTTTGTGTTTGCCATTTCCACAAGAAGAGCTGCTTGCTAAATTCCATCAGTTGCAGCCCTTCTCCTGCAGGTGATGAGGCAGCCCAGGTGCAGAGCTCAGCTGGTTTTGGACAGTCCGATCCAGTGCAGTTGTGTGCAGTACAAACAAACATCCCCCAGAGGTATTCTGTGAGCATGGAGACTTGCCTGGCAATGTGGTGGTGTCCTCCAGCAGGTATAGATAGGAGCTCTTGCCCAGAATGTGGGGTTTTATGTGAAAGTCCATCCTTCAGAGGGAAGTGTGGTAGGGAACAAGACACTCACGGGTGGTTGGTTTGCAGCACCTGGCTCGGCAGCTGCACCCCATTTCCGGTGCTGTGCAGTGGCTTTGTGATCTCAGTGTGCCTGGAAACGAAATCTTCCCCGAGAACTGCTGGCAGAGCTGGATTGTTGGTTTCTTCCACCAGAGGGTTTGGAATGAGCACTTGCAGTTGTTAATTTTGTTTCAGCTCTGTTGGTTGAAGTGTCAGCATAGCACCACGTTGATTGAGGTTTTTCTCAGCTTCAGGATCTGAAAAAAGGCTGCAGGTAATCAAGAGACAGAAGTTGGTGTCTTTGGTCCTGTCCTGCCCTACATGGCCAAGGACAATGAAGGAGCAGCTGGGCTCACATCCTTTTAACAGAGGCCTTCCTATAGGCCCTCCTGAACTGTAGGAGTGATGGGATGCAGCAAATAGGTCTTCAATAAACTGGTATTTGGCAGTGGAGTGACAGATGATGGTGGTGGGTTTTGGGGGTTCACTTTGTTTTTCTGTAGGATCTGCAGATGTGAACATGCCTAAATGGATACATTAGTCCTGCGGGGGATCTCTGGTTCCCGTAGGACAGCAGCATTGCTGCTCTTTGGCTGGGTGCAATGCTTAACACAGCATCTGAGATGCACTGATGTCCACAAAGCTTGGTCCAATGACAAAGCTCAAAGCAAATCATTAAGAGACCTTAGGGATGTTTTTCAGGCTCAAGTAAGTCACTACTGCCCAGCCTAGGTGGGGTGGGTTCTGCTCAAGTCCCAGTTTGCTGCTACAGAGAGAAATGGCCCAGAGAGGGAACTAAAATGCCTCTGTTGCTGCTAGAAGGGTAACAAGTAACAGGTTCATGTTGAGTTTGCTGTGAATGTAGGCAGGGAATGGACAAGGACATCAAGATGTGGCAAATCCATCTGCTGTGCTGGTGTGGGGCTCGTGGCTGGCACTGTTTGTTGCTGCGGGTCCACACTGGAAGCTTTGATGCTGAATCAGCCTCTGTGGGGATGCATTTTCATTGCTGCAAGTGCCAAGATGAGGTGTTCCTTTCCCTCCCCAGTCGTGCTCCTTTTCGTCTTGTTTCAACAACTTCTGACGTGTTACACTAGGAGAAGATCTCAAACACATTAGGCTTTTAAAGTGGTTTTATATATTGTATGTAAATGCTTGTTGAAGTGATATTTTATTAAACGGTTTTGCTCTAAATGCTTCTCTGTGTGAGGGCTGTTGGCTTCCTGGGAACCAGCAAGTTCCTGTCTCGCTGTGACTCGGGGGAGCACCTACAGCCAGTCCAGCAGCAGGAGTGCAGCAGGTGGCACTTGGGGACATGGGTTAGTGGTCAGCTTGGCCGTGCTCAGGGAATGGTTGGACTTGGGGATCTTAGAGGTCTTTTCCAACCTAAACGGCACCAGCATCCCCTCACCCATGCGGGTGACCATGGGCTGCCTTAATAAATCCCTCTCCACGGTCCTCCTGGCACCGATTACCCGTATTCCCAAGAAGTGTATGCTTCCAGGGCAGGAGGTGGTTCTGTTGCCAGCCTGGTTTGTCTCTGCTGAGCAAATTTGTTCCACCCAGCTGCAAATGGGCATGGAGATAAGGCTATTTCTCTTTCACAGGTACAACAGAAGCCTAAATATATAATTTTTATTATCTGTTATTGACTTTCTTTCCACTGTTCCTGCTCAGATAGGGCATTCACAACATTGTCATCACTTTTCCCTACTTTTCAAGGACACTAAACCCCCTGTTTTGTCTTAAAGGTTTTTCCTTGGGGTGGAGAGCGGTGGGAGGGGAAGACAAGCCCTAAATTATTCTGATTTTCAGCCCCAGTTATAAAAATATCAAGCAGCTTCTATTTAAACATGCTGATCTCACACGTGGCTCCGGGCTGTGAATGGCAGCCAAGCTGCCTGGCTTGCAGCTCAACAAACAACCCAACAGACACCACAATTTGTTCCAGTCGTTTATTTTGTACCATGGTATTTCAGAGCAGTGAATACAGATGGTTTGCTCTTCTAGGCTTCAATACACACAACTATTGTGCCTAGACCTCAGTGGTCTGTTTATAGAAGCTCTATTTCATAAGTTGTACTTGCTCACAGCACAAAAGTCCTTTACGGCTAGATCTAATTACAGAGTTAGGGCCTAGTGGGTTGGGAGATCGATATTTGGGTGCCTGGACTCCTGCTACAGGGGGGACAGCAAGACAGGCAGCTCTGAAGGGTGGTGCAGGAACCTGTCTATGAGCTCTTCCTACAGGTCACAGGAAATTCTGCTGCATGGGAGAGAGCTTCTGGAAAGCCATCTCTCCCGGGGTCCAGACACAGCCGGCTTGAGAGTGAGTCTGGAATGCTGTGTGTGGAAAACAACTGCCTACAACTGCTTGTTCAGTAAGCAGCACCTAAGTCAGTTCTTGGATCTAGCCCAGGGCTCTGTGACAGGCCTTTGGGTATCAGCAGGTTTAATCAGACTTGGATTTGTAACATATTGCTTAAAGGTGCTCAATTAGACATAAATTTATAAATTTTTGTATCAACAGTCAGATCTTTGAAAGGAATATTGCTTTTTTAAAAAAATATCCTATACCTGTAGCAATCCCTGAAATAATGTTCCTGTAACATCTTTGTCATGCAAATAGCAGCGTGTAGGCAATTCAAATATAAAATAAACAGCTCTGTCCAGTGGAAAAGGGAGGCACTTAGGCAAAGTGACTTGTAGTCACTCATGATCTATGCAAGACTTAGGAACAATCATCAGACCTGATTCCCATTCTTGAGCTTGAACCACTGGACAGGCAAATGTTGGCTGGAACTACTGCACGGTGGCAGCAATACCTTTGTTGTATCAAGATGGACTTGTTTCATGTTTCAACTCACTCTTTCTGAGCTCATTTCCTGTACCTCTCGCTCCAGAAGCCAGAATAACTTGGTTCCAATTCTCCATTTTGAAAGCAAGGATTGATTAGAGTAAGGTAAGCATCCTAAAAACATCAAGTTGACATTTCACAGGTGTGATGCAGAGGCAAACATATATGATGTTTTCGTACAGAAAATAAAGTTTGTTAACCAGGCCATTTGTTGGTACTGTGTTATACTTTTTGGTGTGCTGAACGGTGTGTTCTAGGAGCAATCTGGCTTTTCTGAAAGTCTGAAGAAGGCTTGAAAAAACACACACGAGCTCTGCAGGTGAGTCCATGCTCCAGCACCTGCTGGAGCTGCCTTGTGTTACTGAGGTGGTGGGGAAATTCCTTCTGAAGCCAACTTAACCTTTTCTCTCTCCCTTTCTTCTCTCTCAAACCCCGAACAACAGATGGATCTGCCCTTGGTGTACCGGGCGCAGCATTTCCGCATTTCCTGAAGCACAGCTTCACACTTGGACTCCATGTAGTTGTTCGCTGGAAAATAAGGAGAAGACACCAGGTCTGCAGAGAGGAACAGCCTTTGTTCCCTGAGGGAGCACACCCAGACCAGCTCTTCAGCTGCTAACAAGCATTCCATCATTTTCTCTGCTCACAAAAATCTCTCTAGTTCCAGCTACCTAAAGCTGTGGCCAAAGGCTCTCAGAGAGGAGCCCCGCAGGTATGGGAGCAGACTGAGTCTGGTTTGAGTTAAGAACTACCTGCCTGTGTGCCCAGAAACACAGGGCATGCCTGCTCTGCCTTGGATGAGCTCTGCAACCACTCCACAGCTGCACTCACCCCCTCCCCCGAGTTTTAAAAGACTAAACAAAGCAACAGCAGCATAATGTGAGACACACACACCCACGGAGAGCCCAGAAAGAAGCTGTGAACACCTTCTGCTTAACGAGCAAACCCCACTGCTGTGATCACTGGGCTATGAATTCCCTGACTGAGTTGCTGAGTGAGCTCTAACAAAAACAGAGATCACCCCTGAGAAAAAAGTTGTGGTGATTTCTGTAAGCTGGCAGGCCCTTGGTGAGGAGACCTGATCCCTCTCTGCCACAAGCTGCAGCTGATGAGTGCTCCTAACTGTCCCTCTGCCTTTGCAGTTTTGTTTCTAAAACTGTGGCCACACACAGGCACACCCCGTCACCCGTCAAGGATGCGTTCCTGGAAAGGCACAATGGTTAGTCACACAGAAGAGATTTACAGTCAGTCTCACGGAGGAAGCAGCAAGATCTTTTGGAACAATGACTTGTGAGAAGTCAGCATCTCCTAAAGGCCTGGCTCCCATCCTCCACACTGGGTACAGTGACTGTGCATTCCTCAGTTAATGCTCTGTACATTAATTTTTAAAGGGGAAAATTGCTTTGCTCTCTGTCAACTCAGCTGCTTCATCTGTGCACATCAGACAACTCCACAGCACAACTCACGAACAGCAGCACTCCAAAATGACAGCTCAAGCAGCAGTGACAGTGAAGTGTGCATGCAGCAAAGAGCTTCTCTGCCAACACTTAACCATTTGTATCAACACTGGACACAAACCTACACAGGCAAAACACTTGGAATAACCTCCATGAATGTTATGAAAAGAACACTGTCTCAGATGGGACCAAAACAGGATCAACCATAAGCTTTTAAGTGCAGTAGTACAGGGAGAGAAGGTAGTTCTTCATGGGAGAATGCTCCAAACCATGAAGAAGGTAAAGGTAGTCTCTAGACAAATGCTGGGGACATGAAGACCGTCTGATACCTCGAGGACAGATCACCTGACCCGCTCTTAAAACACCTCTGGAGCAGCTCTGCAGTCTTCTCATACAATCCACCCACTCCCTCACTAACTATGCTGTAAGAGAGCTTATTTATAATGTCTAGCTCTCCCTGCCCACAGCTGAGTCCCAAAAATACACCTGGGATCTCACTGGCAGCATGGAGAACACTGCAAGCACATCACTGTTACTAATGCTCTGTTTTGTACTAATGATGTCTCATCATTTACAATTAAGCACAAGGCAATTCTATTAAAGTCAGGTATCGTCATTTCGTTTGCTTTGCAACCAGGTGATGCTAATGTGCTTCCTTCCTTCTCAAGGTGAAAGGTCAACAAGGTTAAGTTATAAGAATTAAGTCCCATCCAAAATGAAGACACCAAAGACAAAACGACACTTGGTACCTTGCAAGCATTTCTGTATTTCACAGGCTTGCTTCTGGCAAGGATCCTTCTGGGACATGTTCAGGAACTAAAACGATAGGAAAATGTTACTGCAGATCAAGGAGCTTTTCAGAGGGTGCGGGAAAGACAATGTCCTGCAGCCACACCTTTCAAGAGCTCCCAGTTTCCCCCACTGCCACCATTCAGAAAACATCTACTGCTGCTTGCAGATGCCTACCAACATACACAAGAACTGTGTCTGGCTAAAAGATGATGATGGGGACAATGAATATGGAAAGTTTTATGTCACTAAGTTTAAAGCCTTTCTCTTTTCTCTAGTCAAAACATGTCCTTTTCCACTTGGATGTGCATAAAATTCCTGAAAAGATTTAAATTAACATGGCTGACTAAGTTTTAACAGTTTTCTACCTCTAGATCTTATTTGTGTGAAACCCACCTCTGTAAGCTCTACACAGCCAAGGATTTGGTGTTAAGTCATGGAACTGCAACTGGAGAAGGCATTTTAAAAACACAATTAACCAAACAACTCAGTTGTGTACATCCCATAATACAGGCAAAAAAGAGGGTTTTAAAAATTTTGTTCCAGGAGAAAGTCTTGGAAAACCTCCCCCTCTATCTAAAAAAACCCCTCAACCAGACTGGAGGACAGCTCCATCTTGTTCAAATCCATAGGAAACAGGATTTCAGACACTCAGTTTGACTTTCTGCAGCTGTGACACCTGTACCTGTGTCACTGTAAGACCAAAAGCCAAGCAACAGCTGGTGGTACCAGTAGTTGAACAGGAGACCTCTAAGGCAAGCACCAGTGGTGGGACTGAACCCCCTGAGCCACAGTTCAGCCACTGCTCAGAGCTGGGAGCTGCTGCCTTTCCAGTTTCTCACAAGTCACCAGCCCACAGCACTTTTCAGCATCACTAGGGCATTATTTCCAGCATCCTGGCCAAATTCCTCTTGGGGCAATTACATTCTGCCTACCTAGAACTCGCCCTGATGTTTCACTTGGTCACAATACTCCTCTTCACTGCCTGTCCTAAACTCTTGTGTGATGTTGCTGTGTGTTGTTTAACTGCTTCCACCTCAGAGGTGGCTGCATTTCAGTGGAGAGAGAACCTTTTATTGTACAAAACAGACAATGGCATCTTCCTAGAGCCACTGCTCCTGAAAGACAAAAATTCATATTAAAGAAAGACTGGGAGTAAACAGTGCACAGTACAAAGCAGGGGTAATGTCTGCACATACCAGATTAATCCCCAGGCACGAGTTTAAGCAGCAGTTCTTCAACACCACCAAGCTGTAAGTGACAAGGAAAAGTTCAATACGTCTACAGTTACCGTGGCTGAGCTAATGGACTTCAACAAAATAACAGTCCTTTGCCGTCCCTCAGGGATCTCAAATGACTTCACAAACAGGCATGACTATGGTCTATTGTCGCCACCATCCTTACCATGAGATGGTGCTCTATCTCCCAAACGCGAGAGTTACTATCCCTGTACTGCTCACCCTGGGACAGCTGCCACATGTGAGGCAGCCGGGATGGGGGGAGCTGGCTGGGTCGCAGCGCCTCACCCAGGGGAACCTGAACTCTTTGGATCCGAGCCCTCAGCATACCTTCCTCCTGGGGGAAAGTAACAAACAGAGCAGGCAGTTACTGGCAGTGCAGCAGAGGCACCTGAAACAGCAATGCTACAAGCACGGGGAAGCTCAAAGCACACACTTGCCTCTTCTGCAGCCACGAGCCAGGTTTTGCGGTGCTCATCGCAGTAAACCCCCACGCGCCGCACCCAGAGCCGCACGGGAGGAGCGCCAGCCTCCCCTCCCTCTGCCATCCCTCAGGCACTTCCGCAGCTCAGGTGGACGGCATCGGCCCGCAGGGTGCACACGTGGCCTCTTTAGCTCTGAGCACATTCACGGAGAGAGCTCCTGGGCCCGGCAGACAGGTGGTGCCTGACTCGTTGGAGGAGATGCTACTGCGGAAACGTCCCTAAGAGTCAGCTCGGGAGGCTGAGGTGGAGCCTAAGCCAACGGAAAGGTCAGGCCAAGTCGTACACCGGGACACGCGTGCTGGGTGGCATTGGTAAGGCATTCTGGGGCAAAAGGTGCTATTGGTACAAAGTTAAACCCTGTGAGTATTGGCTTTGCTCATTCCACTAACAGTCCTATTAACAGTCTTTGTGCAAAATGGGGGAGAAAAAAGTGGTGGTCTAAATCCCAGAAGCAAAACTCGTGGCCGGGAGCGAGGTGAGTTTAACGAGAACGAAGATCACTCTGGAGACAAAGCACGGAATGCGGTGTGCAGGACTCTCATCTTTGGAGCTCGCAGAGCTGTCGGGGTGCAGGGTCCTTTGTCTCATCTCTCAGGGGTGGCAGCACTGTCCATTCACACACAAACTCCTCAGGAGCGGCTCTCAGGACTGTGTCGCTCAGCTTTTGGCTGGTCACAGACAGCCACCAACACCAGCAGGGGCAGAGCAGCTTGCGGCATTGAGGTGATTCCTGCTACGGTAACTTTTGTTTAGCAGCACTTTTATCTGTGTGCCAGTTAGGTCAAGCTGAGCCATTAGCAAATGGAGGTCAGGGGAAATGATTCTCTTTGAACCCTAGAAGAGGTAATCAAAATGGTACACAGAGTCTTCATCCTTTATCTAGGTGTAAAGTAGAACAAAGTTAAGCTGTAACACATACAACATCCTCCTGCTATGAAGCAGATGCAATATTCTTTATCCCAGTGAAACACAGTGGTCTTCTGAAAACTTGTAAGGTTATAAGGCATATTTCAAACGGGAGCAAGAAAATCTGGGTACAAAATAAAGGAGGGAAAGTCAGGGAGAGAAAAAAATACATTGTTATACATTGGGGTACATATGTAACAGAAAATACTCTTCCATGATGCTTTCCATATCTTACATCAGAATTTCTCTACCGTTTTGAGCCAAAGGAGCACTCAGCCTTTTTGAGAACAAAACACCAACCACGGATCAGCCTGAACAGCACTGTTACAAAGAAAACTTTGAATGTTCTTTTATTACTTCTTTTTCCTCCCATTCTGTTTGTTTCCGTGCTTGCTGTGTGGGGACGTGTTTGTGCCCTATACAAAGCACCACTGTTCTGACAGCCATCCTGTGATGAGGGACAGGCATTCCAAGGAATGCCCTGCCAGCTGGATCACTGGCGTTTAGAGGAATGTGACAGCAGTCTGACAAGTCTCACAAGGCCTTTAGGAATTAGGGTTAAGGGGACGTTTCTGTAATTCTTTTCCTTTCTGCTTTACCCTAAGCCACTTTACAAACTTAAACCCATGCGGAAATCACTCTGCCCAACAGTGAAATGCAGCAATTGCCACTGCTCATTTTCAGTCAGCTGAATGTAATCACCCCAGGTGGAATTCGGCCAGGATACTCTCCTGCTCTGCAGTAAACTGCAAAAAGTTCCATCGTGCCCAAAAATGCTCAAGAACTTGCTTTTATTTCATCCAAAGCTGGAATTTCTACAGCTCATCATCCTTTAGAACCAGAAGGCTCTAGACTGGCTTCAGTAATAGAAAAACATGTCTCAGTACTTAAACTGTGTTTCCTACTGTAAGTAAACTCTCCTGGAAGGTCTCCTATCCAAATACTGACCTGGTTCAGGCTGGCTGAACTACAAGGAGGACTAAAGCACAACATGCATGTTTGTGTTCATTGTGTGTGGAGATGGCAGCGATGACAGATCCAGCACCAACAGAACAAGGTCTCGTGCAGAGGACACTGTGCAGAATGGGCAGAGGTTAATTTGTGTTTTCACCCTTTGCCCCAGGCTTCCCCAGAACTGCAAAGTTCAAAGGCCCAGTCTGGCCTGTGGAGGTGCCCAGTTAGTGCCACATAGACAATCCTGAGGTCAGGCAAAACCGTCGATTGGGTTTGAGGTGGGACAGGTCTGTCTGCAGCACCCAAACACACCACAGACACGGGAGATTCCACAAGCACACGCTCAGACAGTGCACCTGAAAACATACACAGTGCCTATTTCTGCAGGTCTGATCAGAAAGCAGTAACAAAGCCTGAAGGAAGACATGGATGGAAGGAGAAGAGAGCTTACATATGTTTTAAACAAGTTTTAAACCCAGGTTCTTACGCTGTTTGCTTCATAATCTATCAAAAAACCCACCACATCCAACAAAAACCCCAATAACTTAAATTTGCAGGATTGCAGCATCATCCTTTGAGACTTTAACATTCCCATCAACATAACTGTAGAAGGCTGAGCTGTTTGAAGTGTTGTTTTGGGGAGATTCAAAGCCCAATCCCCACAGCCAGGAATAATTCTAGCAGATGTTCTGTTCATCTTAGCAACATCCTTAGAAGTTTAATGCTGTTCTGGGACCTGAATGGACTTCTGAGCCATGGATAAATGTGAAATGGCCACAGGAGGAGGAATGCAGCTTGTAGTGACGACAATTTATTTGGTTTTAAATTGGGTACATTAAAATATTTTATGAAAACAGTGACTGAAATTACTCCAGATGCTGCTTGGACCACACCAGAGCTGGAGTTCAGTGTGCTGAACAAACTCCACCCTTTACCACCTTCTGTTCTAAAAAGCAACTGGGAGTTCAGCTGCCATTTAGGCACCATGGAAAAGTGCTGCTGAGGGTCAGCAGTGCTGTGCTGACACAGTTACAGCCCCCAGAGCAACGGTGACCAGGCTGGCCTTCTGGTGGGGCATGAGAGCTGCCTGCACATCTCAGAGGTACAAGGGTGCTGAGCCTTCCTGAAAAATCCAGCCCGGCTCTGGCAACAACTCAGGGATCTGATGGTCTCGTGACTTAAGGGCATGTGGAGATACTCTAAAGCTTCTTCTTGGGGGTGTGGACTCTACTCTGCCTGGAGCAAGCCCCTCTGACTCCACGCTCCGCTCTGCCCGACCTACTGAGGGGTAGCAGATGCTCACCGACCAGTCGGGCTGTCCAGCAGCGTGGGGAGGGCAGGCCGAGCTTTGGTGGGATCTAAAAAAACAGGAAGACAGAAAGATGGACATAATGCGGGGGGAGCCACGCAGAGGGGCGGGAGGGCGAGGGAAGGGATGCAGGAGCCGGGCCGAGGAGCGGGAGCGCGGGCGGTGCGGCCAAGCCGGGCAGAAAGGGCTGGAGGGTAGGGGGTGTGGTACGGGCGTGGAACCGGACCGGCCATGGCGGGGCGGGCGGCGCGGCCGCGGGAGAAGAGCGCAGCACATCGCCACAGCCACCGCGTCCCCCCCGGGCCGGGCCCGCGGGGCTGTGCGGGCGGCCCTGGGCGAGAGGCGGCCGCAGGCGGGCG
>VZRN01000184.1:355629-370284 GCA_013397935.1 Dasyornis broadbenti
GCCGGGCCCGCCATGACCTACCTGCACCCGCGCCGTGACCGCCGCACCGCGTGCGCCGCGCAAAGCCTTCCCCCGCCCCCCGGACCCGCCGCCTCCCCGCGCCTGCCCGCAGGCCCCGGGGGCTGGACTCCGGTCCGAGCCGAGTCGGGTTAAGCCGGGTTGGGCTGGGCCGCCCCATTCAGGCCCGGCCCTGCCAGCCCCCGCCCACCGCCGGCCCGCCGCAGGCATCGGCCCCCGGGAGGAACCCCAGCGGAACCCCGGCTCTGCTGCTCCCGTGGGCGGCACGGCCCTTCCGCCGCGCCGCACCGCTCCTCTGGGCTCGACGGAGGCCGCGCCGATTGGCTGGGAGGGCCTGCGATCTCCGCTGCTATTGGTCCATCCGCCGAGGGGGCGGGGCGAGAGGGCCGGCGGGCGGGGACGGCAAGATGGCGGTGCAGGCGGTGCACCTGGAGGCGGACGCGTTCCTGGTGTGCCTGAACCACGCGCTGAGCACCGAGAAGGAGGAGGTCATGGGGCTCTGCATCGGCGAGGTACCGCCCGCGGAGGGGCGGCCCCGGGGAGGGGCGGGTGGCGGCGCTGCCTGTGGTTGTTTTGGCCCGTGCGGGGCCGTGGGGCGGCGGGGTGCGAGCTGTGACCGCTCACACCGCGTACGGAGCGACCCCGGCACACCGGCACCGCTCTCGTCTGCCGCCCTGGCAGCCGCCGGCGCATAGGTCAGCTTCTGTGAGATGGGAAAGCCACGAAAGCTTCCCGTCGCCATGGCCCCGCGCGTTCTGGTGCTCACTCGTGCTTTGTGATGCTCAGAGGAGCCGGCCGCGCCCCGCGGGTGGTTGTTGCTCCAGCAGAGGAATGACTGATTTCCGCTCTGTGTCATTAGGTTGACACCAGCCGAATCGTCCACATCCATTCTGTGATAATCCTGCGCCGCTCTGACAAGAGGAAAGACCGTGTGGAGATCTCACCAGAGCAGCTTTCAGCTGCTTCTACTGAAGCAGAGATATCCTTTAGAAGAAACAGCAGCAGGCTCGCCAGTGAAGTGCTTTACCTCAGAGCTCTTTTCACGTGCTGTGTTCTAGGCTTGTAGCTGCCTTGAAGCTGTCAGCTGCTCTCTCCTGCAACTGCTCAGCTGGGAGGGCTGTGCTGGCAGTTGCCTTTCCCTTTGTTGGTTCCAGCATTTGCAGTGGAATTGTGTTATAAATTTTTTATCATAGTTTTGTATTTGGTCACGGGTAAAACTGCAGTGTGTTTGTGGAGGGGGGTGGCAGTTCAGCAGGGAGGCTTAGTGGAAGGTGAAAGGTCAGCAAGGCTCCAGGTGCTGCACTGGGGAGCCTCTTCTCTGCACACACTCGGGATGCTGGTTTGGACAGCTGCTGAAATGTTGGTTACTGCCATGTACAAGCAAAATCCAGTTTGCTTCTGCAGCAGTGACTCCTGATGGTGTTGGGGAAGAAGCTCCCTTCAGTTCCCTGTATCGTCTTAGCAACCCTCCAGAGGGATCTGGAATTCTGTTCACTCATAAGAAGCTCTTTTAAAGCTCTGTACATGCAGCTCTTCCCTTTGCTCTGTTGGTTCCTTGACTCCCACACAGGTTGGCTGAAATGACGGGACGTCCCATGAGGGTGGTGGGCTGGTATCACTCCCACCCCCACATCACTGTCTGGCCGTCACACGTCGGTAAGAGGAGCCCTGAGCTGGGCTCTGGGTGAAACTTCCAGCTGCTGATCCTGGTGCTCAGTCACTGGAGTTCCAGAGCTGCACATTCCAACAGTTCTGGGTCTCAGACATCCCCTGGTAGGACCAGGCTGTCTGGGTGGGCGTCAGGGCCCTCTGCCAGTGCAGCCCCATTCCTGTGTGTGCTCTCCAAGGACTCAAACACGACCCAGGAGTCACAGATCAGCTACTGCTGGTACTGCTGTTCTTCCAGATAGGTGTGGGGAATAGCAAAAAAAGCTGTGGGAATCCCAGGCCTGCTGTGATGATTTCTGACATCTGTGAGTGTTAATGCAAAACTGAAAACTCTCATAAAAGAAGTACATGAGTATCTTATATGTGTTGGACTTTATGGTGACCTGTGGCACCATGCTGGCTGTGAGGTAATTTCTGCTTTTGTGAGCTCATCTTCTATTGCTAAGATTTTCTATTTAATTACATTTTAAATTGGATCGATTTTTTAAATTTAAACCCAAGTCACGTAGAGTAAGGATGTAAGAATAAAGCTTGTGACATTTGTTACCAAATTTCAAGTCACCCTTCAAAAGGTGGCAGATCTTTTCCGACTCCTGCAGGTGAGCAGTGCAGGTCTCACTCTCATTTCTGTGCCGGCAGATGTCCGCACACAGGCCATGTACCAGATGATGGACCAAGGGTTTGTAGGGCTGATCTTCTCCTGCTTCATTGAGGACAAGAACACCAAGGTAGGCAACTTAAAAACGGCAACAAACCCCTCCAAGTGCTCGTGAGAAACATCAGGGCAGAGCTGAGGTCCTTGAGTGCAGCCTGCAGGAAGGGCAGAGCTCTGCTGGGAGCACATGGAAAGCACAGCGGGAATGGTGGTGTTTGGACTGTGAGCTCCAGGAGAGGAGGACAAGTGATGATTCCTCTGTGCTGCCCCACAGCCTGGGGGACTGCAGCAGCTGCAGAGTGAGTGCACTGAGATGGGCCTGGGCTCTTCCCTCAGGTGTCCGGCTCAGCACACACAGCTCTGCCCCTCTGTGCTCCAGCCTCTCCAGGAGGGGTGGCTGCCATGTGAGATAAGCTGACAGTCAAGTCCAGGCTGTCCAGGCAGCTGCTGCTTAAGAGGTTTTCTGTCATTAAAGGATTTATCAATCCAGCAAGCCAATCACAGCAAAACAACTGAAATTCTGTTTGAAAGCATATTCTGCTTCCTGGAGGAATGTATGGGTTTAGATGTTTTTTGCCCTTGGAATGTGACTTTCTGCTGTCTCTCTTAGACAGGCAGAATTCTCTATACCTGTTTCCAGTCTGTTCAGGCCCAGAAGAGCTCAGAGTGAGTACAGCAGAAGAATATTACGTCCAATTGTATTTTGCCTCGTCTCTCCTTTCTCTGGGTTGTCTCTAATAAGTGGCTTCTCAGCCTCTTGTGAGCAGCAAATGTACAGAGATGCCTGCACAGGGTCTCCTGACATCTGCTCATGCAGGCTGCTGGAAGAGAATCTAAAGATTAGGAGTGATTCATTTAGCCTAGATAATTTATTGGCTTAAGATTTGCTGTTGTCAGGGTGGGGATTTGTGCTGGAATTGGTTGTGTAGCACCTTTTTGCTTCCAGCTCTAGAGGTGGAGCCCTCAGGCATGCATGGCGCAGTTTCCTCACTGACCACACACAGGATCCTGTTGTCAGAACTGGCCACCCAATTATATTTAATCATAAAATGCTCTAGCCTTTTACAATTAAAATTCAAGACAAATGTATGGCTATAAAATGCTTCCCTTTGCTTGTCAGCTCAGGCATGCATTCCCAAAAGTGTATATGCAGCACTGCCATGCCTTGGAGAGACTTGTAAGGTTATAGAAGTCATTTTTTTTCTTTGCTGCTTTGAAGTTAATTGTGTCTGATATCCTTCTAGATATGAAAGGATTGAAATTCCCATTCATGTTGTCCCCCATGAAACCATTGGGAAAGTGTGTCTGGAGTCAGCTGTGGAGCTGCCCAAGATCCTTTGTCAAGAAGAGCAAGATGCCTACAGGAGAATTCACAGGTAACAGCCCTGGGGCTCTGCCCCTCTCTGAGCCTGTCTTTGTGTTCTACTGCTGCTGTACCTAAAGTACCAAAGCCTTGGCAAAGCTGTAGAAATTAAGGATTAGCGGCTCCTGTGCCTCTGTAGAGCTGAGCCTGGGGTAACCAGCTGTGTTTTGGGGGTTTGTGATCCTGGGCTGTTATCCCTGCAAATGTGCAGGCCTTCAGCAAGTGAGGAGGTTTAGGGGTTCCTGTGGTCTGGTCAGTGACTCATGGGCAGCTGGTTCTACAGCCTGGGGTTAAAATGCAATTCCCTGCTGTCTTGTCTCTAACCTGCTTTGTTTTTCTTCCCTTAGCCTCACCCATCTCGACTCTGTAACCAAGATCCACAACGGTTCAGGTAAGGATTCCTTTCTTGCCCGTGACATTCCAGGGTGAATCAGAACGGTGGAGTTTTGTTACACAGGAACAGAATTGTAACTAGACACTTAAAATGAAAACTTCAAAGGCTGTAAAATACCCTAATCCTGGGATTCCTGAATGTTATATCCTTCAGGCTTTGTAGAATTGGTTAAAATTACAAAAGACTTTGGGATTGCTTGGGATTTTGAGGTTTGGTTTGTTTAGGCTTTTTTGTTGTTGTTGTTAGAACAGTAAAGGGGTTTTGGGATTTGTTTAGTGTTAAAGTGGTGTCTGCCTGACCTGTATGCCCACTTCCATCTCCTGACACTTTATATGCGTTACACAGGTGTGACATCTTTGCTTTTGCCAGTGTGATGGGATGAATCCTAATCCCACTTCTTCTGTTCCAAGTTTATTACCCCACCGTTCGTTCTGACATGTTTAGGAAGTGAGGCATTCTGTGATGCTTCTAAATTTAGAAATTAATTATCAGCAGTGAGGAGCTGTGTGCAGATTTTCACTGTAGGTCTGTCATCCCTGCCTGGGTCAGACTGAAATGGTGTTTCCCTGTTGTAAGATGCTGGTTCTGACCATCCTGTGGAGGTGTGTGGTTGCCATGGCCAGGATGTTGGAAGGTTTCCTTGGCTGTCTCTTGGCTTTGGGGATGTTGAAGTACACTGAGTCTTTTGTGTGTTGCCCTGGCATGATCTGTTGTTGCTCTTTGCAGTGTTCACAAAGAACCTCTGCAGCCAAATGTCTGCCATCAGTGGGCCCCTGCTGCAGTGGCTGGAAGACAGACTGGAGCAGAACAAACAGCGTGTGCAGGAGCTGCAGCAGGAGAAAGAGCAGCTGCTGGAGGAACTCGCTGCTTTAGAGTGAGGAGGAAATGCAGGCCTTTCAGGAAAGACATGAAAAAACTCTACAAAAATTACTCCAGGCTGAAGGGTACCTACACTGCCTCTCAGTGAAGGTGCTGGGTGCAGCAAAGAGCACATCTCCAGGATCAGGACTTCACCTGCCCCAGCTTGGTGCAGAGCTGTGCTGTGCCTGCAGCTGCAGCACTTCTGGCTCTGTGGTGGGGCTGGGCAGCACCGGAAGACTCCTGTTCTGGAGGGGTCACACACGTAGGGAATATGTTGTTTCTCCCTCTGTATTTTGAGAAGTCCTACTGCTTTACATGTATTCCAGGACTGGGAACAGGAGGGTGAGGGGGGAAAAGTGTGTCCCTGCTGTCGAATCTGATGCTGCCAACTTCTGCCTTCTTCTAGTAGCTTCAGTTGACCATGATCTCTTATCTAGCAATGTTCTGGATCACTGGTCGTTCACCCAGGCAGGTAAGAGGTGGGAGGAAAGCTTGGGAATAGACCTGGAAGATCTTTGACATAGGATCTGTGTTCAGCATACATCAAACCAAATAAAGAATTCCAAAGCTAGAGCTGTTGGGAGTAGAAATGAAACGAATGCTACAGAGTGCCAGTGCCTGCATTCTTTGGTCAGTCTGTATCGCCTTCCTCCATGTAACGCTGTTGTGTGCCCAGCACTGGGGTTCTCTACAAAATGAACTGTTTCTGCTGGCTCACTGAGGGAACTGCGGTTCCTTCCCAGAGGGAATGTGCAGGGAAAAGAACTGGTAGATGAACAAGCCTGACATTCTTACATGCTGAACTTAACTGTAGAAAAAGACTGGAACAAAATAGCTGTTGTTGAATTAACCCCTTTAAATGTTCTTGCTGTTGCATTTCGCTGTAGCCCCCATCATGTACATCCTCATCTGTGTTGTGTCCTGTGAATCTGTCTCATGTGAGCAAAGGGTGGGACAGTGAAAGTGACAGAGCTGAGGAAGAGGCACTCCCTATCAGTGACAGCCAATATTGATAAGCAGCTGTAAAGTGCTGTCAAGATGTGGAAGCCCCATAACCCCATTGCTCTGTTAGACTTGAGTTTCCAATCTGTCTGCATTTCTACTGGCAAATCTCCTAAGAGTAGAACTTCCCTGGAGTATATTGCTCACTACTGTTTTCTTTTTCCATAGAAGTGCTGTGAACAGTAATTAATCCGTTTTTGAACAGTCAGTGGTTCTGTGCTGTTGTTTTTGCTATTGGTTTCTAGTTCAACTGCTCCTTATCTTTATGGATGCTGGGGAAGGGAGGGTGGTGCCTCGATGACCCAGCAGCCCTGGGTCTCCTGGAATGGGGATGCTTGGATTGCAATGCCAGTGACAAAAGGATGTTAATGACTGTGCTGATCCCACAGCCTGGCTCTTGTCCAGGAGAGCTGGGCTGCTACCAGGGCTCTGTATTCCTCCACAGCCGTGATTAAATTGAAACAAAGCAGCCTGGTTCCTTGCAAGAGTTAGTATCAAACTGGCATTTATTGATTATCAAAAATGTCAATCCCTTGAGCAATTTGCTTACAGAAGACACAAACATTATAACACACATTCAGCTGCATTCTACGTGAAAGACTTACGCCATTGACAAGACCTCCTCATTCTATGGGAGCAAGTGTTTGAATCTGCTTTCCCCAGCCTGACCTTCTGCACCCATTTTAATTTCTATGAAGTCTCAATGGTAGAGGTACACTACATTCAAATTCAATCAAAGATCTTCAATCTTACTGAGGGCTGAAGGGCTTGGGAGAAACTCACCTCTTCTCTTAACAGATTTAAGGCACCATCTACCTACCACTTAATTTTAACAAAAACAGCCAAGGATCTCTCAGGAAACTCTGCATGGGAGAATATCTGAACCAATGTTGAAACCCAGCTCAGGTCTGCCCCTTTTCCTGCCTGGGAGTCATTCAGACAGAGTTAGAGGACTTGGGGTGGTGGGCCTGGACTGTGTTGCCTCTGGCAACCCCAGCCAGCTGCACACGCAGCATTCTTCATTACACACACAGAGTCTACAGTGTACCAGCTGCCCAGACCAAAGAGTAATCCCTCACTGGAGTCACTGAAGAGATGCAGTGTGTAAGTGCTGCTCAGACCTTTCACTTCTCTCTGTACAAAATTTAAGTGGCACCAAGAAAGGAGGTGTATTGAGGTCATAGAAGGAATCTTCCAACTTGGTTTTCAAAGCAAAATCGGCACTGAGTTTCCTCATTACCTCTGCATGACTCAGCCCGTGCTGCTCTCTCTTAGCAAGTCCATAGTTTTCCTTCACATACTTTGCAAAGGGCGTGAGCTGTGTCCTGGCAGGGGTGCCCCCCTTGCCCAGGGGCTGCCTCAGGGCCAGCTGTCCCCCGCAGAAGGCGCACACGAACCGTGCCGTGTCCAGGGACCGTGAGTGCCGCCCGATCCTGAAAGACAACAACAATGACTTGCATTCCACAGAACTCCTTTCTCTTCTGCTGAGGTCAGATCTCCAAGGCAGTATTTTAGAACAGAGTACGGTACATCACAGTGGTACAATCAAATCTGTATTACACTTCTCTACCCTAGAACTTTGTCCACTGCTTTTTTAGTTTGGTCCCTTCCTCTATCTCTTCTACTCTCAGCCTAGAGTATGAAGTGCTACATTTCCAAACACTTCCACGACCCATGTACCAACTGCCTCTTGGAGTTTCTCCTCAAAGACATCACTAAAAAAATGTTCTCAATGTTCTGTTGCATCTAAGCAAGTACTGCATGGCATAGTCCTAATAAACACTGCAGGATATGTGAGATGTTTCCTTCCAGTACATCTGGGAGTCACACATACGATCCTGAGGTAAAAAAAATGCCATAAATGGTGTCATTATTATTATTATTATAGTGTCAGTCCTTTCCATCATTCTGCTGCCCTGTGTGTACTCCCATCTGTGTGGCTGCAGTCATAATTTAAAGGCATCAGGAGACAAACCCCAGGAAGCTTCCTCTGATAGTTTTTACTAGCATCTAATTACTGTCACATACTCTGTGCCCAGTTTCTACGGGGATTTGTTCCTTCAAAGCTTAGGTACATCTCCCTTACTGCTTCCCAAAGACCTTTCCTCATCACCAATGGTCCTCAGATGACATTTCTGCCTCTCCTGACCTCTGAACTAGAACTGAAACTACCTGGAAACAAACGTGGAAAACACTACTCACGTAGCTTTGCATCGAACACACTCATAGGTGAATTTGTAATTGATCTCATAGCTGTGGCATCGTGTCACCATGGGCAGTTCTGGATGGATTACAGCTGATTTATTGGCATAGAATCTCCAGAATCGCCCGTGCCCATCCCGAACACCATTGAGGAGCCAGGTGGCTGCATGGCAAACCTCATGGATCAGTGTGTCCCGAAGGCGATCTTGAGGTAAAGGAAACAAAGACACTGAGATCAGTCAGGTGTGGGGAAGTACAGACTCACCTTTGCTCACTGCTTCAGGCCTCTGACTCTCATTCTCTATTAAGATGCGAGCGTTATTTTGGAGGTTACAACTGCCAAGGTCTTGATAAGATAAAGTGCTCCAAAACAGGGTTTTACTTAGTGCGTTTCCAGTTTTGGGATTAGCCCCTATTCTGCATCCTAGTCAGTTCCCTACACACCTGATCTGTTTCAGTTTTTTTGTTTGGTTGGTAAAGCTGCCCCATCCCTGGAGGTGTCCAAGGCCAGGTTGGACGGGGCTTGGGGAAACCTGCTCTAGTGGAAGGTGCCCCCTGCCCATGGCAGGGAGTTGGTACAAGATGGTTTTTAAGATCCCTTTCAATCCAAACTATTTTATGATTCATTTCCCCCTATTGGGAGGGGATGAGGGAAAAATAACAGTTACAGTACCATGTAATAAAACTTAATTTGGCACTTTTTTTTTTTTTTTTTTAATTTTGTCTTTATTCTAGCTTTAAATACTACCAACAAGGTGGCTAGCTGTGATGGAAGAAGTCAGATTTTACACTGCCATTATAGCACACAC
Organism: Dasyornis broadbenti; assembly: GCA_013397935.1. NCBI lineage: Eukaryota > Metazoa > Chordata > Aves > Passeriformes > Dasyornithidae > Dasyornis > Dasyornis broadbenti. The sequence goes on from VZRN01000184.1 coordinate 364,602, forward strand.
AGCATCAGAGTAACACGATGCCTGTAGGTCTTCCAATCATTAAGAAATATAAACAAAATACTGCAGTTAGTGTGACTACATCTCTGTTCTCACATTTTGTACATTTGCCCAGCCTCTTGGGCTGTGGAATGTGGAGAAATCCATACATTTATTTATACAAGAGAATATAAAATTTCAAAGCAAGCTTCAGTTCCAGATCTCTTAAGCATCAGATTTACGTTTTTATCTCTAAAACTTGCTTTCTCAAAGTAAAATCAACACACTCTTTCTTTGACCTACCTGCAGAGTCACAGACTTTCTCAGAGAGTTCAATGCGAGCGTAACGCTTCCCTTTAGGGCCTTCCCTCTGCCCCGTTACACAATATCCTGCTGTTTTCCTCATTTTCTTATTCCAGATTATTACCATGTTCTCTGGTAACTGAAAAGCAAAACAGTACATGTAATCTGCCCTCTCCTCTTATCTTCTGGCCCTCTGGCTCCCCCTTGTATTTAGTCCAAAGCCAGTCCAGGGTGTCTGCTAGTGCTCTAATGCCGTTGTGACTTAAGATGCCAACCCCCCCTCTATGGCTCTTCATTCCTTCCCTACACCAGTTTTCCTGCAAACAACAGTGGGCGTTTCACAATGCAGGATGAGACAGAAAGTCCCTTAGTTCCTCTATTCTGCCTCCAAGTACCTCCAGGTACAGGGCTGAAGCACTGGGCAGCAGGAAAATTCTGCTTCCGCAATAGGGAATCTGTTCAGCTCAGTTTTATGTGAAATCCTGACCTCAACCTGTCCTTGGTCAGCTCAACAATATTTTCTCATCTGCATGAACACACTTTCTTTCCTGGGGGAAATCCTATAGGAATTACTGAGGCAGCACGCTTTCATTCAAGGATATTTCTCACCGGAGGAGGGTCCCCAATACCCCAGATGATAATCCCAGGTCAAAACAGCAGTTCTCAGAAACTGAACCTTAAATTTGAAACGCAGCTTGTAGCTTTATGCTCACCCTAAACTGTTATTGAAAGGATAAGCACCTTTTTCATCTGTTCCAGAAAGGCAGACACGAACATGCAATAGAAAGGAACGAAGATTACGTGCAGCATTTCCACTACAGCTGGGAAAGCAAAGCCAAGCTGAAAACCGCTGCGTCACAGCGGTGACAAACGTCTTTCAAAAAAATTGCTTGGACTAATTCAAACGTAAGCCTTTGCTATAAAGCTTAACTTCTACAAACTGAAGAGGATAGAGAGCAATCACATCAAAAAGTGAGGAGCAACATACTAACCAGCATTTTAGAATGGTAGTTCTCGTTTGAAACCAACCTTTTGCTCAAAGATGGTATTATTGAACAGCCTGTAGAGCTTCTGGGCCAACTCCTCTTTGTTTTTCTTGAAATACTTCACATAGTGAGAAGTCGGATTTGAAAGATCTTGCAGGAAACACCCAGGCACTGAGCACACCCTGAGCCTGCAGGAAAAGCCATTAAGCAGTTCACTGAAGTACACAGAAAGATAGGGAAAAATATATGGGAAAGTAATGGCCTCTTCCGAGCCAACAAATATCTCAAGGATGCTTCAACTGGCATAAACTTCATCTGATTCCATCAGCTCGCTCTCACAAAGTCTGTGGCGGTCCTCTTACCTCTCTGAGGGCATGAAGGGGCAGAGCTGTTGCAACAGTCCTGCAGTTACTTCATTAATTCACAAAATTAGATTATGAGGATTCCTAAGTAGGAAAAGAGGGTGTCTCAGACCTTGGTGACACAGCGAGCCACAACAATACCAAAATTTAATCAATATATGAACAGCCCTAACATGATCATCACAATAGAAGAGGTGTTTTCAGAAACAACCAAGGATGGTCCAGGAAGGCTCAGGAATTCTTTCATGGGAAGTAGATGGTCCACCAGGATTACTAACTCAAATACTGCGGCATTCTGACAAAGTCTCAGCTTTCACAATAATATTCCAAGGTTTGGTATTGTACACACAATTATAAAATGGCTGAAGGAAACAGCACGTGGCTAGAAGGCAGAGCAAGGGCAGCTATTAGAAATGAAAAATGCATTCTTTGAAAAGTTCAAGCTGGATCCACATACACAAAAAGAAACATGAATTCTGCACGTTATAAAGATACAGGTAAAAAAGAATCAATGCAGTCTTGTTAAAAGGTATAAATTACAAATAAATCAGTTCTGATATATTTTCGGAGGCAATCAGCTGGATATATACAATCTGTAGAGCCAGCACGTTAGAAACATGCTGTACAAGACAAGGAATAGCAAAAGATAGCATTTACAGAAGATTTGACGTTTGTCAGATTTATTTGTCATCAATTCCTCTAGGTAGAGATCAGTTTATATTCTCCCTGTCATACTGGGGACTGAAAACTCGGGTCTCCAGCTACTCAACCCTTAACAAATGGGAAATTAGCAGAAGTTTCTAGGTAGCAGAGGTATCCTAGACAAAATGCTTAGCATCTCTTTGTCCATCTGTAATTGTCCTAGAACACAGGAGCATTGGAGAAACACTCACCTTTTCTCTGCCTTCGCTGACTGTGAGCAACGGACTGGTTCACTCCTAGGAATTCTTGCAGGAGTCGTTATCATGGAAGGTGTTTCTTGAAGTGAAATGGATTTTGGCTTTGGTGTCTTGACTCCCTCCCCTTTCACAGGCTGTGCATCTTTGCATGGTGGCTGGATGTTTTCTAGTTCAACAGGAAGAGTCACAGGATTTCAGAGCATACATTAAAAAAAAAAAAAAATCACAGAATCATTAGAAACCACCAGTTAGATTTGCTTTCAGAATAATTCCAAAAGCTACCACTACCACTGCAAGTCAGCTAAGAAGGACTGCTTACCTTTTGTGCTTGGCTGATAGACAGTTTTATTTGTGCTTAAGACTGGTTTTCGGGGCAGACTTCGCTTCCTTATCCGTTCCATTAAAGATTCGAAACTGTCATCTGAGCTGTCTGATTTCACTCCTGTACTGTGTCCTAGTGCCACAGCTGGCAATTTATTTTCTGCATTTTCACAGCTTCTTTCTTTCTTTCTAACAATCAAATGTGGACTGCCTCTGAAATCTGACTCTTTCCAAGTTTGCGGAGGTGAAAGATTTACGCAGTTCTGACTCTCTTTCAAGTCTTTCACTCCCTGTTTTTGGTGGTCGTGCCATGGACTTTCTACAAAGACAGAGTCTTCAGAGTCACTTGAAGTGTCTGGATACTGCAATTCTTGGCAGCAAGTGTTTCTCTTTCCAGGAGTCACCAGCTTCTTTGAGCTCTGAATTTCCTTTCGTGCTGCAATCCAAAAGAAAGACCTTAAAATTCTGGGAGTTGCTTTTAGGAGACTTGCCTTTGTCTTAACACAATAGAAATCCCTTGAAAGACAGGAAAACACGAAGAACAGTAAGGGATCTTTTCATTTACTTTTATATGCCCTACCCATTTGCCATCTTACTATATGACAAATCACTGAAAGTAGCTTGCCAACAAACAATTCTGACACCTCAGACTTGTCCTGTGAAGATCAAGGGATCATGTCAGATCTACGGGTGACTTTTGCTTTTTTTTTAATGATGCTTTGGTCCACTTTGCTTCACTCATTTCCCCTCCAGACACCATCCCATCAGCTTTTCACAGTCTGCATCTGGCCCACGCGTTTCAGGATTGCCATTCACCCCAGCTGGAAGAGATCCTACCCTTCCTGTACAGGGGTCAGCTCTCCCACAACGTTATGAGGTCAGCAATGAACGCTACCTTCCCACTCATTCAAATGTCTGCTGCTTATTTGCTCTTGGATCATTGCTTACCACTCTTTGTTGTGCTCTTTTTCACTTTCAAGTCCGAGAAGAAATCAGCTGAGTCATCAATGAAGTCTTTCAAACTGTAAAAAAAAAAAAAGAAAAAAAACCAAATTGTGTGGAATAAAGGTAGGAGTAAGCAGAAAAATAGAGCAGTAAATTTGCCTTACTAAAACAGCAATCCAAAAAAAGCCACCCAACATAATATCAGCTGCTCTCAGCCAATGTCACCCACTGCATCCATGAACAGGGATGGCAAGAGCACGTGCACCTCCAAATATCCCATTTTACATTTGGCCTGAATAAGACTGAAGATGTAACAGTTCTGTCTGCACTCTCTCCTATACAGCCCTATGAATCAATACAACTTTAGATTGTTTTTCTGTATTCTGATTAGTAAATGTGATACAGAAAACTAACATATGAACACAGAAAATTCATTAATGACAGCACCCACCTTGCATCTGCCTTTTTAGAAACAGAGCTGGGAGTTTTCATTCTGGCTAAAACTGAAATAAAAGAAGATTAATAAGAACAAGGTTCTGTTTCTCTTGTTATGCATTTTTAAAAGTTTGCAACTAGTAAAAATTTGGTCTAAAATATTTTCAAAAAACAAACATAAGAAACCTTTATGTATACTTCCAGCTCTCAATTCCTCAAAGCTGGCAGCAGCTTTTTTGTCTCTGGTGACCAAGAGGGAAGCAAGTGAGTGACAGGGAACTGTGAGTGACAAAACTAAGGCAACAGGAAAAATACAAGGCAAGGCAAACAGAATCAAAACTGAGACATTTCAAAGATACTCCCTGTGGCATATAGACACCAAAACTCCACTGCAAGGAGAGAATTACTTTGCAGTACAAGCAATGAAAGAAAATAACCTCTAAAACCACTTCACTGTAATTAGAAATGTGTCCTTTTCATACTCCTTCAGAAAACAAACCAATGTGTCATTACTTACACATTTCAAATTCGTCATCACTGCTGGAAGAGAAGTACAAGGCACTGCTGCAAAAATGAAATGCAGAATTTTAGGTCACAGCAGGAAGGAGATTTGCATGTCCAGTGGTCTGAAACACCCATGAACACTGAGAACCAAATATGCACTGGGAAAAACACTAAATGTCCCAAGTAAGCTGAACTATTTTAACTCTTTATAGAAAGCTCATTTCTTCCACATAGTCTGTGACCTGGTAAACGAGCGCATTATAGTAAGTCTGAAACCATGCACCGATGAGTAAGAAGCTGCTTTTGCATAAAGTGCACTTTAATATAGCTGCCATGAATATTTAGCAAAATGCAGCAGCTTTCATGAAGCTATTTCAAGAGGCAGAATGGAGGCATTACCACCTGGACTGCGATGCCCATGCAAACGTAGAGGCAGGCCACAAAACCCGTACTAAGTTATTCATTTCGTTTTATAAGATCATGAAGCAAACATTAACAACTTCAAAAATACGTTATGCAGCTGCTTAACAAACAGTACGACAGCTTCTTTTAATTGACATCATTTAAACCTTAAAGACTGCAATTCTGAAACGTGCTAATACCTACCAATTACCATACAACAAATGAGGGCGTAATCTAAAATTATAAATCGATATATACTACGTATATTGTAGTATAATATATAATGTATTATATAAACACACACGTGTTTTAGATATATATGTATGTGTATTAGATAGCTATAGACACAAATATTCTATATAGCGGCAGACGGGGCTCTGGCGCTGTCCCGCCCGGTGCCCCTCACCTGCCGTCCCGCCAGCCCTGGCTCCCCGCGGCGCCTCTCGCGGGGCTCCTCCCGCCCGAAGCCGTTGCCCCGCTCGCTGCGGGCCGCGCCCCGGCCTCGCTGCCCGCCCGGTCCCGCCATTGCCGGTGGCGGGGCCCCTGTGCC
>VZRN01000184.1:370480-383681 GCA_013397935.1 Dasyornis broadbenti
AACGCGAAACAGCGATCAATCAAACTGACAAACCAAAGCTTTATTTTTTTTTTTTTAAAGTCTTTGCTACAGTACCTAGGACTGCACCCCTATACATAATTAACAATCATTCCTGAAAGATCTGTATTTGGCACCAGTTTGTGTTTACCTCAAACACTTGTGGGGAGGATTAATTTCAAATCAAATTTGGTTTTTCAACAGGATAGGAGCTGCCATCATGAAGCCAATTAGCTGAGTTATTGGAGAAGCTTAAAAAACAAAACAAAAAAACAACAAAAAAAAAACCAAAGTCCTTATCTTAACCAACACATTACAGAGAGCTCCAAAACAGAGGTCAAACATTAAAAGGCTGATATAGGCTCAAGTGGTTTATAAAACCTATAAAAAAAGACTACACCAGCACATATGCCCTTTCAGTCCACGCAGTTTAGAAATTAACACAGGGAGCAACTCACTAGCTGGAAATCTTGTCATGGGAGAACCACATATATACCAACAGGAGTACCCAAAACCAAATGTTAAAACGCTCCAATTCCCAATCCACATAAAAGGAGAGGTTCGTAGGAAGATTAAATCAATCCATGATATCCTAAATTGGTTGGGCAGTTCAAACTTTCCCCAGCAACCACTTTGTCACTCATACACACAGGCTCACATGTACACGGCTCAATCCCATTCAAATTCCTCATGGAATAAAAGGATCCCAGGCTCTATTGAGTCTTTCCCTATCATGCAAGAAATAAGTCTGGCTGTGCTTTAATCACCATCATGTATTACTTCAGCCACAGAGTACCAGGCAGATTAAGTAGAAATGCACAGTTTTTAGCTCGTCATCTCTGCACAAGTGTTGGAGAGGCTCAGTTCCTGGAGAGTTCCTGGTGGGCACACCCAGTCTCTCTTCATGCAGACTCGCTGGCCTCCACTGGTTTGATCATGTGGTCTGGTTTGTTGCCCGCAGCGTAGTGATCCCACATCTGGAGGTACAGCCGCTCCAGGTCCATCGTGTACTGCTTCGTGTTGAACAAAGGGCTGGATATTCTCTGTTTCCAGACTTTGCCACGGATTTTTTTCAGGCTACAAAAGAGAGTTAAAGCAGTCACGAGAGGTCCCAAACACTACATCATACTGTTTACCTTTGCTATCTCCTATTTTCAGCTAACCCAGAACTGCCTGTACGACTGTTTCAAAAACACCTGCTCTGCCACCTCCACCAAATTCCTGTCTTATCCCCTCATCATTTCTGATGCAGACCACCACGACCAGTTCAACTCAAAGAGCTGGAACATTAGCTTGCTGCATTATCTGTAGTGCAGTAACCTTTTACAGTGTGATTTTGGCTTGCAGTAAGTGACAAACTGCTTAATCTTCAATTTAAAAAGAACAAAACGTGAACTATATTTATTGCACTTTTTGCTGTTTTGCAGATAAGCAATTTCTTCAGAATTGTTACTCAAAGTTACCATAAAAGCAGAAGCTGAACTAACTGAAACACAAGACACCTCTGGAAGAGGACTGCCCTATTTTAAAGTGTCTTCAGGATTAAAACAACACATCTCAGCACTGTGCCCAAATACAGCACTCTACATTCTTGATGCTCCCACACTACACAGTCCAAGTTTGCTTACTATTCCAGGTCAGTCCCCAGTTTCACAGCAATATCCTCATACTCCTGTCTACTTTTTGCAATGAGCTCAAGACAACCGAGGCAGGTGAGCTGTGAGGCAGCAACTCGTGAGGCAAGAGTCTCGCCTAAAGAAAGGAAAATAAAAGGCAAATCAAAACCAGCAAAAACAACCAGGAATGAGTTTATCAAGAAACTTATCACATACTGTGAGTTACTTTCCTTCTGCCTCCACAAGCAGCAAACTTTGTTGGGTTTGCTGTTATTTAAAAACTACTAATATTCCAACCCATGTGCTCAATGTGGGTTCCCCACTGCATTACCTGGCATAGTGACCATTGGAGTCCCAGCCCAGAGCACATCCATGCCAGTTGTGTGCCCATTGCAAAGTGGAGTGTCCAGACAAACGTCAGCCAACTGCCCTCTCCTCACATGTTCTTCTTTGGGGGCAACAGGTGAAAAGATGATTCGGTTTTGGGCAAGACCCAAGTTTTGTGCGTACTGCTGGATATTGGGCTCTCCTACAGCTGGGAAACGTAGCAGCCACAGCACACTGTTGGGAACTCTTTTTAGGATCTGTAACAAAAATAAGCAAATACAGAAAGTTCAGAGAGGAACATTTACTTTTCTGAACAAGAAATTGCCACATACTAAAATGAAGTGGAAGGCGTAATCATTCAGTACTTTCACTTTGAGGTACAGAGCAGAAATTAAACAGATCATCATTATCAATGGGATCACGAGGATTGCATTTCTAATCCCACTAAAGAGAGAGCAACTCCGAGCAACAGTTCACAGAGCAGTAGTTAAGAGAGGAAGTCTTGAAATTTATGGTCTCATTTGTTTATAGGCCCATATTATGGAATATAAAAAAAATTACCCCCAAGTAGCTCTCAGCAATACACTGCAAGCTAGACCCTGACACAGATGCTCTCCACTCAGATCTATCAATCTGACAACTGCCAAGGCCAGTTATAATCAATTGTAGACACTAAGTCCAGAATTATTTCACAATGGAGAACGAGGATACTTCAGCTGTCCAAGACATACATTTTCACTGGCTGGATGCACAGGTATCATTTGAAATACATCTAAAACACTCTATATTTTGCTAACACTACGCCCTACGACACGAGCACTGTAAGGATTCAAATGGCTCAAGTTCAGTGTTTTCCACTGAAAAGTTAAGTTTTAACTCGAATGCCATTTCTGCTAACCTGAACAGCTATGCCAGAAGTCTGACCTTCGATTTCCTAGTGGGTACAGATACTCACATTAGCCCACATCTGCAAGGTGGAAGGATCAATCTTATACAGCTGATTGAAGTTGCAGTACACAACAGCATCCTCTGGTAAGCCGTACTGAGAACGGGTAGTAACAATTATAGTCCGTGGAACTTCTTCACCAGTTGCTGCTTTGTTGTTAATCTAAAGGGGGGAAAAAAAAAAAAGGCTATTGAAGCACTGAAACTGCAGGAAATAAGACCATGCCCTGTGGAATTGTCCTCAGACACGTTTGTTAGCGTAACAAATTACTGTAAGCATATCTTTGGTTTTATGATACAAAACAAAATTGTCTACTTACCCACCGCAAGAATTTAACTGGTTTGTGTACACGCTTGTGGATGCCACAATGTTGCAACCACCAAGGCAAAAAACACTGGGCATTTTCATGCCCTTCCTATATCTCCCCGAAATTCCAAGTAACTGGAATAATTGGAAAGAAGAATCATATAAAGAGGCATTACACATGGAATCCTATCCTCCTTAAGGTCACTTAATTTCCTTGAGATCAAAAATGAAATTGAAACTGACAGACAGAATAAAAAGGTATTTCGAAAGCAAAGGTGGGGTTTGGTTTGTTTGGATTTTTGTGGTTTATTTTTGGGTGAGTTTTTTGTGTGCGCTTTTCTTTTTTAAGATAAAAGACAGTAAGCACAGAACAGATAATCAATAGATGCAGACTCGTATGTAACTGGTAAGGTTATAAGGAACCAGCTGACAAGTAAAATAATGAAAATGCTGAAAATTAGATTAGAAGAGTTAATGACAAATTTAAAAAAAAAAAAAAAGGGATCTTACAGCCTTCACAAAGAATAGGAATATGCTAACAAAAAGCAGCAGAGGATGAAGTAGAGATCATGAAGACATCATGCAAGAGTCTTGAGGATTAGTAAAATGGAAGCAGGGGTTTTAATACTTTTTAAAATAATGACATGCAATGACGGGATCAAAACCAGACAAACAGAGAGGGCAACACAGCTATTTAGAACCTTTTTCTTTACATACATACATATTTAAAATTTAGATCAGTGGCATTACAGCCAGCCACTGATGACACACTTGATGTGAATGACAATGACTCACTGTCAGCGGCTGTTCGAAGATGCACAACAGCTCAACAGAATTTGGTAAACACGCTACTTATTCAGGACACTGAGAGCTCAAAAAACACAGTGCTCAGTTCTTGTTGACCTAAGCCCGAAAGCAGCTGATCTCAGCACGAAGAAGTGCTATATTAGTGTCACTGAAAGACAGAAATCCTGTTTCAGAAGTGCACAGACAGAGCTTAGAGTGTTTCATCTCAGTGGTGGAGTGTTAAGACAATAAGAATTTTCTATCATTCTCAGATGACAACTTCATAAAAAAATGCTAATAGCCTTACTGACCAACCTAAGACAAACTCTTACCAACTCAAAGGAAAGTCTCAGTTGTGAAGAAAAGAACTCAAAAATAAACCAAGGTACGAGATTACGAACAGAGCAGTGGTAATAAAAGGTATCAAAATGATGTAAAAGAGGTTCCTGAGGGAACTGATTAAAATTCACAAGATAATGAGTTATGCCAATGTCAGAATACGGCATTTCTAAAAGGCTAGAACTGTTCTGCAGTGGAGGAAGAGTCAAACAACACCAGTAACTGTCACTAAAATCCCATGAACTGTTAAGCACTGAGAGGTGGTAATACAGTGCACGATTCTGAAGACATAAGGAGATGAATAAATGTTGTTGAAATACAATAGAATAATTTTCCCTCTATTCTATTACTTTTTTTTTTCTAATGGAAAAACACAACTGAGTATCGGGTCACAAATCTCTGTAGGCAGCAGGCAATAAGGAAATCTTTCCTTCAAATTTTGAACAAGCAAGTGTCTTCTTTATGCAACAAGAATTAATTTCTTTGGACTTTAGATACCTCTAGATACAATTCCTCTATCTTTGGAAGGGAAGATCATCTTCTAGTACATCTGTGGCTTATAATGAGCTTCCTTCAGTATGACAACTAAACGAATCAACACGACAGAAAACACATTTGCTTGGAGGTTTTCCTTCCTTGTTATGTTAAAAATACATATATAACATAAAATCCAAGAGAACAGTGTCCTGAAGTGCCTCACCTGAGTAGTTGCTAATCCATTACTGATGTTGAATCCATTGATAGTAATCTGAATTTGCCCACGATTAATCATCTCAATCACAGCCTCTGCAATGGTGTTCATGGGGATGACTGGCATGCTGAGGGCGGCATTGCCATCGGCATTGTCACAACTGTCAGGACACTTCATCTGAGATAAATCACACAGGTGTCAGAGGGAGCACCACCTTCAGTCCCCAGGACTGTACACAGACAGGAGCAGCTCTCACCTTAACAATCTTGACATCAGGGAGGCTGTCAAGGAATGCCTTCAAGTCAATGCCGTTCAAAACAATCCTGTTATCGTAAATATGACCATTGGACTTGAAATCAATGACTGCTTTTTTCTGTTTAAAAAAAGGATGTCAAAAGTTACAAGATCCCTTATCAATACTCTACTGAGTGCCATTTTATAAAGACAGCTATGGAAAACACCTACTTTTCTTGCCCTATCTTCCAACGTACCTTCAGATGGGGGAACATGTTGGCGTGGTCTCCAATAAAGAAAGTGTTTGGCATGTAGGCTAATTTCTCTGAATACTGCTCAGCCACCTCTACTGGGGAAGTTTCTTTATCTGTGATGATATAATCCATGAACAATGCCCCACTGGTTCCAGGATACCCTAGCCACATTGCCTAAAAAACAAGAAAGCAAGGCTCCAGTTCCATGTGCATTGCAAAAATAAAGGAAGTTAAAAATCAGTGAATTTTAAGTTACATTTGCCACATATAAATTCAAGTTCCTTCTTCTGCTTTATTAACTGAGGATCAACCCCTAGCACCAAACTGTCACTACCAAGACAGTGAACAATTCAAGGATGTTCTAAAATTGATCTCTCAAGCAAATTTTCCCCACTGTGTGCAGCTTGAAGCCAGAACACTAACCATCAATGATTACAGCTTCTGACCTGAGACAACTCAGGTTCCCATTCTCTTTCCATAGGCATTTTAAAAATCCTTAGTCAGAAAACCCCCCAAAAAACTCTGACGTTGATTCTGGCTTACTAAGAGCCCTCTTAGTTACCTGAATAGGTGCTGGTCTCAGGGCAAACAATTCATTTCGGGCTCCTTTGGTGTAGCCGTTCATATTAATGAGAATGTGTATCCCATCCTGATGGATGCGGTCTGCTGCTTTTCCATTACACGGTATCTACGAATAAATAAATACATAAATATGAATTCTTTTTGTTTTCAGTCTTTCAGTAATGTGGTCAGTCATCAGTGTAACAATGGATAGATGCCAACTGCATAATTTAATTTAAGTGAGACTTAAATCTTGTTACTCCTGGTTTTACAGAAGTGTGAGTCCTCAATGCAGCAGTAAACCTCAGTAGCAGTAAAACAAAAGCTGAAGGCTAGAAACTGAAGTTATACAAACCAGAACAGCCCCCCTACCACCACCACTCCTCTAAGGCTAATTAGTAATCAGAGCTCATGTAGGGCAAGTGGCCCATACAAAACTGCAGTAGTACAGAGGACCAGACTGAAGATCAAGAATGAGCCAATTAACTACTCTGCAAGGTTTTGCCTTGGCTTCTGTGTATACTGAAACCCTGGTCAGTTTTCACACTGAACATAAAGCAAGCCTAAATGTATTAAAGCTCACCTGAGATAAGTCAACGAAATGATTTGCTTCAGCCATCACTTTTACACGGAAGTTTGTCCCATCATCAGGACTCAGGGCATAACAGAATACCTGGAATATGAGGCACCAAAAATTGAGTGACAACTTTCCCATAAAATAACTGTGCTATTTCGCAATTTTAAATTACATCTAGTTTCACACAAATCATATTCACTTATGTGGCATTTACCAGTTGAGAAAGAAGTAAAAAAAAGAGGTTCTGGGTTCAAAAAAGAGGTTTTTTGATGCATTTGAACCAGGCCTAGTTCTGGTGCCAGGCTATGGCACTGCATCCTGCACAGACATGTATCCAATGCTCTCATCAGTGCAAGGCAGAGTAACTTTAACAGACAGATTTGCATAAGAATTAAATTCTCTAAGAATGCCTTCTACAAGTCACCTTTGACTTTATAATTAGTGATAATCATAACTGTGAATCAGGTAGAACAGCGAAGCTAAGCCTCAGGGAAGCTTTTCCACAGTGACTAGTTCTCCCAATTAGGAAACTGCAAGTGTATCTGAAAACAGCACTTCATACTGGTAAAGGAGGATGACTCCGGCTGGAGAACTCTTCAACCCATAAAAAAAAACAAACCCAAGAAGCAAAATTTGCTCTTTCCTAGTTCAATTGCTTGCACCAAGAAAAAGAAATGCCACTTACAGCCACATTTAAAGCTTTAAGCACGCCATTTTTATTTTTACCTCGAATTTGTCTGGGTTATGCATGCCTGGAATTGACTGCATTAGGTGTGAGGTTGGATGGTTTCCAAAATCAGAGCTGACGTAGCCAATACGAAGTCGACCTTCACTGGCCTTCAAATCCTTGGGATGCTCATATGGTGGCTTGTGAAGAACATTAATCTGCCAAGAAAACATACACAAGTGTTTACAAACTCAGGAACTAAAATCTAAACAAAGGGACAAAAACCCCCTTGGAGTTTGCAGAATTAACCTTATCCCACATTCAAGCAAGCAGTCATGGACATCTGTTGTTCCAAACCTGCATTCTACGTATTCGACTGGAGCCAAGTGCAGTGCCCACACACTGTGTCACAAGATGTGATGTCTCTGCTCTCAGACAAATCCAGACATCGCTATTCCACGGTGATGCTTCTGCTTTTCCAAGTTTCAGTATTCCACCCATGATTATTAAATATACTGGTACCACACCATGACCCTCAGAAGTTCTCAAACCACAAGCTCCTTGTGACCAGAACAGTGAGGTACCACAGCATTTGTTCTGCTCTCTGCTCTCCGTCTTCCCCAGGCATCGGCTTGTAACCACCATCTCTGACAGGATTATCAGGCTACTCAGACAAGTCACTTTGACAAAGTGTTATCTTCCACTAGTTAACCAGGCCCTCCCACCAGCTGACAGCACATTTTCAATTTTAACTGGCAACCTGCACAAGTAGTCTGTCTCTAAACTCACAAGCACGAACAGCTATGAACGTTACATCCCATCTCTTTACACGTCAGTGACTCAGAAAGCTTACAAAGGCTAACACTGACTACGTGAGTATTAGATTTTGAGTAGGAACAGGCAAAGCCACAAAGAACTTCAGTCACAACTGGCCTGTATAAAACTTCTTACCTTGTCCAAACACAGATTTCCATGTCTCTCAGCAATCGCCTTCCTAAAACTGTGAGAAAGGGGATACAGCATGCTATGATGTGGGTGTACAGAAGGCAGTCTGTTTTTTTCCAGCTGATCAGCTACAATGCTAACCAGCTTCTTCATTCTTTCATCATAGTCTGTCCAGTCACAGACAATCTAAAAAAAAAGGAAAACCACAAAGATTAGGACAACAGCTTCCTTTGACCTGTATCACTTATTTCACAGGCTGAGATTAATGCTTCTTCCAAAAATGGAAGTGAGAACTTTCGTAATTACCGTTGACTGAAGGTATAATCTTATCTTCTGTTTTAAGACTTAAATCTAACTCCTTGCATTTAAATTAGTAATCTGCTGCAAAGGAATCCTAAGAATTACAATCAAAGCCTCATCTTCCTCACCTGCAAACAGTGGGCCAAGTTGCAATAGGCATCTGGGAAATCAGGTTTCAGTTTCAGAGCTGTACGGTAAGAGGCAATGGCTTCTGGTATATTCCCTGAATCCTGTAAAGACACAGAAATGAGTCGGCAGGTAAAAATATCCTCAGGGTAACTACTCACAGTGCCCCACCACACTTCTGAGAGTGAATCATTCGCATGTGCTACCTTGTGAATCGAGGCCAGGTTGCTGTGGGCATCAGCAAAAGCTGGGTTTATCTGAATGGCACGGGTGTAGCACTGCAGTGCTCCTTGAACATCCTGCATCTCCTTCAAAGTGTTTCCCATATTAGAATAAGCATCTGCAAATGTGGGGCTGATTCTGAAAAATAAGGATAATATGTCATGAACAAGAAAAGCTCCTCCTCCAAGGAGAAAACATACTCATATCCAGACTTATCTATTTGGAGAGCAACTATGTGAATTAAAACACACAACTAAGTCACCTTCTGTACAAATCTAGGCACTTTCCCATTAGGAAAGGCTGGGACTCTTACAGAGAGTATCCATTTACCTAATAGCCTCTTTGTAATGCATCAGAGCTTCCTGTAGCTTTCCCTGCTGTTGCAGAACACTCGCTAGGTTTGAATGTGCTGCAGCAAACTCTGGAAACACCTGGAAGAAAAAGAAGTTGACTCTGTCTCAAACATCACAGACCACGGCAAAAATACTTGTGCATTTATTACTCTGTTTTCTTACTTTTTTTAACAGAGAGAGAACAAACCTGTTCCATAATAAACCATTACCCATTCTCAATTTGAATCACCCACCTCCCCTTCACACTCAACTGTACCTCAAGAGCCTTCCGATAAAGACGGACAGCTTCCTCAATATTGCCCTGCTCCCGCTTGATGTTAGCCAGATTGTTGAGAGAATCTGCGTGGGTGGGACAAAGTCGAAGCGCTGTGTTGTAGCATTCTTCTGCTTCTACCACCTTAAAAAAAAAAAAGAGACACTGTCAGTAGAGTAACATTTATTGTAAAAGTACTGTTTATGAGAAGTCATTTCACAAGCAATTTTAAAAGGTTCGAGATGGCGACTTCCTGAATTATTCTTCCGTTGAAGTTAAGTGAGGTTAACATCGATCTTCACAAAATTGGCGACAGCTGGTGCCTAATAAAAAAGCCTTCACTGCAATTTTAAGAAAGGAAGAAGTGCTCCTTACACTGCCTTTCTCCTTCAAGGCATTGGCCAAGTTGCAGTAGGCATCAGGGAAGTGGGGCTGGAGCTCAATGGCCCTCCTGTAGGTGTCTATGGCCAGGTCTATCAGGCCCTGCTCATAGTACACACAGGCAAGGTTGCCGTGCACAACTGCGTGATTCGGGCTCAAACTCAAGGCTCGCAGATAAGCTGCCACAGCTCTGTAACAAAATAAAGAAAAAAAGGAAAAAAAAAAAGAGAAGGTAAACAATCATCCAGAGAGTAGAAATTATATTTACCTTGGTACAGTGTATAGTGAACAACGTTAAGTCTTCTGGAAACAAGCAAAGCTTTCAGCTACTTTTTTTATACACTCTTCATTACTAGGAAAAACACTTTTTTCTCCTTACTCCATTTTTTGCCAGTTAATCATTCAGTTTTAACAAGATAAACAGTATCGTATTACATCTTTATTCTCTCCACTAATCTACCATGATTTACTTAAGACTTCAAGAGTCACTTTGTTCAAAAGTGAGATCTTTGATTATATGCTCCCATAGCACTATATAAACAGCTGATGTATTCAAATCCAGTTTCTAGGGAAATCGTAACAATATTCATAGTACGTAAAGGTTTAAAAGGCGATGTAAAATCTGAAATAATGAAAAAGCATGCCCCTGTTTGGTCCACTAATTCATGGTTAAACCAGACATCACCGAATCATTTAGACCATGTGCAGTGCAGATAATGAACCTGTTCCCTGCAAGCTTTTATTGAATTTGGGGCCACGAACCAGAGCAATTAGAAATTAGAAACCAATGAAGAGATGCAGTATGGTACATGGCATACAAACAACACAGCCTGGATCTTTTCCCAGAAACAAAAGATTCACGTATCAGATCAGAGGTCTCAGAACAGGTTTGTTCAACAAGACAGCAGCACTACTGCAGCCCAAGGCAGTAACATGAGGTGGACACATCCCAAATACAGAATATTCAATCAGATGTTTAGCTGAATCCCAGCATTTCAGTTTGTCTCACAGAGAAGGAAAATTTTAGAAGAGACGCACTTGCAAATTACATTCTGAATCACATAAAGAGAGAATTCAAGCATTCAGGCCTGTCTCGTGCATCTTATTTTAACCCTCCCCAGCCTTAACTTCAAGTTTATTTTCATCAGAAACTCGCGGTTTTGACAATGCTTTAAGTACAAGAAAGCAACATGAAAGAATACATTTCACTGGAATTTTTAAATTTTGATTGAAATAGACCAGTAATTGGGTCTGTCTGCACTTCAAAGCCATTTGTTTGCTCAGCTTACAGCTGAAGTCTTTGCTACCCCTGTTCAAAGACACTTTACAGAAGGAACGTGATCTGTATCTCGATGCATCTGACAAGCCACTGAGAGAGCTACAGTATTGATCTGCTTACCTGTCAAATATCCTTGCCTCCTTCAGAACATTTCCCAGATTGATGTAAGCATCCAAAAAATTTGGGTCAAGTGTTACAGCCTGAAAATATTTTTGAAGTTTGGAGCATTAAACACAAAAACATTCTCTACGACACTGAGTTGTTTGCTACTTTTTAAAAATTTGATAAATATAATCTGTAAGCATCTCAGACTATAAACCAATCACAGAGCAAAGTTATTTATCTGTAGAAATGACAGCATGTACTACCTTCAAATTTATTTGTCTGCTTACCCAGTCAGTAACTATTGCAGAATAAAGTGCTAAGCATTTATTGCACATTAGGCTGATCATACTTAACCCTCCTGTCTACTGATGCTATGTTGCCTTTAACTTGTTTTTCAGGTAGAAACCCTAAAAACATTATCTGTATCCTTTATCTACTGCAAAATAAGACAGCATTTTAAAATGTTAGCAGTGCAGAAAAACAGGTTGTTCTCAAGAACAAGGAAAGAGCAAATACATCATGTGTGCAGGGAAAATTCAGTAGCCATTTAACTAAAACATCTTCACTCCCTTCAAAACTAATAAGACGAAAAAAAAAAAAAATCACTTAAGAAAGTTACGGATTAAGTTACAGAAGCTGCAGTACAAAGCTACACTTGAGCATTTCACAAGCCCCACTCCTGCAGTCTCATGGGAACTACTCATTCCAAATTAAAATACTTCACCTATCACGAATTAGACACAGATCCAAAAAAAAAAAAAAAATCTTAAGCAGCTACACTTTTTTCGTAGATTTAAAGCCGTAAATTTCAGGAAGAAACTGTTGCTACATCTTAAATCCAGCTCTAAGGCACTTTAGAAAAAAGATGAGTACAAAATTAATTAAGATGCCAATTAGATACTAATTGGAAGGTATCAGACAACTAGTTAATGACCCTAATCTAGAAAAGTCTGAACACCGGTGAAAAATAACCCTGGAGAAGAGGAATTAATGTGTCACTTAAAACTGTTCTTCTCAGTTACTCAAAGGACAGTAATACCTGAAACAAAAATCACAGTGAAAAATGATTTTAAGCACCAAGTTGATTCTTCCTCTCACACACAAAACATGCAAAACATTATCACCAGATCAGATTTTTAAAAATTTAGTCTGGAAAAGGACTGAAGAACAACTTAATTTTCTCATCTTTGACATGTGTGTGAGTTGTAGCGCGGTTCTAAGTGTATCGCTCTAGTAGCATATAGGCAGTTTGAAACATCTGCAAGTTAAAAAATGCAATTAACATGGGATACTAACTAATAAGATCATAAGTTCTCCGATATCAAACTACTTCTATCACCTGCAAGCAGACTACTGCACACAGACTGAAATCTAGCAGTGAAGCTGACTCCCTTGGGTAGTTACCTTTTCAAAGTGATGAATTGCAAGCCAAATTTCTCCTTGGGCATTGAAAACACAGCCAAGATTACTCCAAGCCACTGCAAAGTTTGGTTGAGTCTCAATTGCTTTTAAGTAACAGGCCTTGGAATAGTTAAAGAAGAGAGATACAAGGGAAGGGGAATATTTGTAAAAAGAAAAAAATGAGAAAAAATAATTGTTAGTATGCCTTCTCTAACCAGCCAAAAGTGACCCTGCAGTATAGGCTAGCTTGCGCCAAAACTAATGCGCTGCAAACTGTTGTTGATCCTGCGCCAGCGCAAACCAAAACCCAGGTGCAAGCCCACCATTTTTCAGTTATGCTGACAACAAATTAACATTCCTTCAGACACCAGACTGCCAAAGAAACCACCTGAGAAATAATTCAAGTAGTTCACCAGAAACATCTGCCACCCTTAAGTGCATAAAAATCAAAAAATTACCATGTAAAAACTTCACTCTGAAACAAAACTTTCAAATATTCTAAATCAGATAGAAATTACTTCAAAAAAAAAAAAAA
>VZRN01000184.1:383762-434562 GCA_013397935.1 Dasyornis broadbenti
CAAAAACTACTGAAAAAGGTAAAGCTATTCCTCAGTTTTAATCGTGCTTGTCAAACGAGATGACACGCCCAATCCGTATCTTGTTTTCTGGTTTCTTCAAATACATTCAACCTCGCCTGCAGCTTCAAAACCTCAAATGACAGGATTGCATGAAGGTTTAGGTCCCTGTAATGCAAGCGCAAGAAATCGCTGCGCATCCTACCCAGCACGGCGCCACGCTATCGCTGCGAACTGCTTGGCTCTAGTGATCGCCCCAAGGTGCAGTGAACGGCCAACCAGAATCATTAATCTACCAGACAGGCCCACACAAAACTCGCATGTTCAATTTGACGGCTGGACTCTGTAAATGCGTTACAACCCAATTTTATCCAAAAGGCTGCAGCCTGGAGCTCGGGCAGCGCCCGATCAGAGATTAATCATCGAGTCAACCGTTCACGGGGGCTTTAATCGCACGCAATGCGCGTTACCGCTGCGCAGCCTTTGCGCTACTGCAGGATCACAGCGCATCATCAGAAGAGCAGAACGCTGCAATCCAAACAAAGAAGAAAAAAGGAAAAAAATGAACAACCAGAAGAGTTAGAAGCTTTTACTATTAACTATCTCCAATTATTTCTTTAAAAAATATTTTAATTTACTTTTACTTTATTTCTTTGAAAGAATTTGTGGCTAATAGTATAAAATATTGTTACATTACTTGCTTGTAATTAAATATTTTAAGCTGTTTCTGAAGCCACAAGACAGAAGATTCAGGCATGGAGGCAAATGGTTTTGCTGTGGCAGTTACAAACCCGTTACCATATTTCTCATCATGTGACTTTTCGGTGCGTTCCTTGCTGGAAGAGGAGGAGGAGGTGTGTGTCTGCCCTAGATCCAGGCCTCGAGCTCCCTTCAGCGAGGCACCTTACGCATGGAATAGGAGGTTTCACCCACCTGAAACCTTCTAAATACAATATCAGTGGTGAAAAACCAAAAACAAGAGAGAAAATAAAACAAGATCATTAGTAAGAGTTCAACAAAGCAATTGCATTTTTTTGGATATGTCTTAACACATGGGAATGAGGATAATCTGTCTGTAACAAGGGAGACATGCAGAAGGGAGAGGGTTAATCGGGCAATTGCATACAGCAGGGACTTTTTTTTTTTTTGGAAGAAAGGCTCTGAAATATCTACAAAGAAATTAAATTTTAGTTCAAACTGCAAGGAATCTGCTGGCTTGATCTTTCAAATGGACTGATAACCAAAGAAACACATTGCAATTTACTCAAGATGTTTTTCCTCGTTTATTAAGTTCTCACAAAACGGAATAACACTTTCAAACTAGGTGTCTCCAGAGCTCTGAAACAAAGAAGTCAGCAACCTAAGGCAGGCGCAGTGTCTTGGCCTATACCAGTCACACTAAAGCTGCAGTGAAGTGCAATTCGTGTTAGCTGTCCGCTTGGTGGGCTGAGAACCAAGTGTCTCAAAGACTGTTCAACTCCGAACGCCGCTACGCAATGTTTTCAACCTGGATCCGACCAAATCAATCAGGCTGCCCTAGGCTGGTACACGCATCCAAGTTGTTACGAGAGATCACAATAATATCGAATTTTGAACCTGCAGTCCCCGTTACCCCACAAAGCTCCCCACCCTGCCCAAATGGTGCTGCAGCCAAACAGACAGCTACGCTGTTCATACACTCCACTTCTGAGCATGCGCGTGGGGCTTGGAGTGACAGCCGTGGAGTCCAGAGTGGCTCTGATTTCTCCACACTCCTCACCCCTGCAGCGCGGACGCGTAAGGTGGCTTGTAACAAGACAATTTCTTTCTGCAATCCAAATTTTAACGTGCCAAGAATATTGAACTCATCTTGGTGTTCGAATTCTCAGTTTAGGAAACGCAAGACTGCTAGAAGCCACCTTTCCACTACAGCAAGTTTTCTTTTGATCAGTTCATTTACCAAACAAACCAGCTTTGTCCTTTCGATTTCTTTATTTTGGGAGAGGGGAGAAGGAAGACATGAAGAAAAGATATTGGGGGATGGGGATGGGGGGGTGGTGTGTGTCGCATACTGCAGCTATTATTTACTAGCCTTTCTTCCACTATCAAGGGAAGGGAAAAGTTAAAAGAATAACAGTCTTTAAAAGCCAATATTACAAGGTAACATTTGCATAAGTTTCTTCTCCACTTACAAGCCACAAAGGACTTTAGAAGAGCAGCATTTTCAATAGCACCTGCATCGTACAGGGATCTCGAGCTAACCACAGGCTCTCTGCTTGGCACCAGCAGGCAAGCCTCAGATCTGAAGGATTGTTACTTATTTCCAGATGAAAGCATGATGGAGCCCCTGCCCAATACTTCAGAATGGTATCAGATAGTCTAGTTCAGCAGCAAGGCTTGGTAACTTTCCATTTCTTGACTTAAACCAACTTTTTAAACATGGACATGCCACATCTTGCCCTGCAACTACTCTGGGGTGTTTCAGTGCCTTCAGTTTTCAGAAGTTTCTCGGACTGTCTGTAGATCAACGCAGATTTGAAGACTTGGTGCAAAGTTCAAGTTTTCAAAACACTGACGTTTACATGTATTCTACCCAACACCTACCTTGGCTTCTTCCAAGCGACCCAGGGCTTTGAGCAGGTTCCCCAGGTCACTACGAACACAGTACAAGTCCTGAAAAACCGAAATCACACCATCAGCTTCAGGACTTCGGATGCCCCACAGGCCTTCACAGAGAATTCGCAAGGGAACAAACCCAGACATCTAAAGCTTAGTTTAGACTCTTAATAAATACATCACAAAGGTAAATTATTTTTCTTGACCTAGCAATTACAGACAACAGATAATCTAACCAAGTTTAGTACTGTAAAAGTACAACTGTAAAGAATTAAATAGAAGTAATATTTTATGCAATTCCTACTATATAGAAACAGGAAAGTAAGCTGAAAACAAATGCCCCCACAACAGCTTAAGTCGTTTTGCCACATTTAAGTAATTGAAACGCCCCTCCCTTTTCTTTTTCAAACCACAACTCCAAACCTGTACTCTTAAGCTATTATGGCTTTTAAGTAGATATATAAAGTGATTTTGCTGCCTGTATTCCCGAAGAAGTTTTTCTCCCTGTTTTGCCCACTAATCCATCCATTTCCAAGAGCTTTACCACATGTTCTTGTTCTTTCAATTGTTTGAAATGAAAGCACAGTCTGCAACTGCATTATCTAGCAGCAAAGACCACAGAGAATGGAGACATTTTGTCAACACTAATGAAAGGATTTACTAACCTAAACAAAATTCAATTCCTGTAAAAAAACCCCACCATCTCACATTATTCTAACCAGTGCATCCACTAGTCACGTCACTTGGCATATTGAATTAGACAAATTCACACTGGCTGAAGAACACAGAGAAATTGGATTCTGAGCTCTTGCTGGACTGGGTTTGCATTTGCTTTTCTTAAAGAAAAAGGATTTATGCACACAGGACCGATGGTGCACTTTGAGCACTTTTTATTAAAACACCTGACCAATGAGCAAGCAGATACCTTCACCATACTGAACAGTACTACACAAATGCAATGAGTATGATGCAAAATAAACAAGAGGACAGCAGTCTGATACAGAGTTTACTAAAAATGCCAGTTTGAAACAGTTACAGCCAAAAATCCAAACACGAGATCAATCAATCTTACAGGAGTCTCTTATAGACAGTCACTTTCAGCCTATAAAACTTGAACTGATGCTTCTGCAAACCAGTCCACAATGGAAATCTAACCCTGTCTACAGCAGAAATCTATCCAAGGCAACGCTCAGCACCATGACATTTCTGACTTCATTATAAAGTATTACCTAGTGATTTTTCAAGATTTCATATTCAAGTCTAAGCACTGATTCTCTCACTGTAACGCTACGTTAAAAGCACACAAAGCTAAGTATGAGGCCATTCACTGAAACTTCAGAATTCAGAAGACAAACCCAAAACCTTACTTTTCCTTTTATCTAAGCTAAGTATGTTATATATACAGACAAGTAAGCAACCAGCAGCCCTTCCTGCAATATACAACTTTTTATGCCAGAAGCTTTTCAAAGAGCCTTAAAAATAGTATTAACTACTTCTTTAAGTTTATGGTGTACAGTTTGGAAGGGTTATCTTTTGCTCATTCTTTGAAAGCTGCTACTTTCGTGTCCTGGGGCAATAACAAAGAATGGACTTCTATAAAATAAAGCATTACTTACAGGGTTGTACTGAAGGGCAGACACATATGCTTGTACTGCTCCTTCCATATCACCTGCAGCTACGAGTGCAGCAGCCAAATTAATATATCCATCAATGAAATCTGGCTTGAGGCGCAGTGCATGTCTGTAATGTTCAATGGCTTCCTGCAGCTGTCCACGCTCCTTGTACACATTGCCTAGATTTGAATAGGCTTCGGCCAACAGTGGATTCTGTTTGATTGCCAAAGTGCTGAAGTGAGCAGACCTGGAGAAAACAGACAAGTTAGTAAACAAAAAAACCACAACCCAAACCCAAACAAAATAACCTACACAAACTCACCCTCGCCATTCAGTGTTTGTCTGTTTATCTAGTTGCCCTAATGAACGTTCATGCTTAAGAGAGCCAAACATACAGCCAACAAATCTGGACTTACAGAGCCGCATTGTACGCTTACGCTCCCAGCTTAAACTCTGATCTCCCTGGTTCCCATTTTAGATTCTACTGGACAAAGACAGCTCTCATTTGCAGTCAGAAGGGTTCAGGTTGCCTCACCAAACCTGAGCTCAGCACACTTGCAGAGAACACTACAGCAGTCCTGTGAAGCTTCTTCCAACAGCTGTATGCTTTAAGCAAAGTTCCACTTGATACTCTTTTCAAGAAGCAGGACATGGCTTACATGTAAAATCCTGTTGCATCCTCACCCACTGGATTTTCCCATATCTGAACTACTATAACTTCAATCAGAAGACTATATAAAACAAATCTCAGTCAAAAAGTTCTTCCTTCCTTCCTTCACCAGCAAACATGGATTTACAGCTAGCACAAGTGAAGCTCAAAATACTGGAGGCACAGAAAGCAAGATCAGGAACCGGCAAGGAGAAAGAAAATAGAAACATCTTTCAGATCCCAAAACCCCTTCACTAAACAAATTGTGCAGCAACCAATCAGTCTTGCAACTTGAAACCCAAAACCCAAACCCACAAACCCCGACACTGCAGGTGGAATGAACATTACACACGTAAACCCTGCCACTACACACCAATGCGGCTGATGCTCTCATGTTAATATGTACAAGATTAAAATAACACAAGAATAAGAGGCAAGGCCTGCTGTTTGCTGTAAAGCTGACTAGTCCAATTTTTATTTCTCCTACCCCAGCAAAATTCCGGGGGAAAGAAGCCTACCTGTCCAGTCGGCGACACTGGAAGTGAATGGACGACAGTAATAAAAGCACACCAGTATTATCAGGCTCCTGTCTCCAGAGCTGCATGCAGTGTCTCTCTGCTGCTTCAAAGTCTCCTGCCTGATACTCACGATGAGCCAACTCCGCTAACCCTTGGAAGGAAAGCATACGTTTCGTTGGTTCTGGAGAGTCACCAAAACATTTAAAGGGGGAAAACAAAAAGTTAGATGATGGGAACAAAACAAAAACAAAACAAAACAATGAAAAAAAAATGTACACAACTAATGGATGAAAATGTTTGAAATGATATGAAACACTACAGCAGGTGACAGTTGGGACATTAAAGTCTTATCTGTATCAGTCCATGACTTCATCAGCTAATTACAACAAAAATGCAGACTGTAACGACCGTGAATATTTGTAAGTCAATCATTTTCCATTATTCTGAAAGAGACTCCTCTCATGATATGGTACTGTGGTTCCCAACAGTGGAAGTGCTGCTAACAGAACAATGACTCTCCTCACTCCCCCCCGACAACTGAAAATCCTTTACTTGCTATGGTAAAAAAATTTCTGACAATTTAATATGGAAATGAAGGACAGCAGACAGAGACTTTAAAGGACTTGAACAAAACAAAGTTTTCTGCACATGTAATGAAAGCCCGTTTAAAAATGGCCAAAAAAAAGCACAATGGGTAACATTCCTTGAATCCTGCATACTCCCACATTTTCTCTGAGGAGTCAAAGCCCCTTCACAGGAGAAAAAATGGTCTTGGAACAATATCTGATGAGAGACAAACACACACTTCAATGATTATGCAACTGGCCTACAGGAGGAACCATTAAACAGACAGGGTACAGAAAGGAGTTACTGCTCCTGGAGGCTTAGCTGGAACAGGAGTGACAAAATGGTTTTAGTACTTAATACCCAACTGTGGAGAACAAAATCCTTAAATAAAACACCACCTGTTTTAGACAAAACGACCGGAAGTGAGAAAATTAAGTAAAATTTCTTACAAAGCAATAAACAAGTGCAGCTTGGAAAAAAACCACAACCATTCATCCTAGAAAGAAGTGCTGGCCTTCAAATTCTCTGCCTTCAGACCAACAGCTCTTAAAGGTTTGATTAAGGCAAGTATCTCTCATTTTCCCCTCTGTACTCTGCAGTCCCTTAATTCCATTCATTACACACTTCTCACCTCATCCCATAGTTTTAAAATTTTGAATTTAAATGAAACAGATAAACCTTTCTTAATACAACAAAGCACGTCAATAGCTGAGCATACATTTTTGCAGTGAGGTAGTACGTAAGTCCTGAGATTCTTACGCTTTTGTGAGAACTTTAAAGATGGCAAAAAGAGTCATAAAGATATTCGATACAGATTTACTACCCAGTGTTTTATGAAATTGGGATTGATACAAGTTATTTAAATTATTTCAAATTTGGGGTTTTAGCACCAGCACGTTTTAATATAAGACTGCAAGTACTCTAGAAACACAGTAGTTTTTCCAGATAGTACATTGTGTCTGTCAGTGCTATGAACTGTTTAACAGTTAATTGGAACTACCAAAGGCACTTGTTTTCAGGTAATTGACAATAGTAACCAAGTATCTTCATCCAGATTAGATGACAGTTTTTCAAACCCTGACTAAGGGCAAAGTGGACTTCAGGATCTGGTTAAACCTACTGGCAAAGATAAAAAAGTACAACCTTTATTTAACATGAGAATGTTGAATAGTGGCTGAAAAACACACCGTTTATAAATGGTACTGACAGTAATACTGATACTGGAGCACCAGCAGACTCTTCCTCTCTTGGTCCTGCTGCTCTGAACAGGTTTTGCCCCACTGGCAGGCAGCGTATTTTCAAGTTCTGCTGATTGCTCAAACATAGGGAAATCAGATAGAGGAAATGCATGTCTCATGAACTGAATTTCCTCTTCACACACATTTCAATTGTTTTAGTAAATTTCAAAGCTAAAAAACCCAAAAAGCACTCCAAGACAAAAGAACTCAAAAGTTTACACTTCAATACTTAACGACAGCTGGGAAAGAAACTTTCAATCATGATCTGAATGCTACATTTTGCCTACTTAAAGCAAGAGGTCAAACTGAAGTTGCAACTCCCAGGGCAAGAGAGCAGGCGGTACAGATGTAAGACCTGGGAATGAGAACTGCTAACACAATCAACAAAAGAAGAAACACTGCCATTTTCTTTCCTTTATCAAGTCTCTGTTTACAAAACAATCCACCCTTGTCCCTAGAGATAAGGCAAACTCAGTGCAAAATTGCCAATGATCTACCTCCAAGCAAGTACTTTATAAACGATTCTGAAGTTCACTGAAAAGCAGGAAGTGGACAGCCACAATCACACAGTTCAGAATGAGTTAAACTTTTAATACAAAGTTGGCTGGAAGTTATGCAGTGCAAAATATCGATAATACAGCCCATGGATGGATGCTCACCGAATCAACTTGTAAAGAAAATAATTGCAGTGAAGAGTCACAGTCAGGAAAATCCCTTATCAAGCCTTGCATAAATGAATTTCTGTACCTAGGCTAACTTGCGCTGCATGCTTTGACTGTGACCTTGGAAAAGTCTAGTACATGCTGTGACAATGACCTTCCCTGAGGCTTCCAGACAATACAAGCAAAACAAAAAGCTGCACAGAACCATCAAAAACGCGCCCAAGGCCATCTCCTCCCCACCCCCCAAATACCATCCTAAGCACTTGCAATACACTCATGCTCAACCTGGCAATCAGATACGATCCAGGTCCAGCCAGGAGCAGTGGTTAGCTCCAGCTGGGAGGTGCTGGATGAGCACAGGACTCTCTCCCAGCGTGCACGTGCTCTTTTTACCCCGAGGGATCCAGGCTACAAGAGGATGCTGCGGCCTCGCTGAGCAGACACACAGTTCTAGCTGAGAAGGTACAAAATACCGTACTGCAGCACCTTCCTGGAACACTATCGTTTCTCTTTAGATCCCTATCTGCACTGCTATTCAGTCTCTTTCTCCAAAAACCCTCCTTTTCCTTCTACCTTTCCCAGACATCGTTTCACCTCTTCCTGCCCCTCTGGTTATAGAAACCCCAAAAATCTGCGGGATAATGCTGTGTTGTCCTTTCATCCTTTCAGTAAGCATA
This sequence comes from Dasyornis broadbenti, assembly GCA_013397935.1. NCBI lineage: Eukaryota > Metazoa > Chordata > Aves > Passeriformes > Dasyornithidae > Dasyornis > Dasyornis broadbenti. The sequence goes on from VZRN01000184.1 coordinate 392,279, forward strand.
ACACTTCTTGTTCTACAGAGAAAGTCAAGATTTCTCCTCCATTCCTCAAGTTCTGGAACTGCAAATTAAATCTAGGGCAGGATCTTTCTTTGATACAACACGCTATCTTACGGTTCAGGAAAGCGCTTTAGTGCTCAGCTATGCCACAGAATCATAGAGCGGTTTGGGTTGGAAAGGACCTTAAAGATCATCTCGTTCCAATTCCACCGCCATGGGCAGGGACACCTTCCATTCGACCAGGCTGCTGGAAAAAAGTCCTGCTTAAGTGCAGCGAGCGATTCTGGGCAAACCAACACACATTTTGGGTCATGCTTTTACCCTACTTCGCCCTCTAACGCAGTCACCTGATAGTCTGATAAATATAGCAGCGAGCCCGCCGCACTCACACCTCCCCGCGCCTCCCCGGCAGCGGCCCGGGACTGCCCACGGGCAGCGCCCACCGGAGCGCACCCAGGGCCGCGCTCGGGCCCGGGGCGCGTACACCCCCACAAAGACGGAGGGGGCACCCCCACCCCGCCGCTTCTGGAAAGTTCCGCCGGGCATGGGCCCGGGGAGCGGCCCTGGGGGCGAGGGCACGGCCCGGCTCCCGCTGTCCCGGCCAGCCCGTCCCCGGGGGAGCCGCAGCGCACGGTACCTGTGCTGTCCGCCACGTTCCCCACGGAGGTCGCCATCGGGACAGGGGCCGGGGAGGCTGTGGCGGCGACGGCAGAAGGTGCGCTCGGGCCGGACCGGGCCGAAATGCCCGCAATCGCGGCGCGCAGAGGCGGCGCTCCCGAAATGGCGGCGGCGGCGGTACCGAATGGCCGCGGCCGGAACTACTTCCGTGGAAAATAGTCCGGGCGGAGCCGGGCAGCGCTGTCACACGGCCGGCGGACGGACCTGACGGAATATGCTTACTACACTAGCGAAGGTTATCCTTCCGCGCGCAGCGCTGCGCTAAAGGCGGCGGGACTGCGCATGCGCCGCCACCTCCCGGTACTCCCGCACGTGGCCCCGCGGAACCGGCGCTCACCGGGGCAGCAGAGCCCGGACAGCGGCACAGCCACGGTCACTGGGACCGCACAGCGCAAACACCGGGACACTACAGCTCAGTCACCGGGGCAGCAGAGCTCACTGGGACAGCAGAGCTCAGTCACCGGGCACTTGCGGCCCCCGGGCACCGGCGCTCACTGTGTACTTGCACTCAATCACCGGGCACCGGCCCCTCCGGTGCGCAGAGAAACAGCAGCAAAGGCATCTATATCCCCGTTCCGGCTCTATTTCCGTGAGCTCTATTTCCGTCAGCCACACGCTGGGATTCCCTACGGAGCCCCGGACTCTGCCCGAGCTTCCCCGGGCACTGAAAAAGAGCGGTCTCCGGTGAATAGTGAGCCTTCCTAAAGGCTCAAATTCCCGAATTTTGATTTCTGGAAGTAATTGCAACTTATAGAAAAAGTAGGGCAGCTTTTTCTGAAGTATTAGTAGTAGTTAGGCAGTTCCCAAAACCACTCAGGGGTGAGACATCAGACACTGTATTTGTGGTCCAAGAGAAAAAGCTCCCCTTTATGAAATGAAAGTTGGTTTATAGTTGTTTATCAACAGCAAGTATTTCATTCTGAGCAAACATTTTTTCCTGACAGACATGCATGTATCCAACAGGCCAGTATTTCTGAGGAAGTACTTCTACAAAGACTGAAGAACAAGGCGTACAAATCTGGATTCTGGAGCCAGTACAGGCTACAACAAGTCAAGGTTTCACCAGGACATGCTTGTCTAAAGCTTATTTTTCACCATTTACTCATTCATATAACATGTTTTATAATCAATTAAAATATTACATTAAAAAAAAAAATCTGCTTGTTAACGCAATCCACACTACACTCTTCCTCACACCAAACTGGGACAAGAGAAATTCAGGAGCCAAGAGTGGCCCAGGATGACCATCAGCTCAGGGAAAGCAGTTCATTCATCTGAGTCCAGGTCACTGTCTCCTGCAATGGAATGAAAGTCCTCACTGTCCTCCTCATCCTCAGACAGATGGACCTGACTTAATACACTTGGCCCAGAGCGCTGCTGTTCTTCCTCTTCCTCCTCTTCTGAGATCTCATACCCTCCAATACTGCTGAAACTCGTGTCTCTTGTGTTGGACTTTGGGTCTGGTTCTTCGTAGCTGCCATAACTAGAAGAAAGAAGAGAGTGATTTCAAATGAGCTGCTGGTACCAACAATTCTGTATTTAACTGCTGGAAGAGTTGGCTTGAAGTCCTGTGAACACTAGGAACCACTGTGCACTTCAATTCTGTCACTAGCCAGCTTTTTAAAGTAAATTAAAAAAAAAACCAGTTTTCCAGTGAAACAATTGCAGTATCTTCACCCCACTCTGACACACTCAGGGCAAGAAAAACAGATTGCTCCAACACCTTCTGTCACCTTCACTGCAGACAAAAAGTGCAGGACTGTTTTCAGCCCATTCTCGTCTTCTCTAGCACTTCCTGCCCACTCTTGTCAAGGTCCTGGGCTGGACTGACCACGGCCTGCCAGCACAGCTACCTATCAGCTCTGATGTCTGTGATTTATTAGGCAAATATCAATAATGGCACCAAGGAACTGAATTCCACAAGTAGAAAAAGAACAGAGAATCAAATACTAATACTCTACAGGTCGGTGTTCTCTCGAATACGAAAAAAAAAGCTGGTATTCTTGTACTTTTAATTTTTCAATAATGAAACACCTCCCAAAATACAGAATATGCATACTCCTATACTTCTGGACTTCAACTAAGCAGTTGCCTTTCAAGTCAGGACATGCTTGTTCTTAGAGGGGAAAAAAACCCATTAATCTGTTAAATCACTTTTTAACTTCAAAGGCATCTTGTAGTTTGGGATAGCTTGTAAAAACCTTTATTTGTCCTGCCATCAAAAACCACTATGTACAGGAAATAATCTAACTTAAAAGAAAGAACCTTTTTTTTTTTTAATTTAACTAATATTTTTATTAGTGAAAATCTAACAGCTACCCCAAATTTCTGTCAGTAAGAATAAACTGTAATTATGGTTGCAACAGTAAAAAGTCACAAGATAACTTGAAAATGTGAGATATTCTTCAGCTTTTTATGAAGAACACTCCCAAAATCCTTAAGAGAAGGGATTTGAAAGGATTCTCAGCTTTAATTACCTGATATTGCTGTCCTCCATAACATGAGATGTCTCCCCACCATCTCCTTCATAGGACATCATGCTTTCTTCATTGTCCATGCCCATCCGTGTGTTCTCTTGAAGAACGTGAGGTTGTTTGGGTCTCACTGCATTGGGCTCCACATCTGAGTCACTGCCACTCTCGCTCAGCTGGATAGCTGTGAAATGAGCCAATGTTTGGTCACGAATTAACAGGTTTGTTCTGTCACTTCCATACCCACTGCCTGCGTTTACAGGCTGCAGGATGGACTGCAAGGAAAGTTTACAAAGTCGTGTCTCCACAAGGCAGCAGAAAAGGTATCTGGGAGGTGATACCACTTACTGAATGCCCAATTCTGATGTTATTCCAAAGCAATCTCATTACCACCGTTACTCAAAAAGCCTTACGTCTTGTCTACTCTGAAAAATTTCCCCTTCTTTCCCACCAAGAATTTTCAGAAGTCATTGCTAAATACCGCTAGGAACTTTTCTGCAAAAGTTTGTGTTAAAACATAGAAACAGTGAATAACCTCTGTACACCTCTTCCAGTTTTGGTAACACTGTTTTAACACTAACATTTTACATTTAACATTGATAACCCTGTATCATATCAAAATAAATGCTGTGCTTTTACTAGACTGCCTATTCCTGGCTCTGCACACCAAACCATGCTCAGTGTCTTCAGAACCATCTGCAGTTTCACTTTATGAAACACAACTGACGAGATCTTAACTCTGCTTTCTCTTGTGCCTGTACTTACAGCGTTCCTATTCCACCTGTGTTTTCAGCTCCATTTGTGTTCACCCACTTTCCTCATCCCGCCCCTTCGGTCTCCCTGGCCTACACATCGCAGTCATACTCTCTGCTCTCTGCTGCATGTTTTTGTGAAGGGAGCATGAGATCAGCTGGGCTAATGAACAACCAGAAAAGGACACTTACACGAGAAAGGATTATCTCCCTCTTCATCACTCCCATCATCATCATCCTCTCCATCAGACATAAGCAAGTCTTCGTAGAGGACACTGGCCTGGGGCTGCTGGGCTGATCCTTCTTCCTCGTCAGCAAGGTCACCATCTGCATCTTCCACTTCCTGGGTCATACAAACAGGGGTGGTGAAGATCCAGCAGCAGGCTGCCACTGCTCTCACAGATGTCTCACTCTGTCCACCCTGAAGCATTCCCTCATTTCACAGTGCTAACATTTCCAAACTGCATTTCAGAGCCTGTTTCTCAGGGCAGCAGACACAGCAGACAACCCTGTGAGCCGGCACGTACACTGTGGCTGAGCTTTCTGTAAATATACTCACTGGGGCTGGAGTCTTAGGCTTCCCATCATCATCCTCATCAAATCCTTCAATATCTACGTCAGAGTCTTCCTCGCCCAGCCTACCTCGCCCCTGGCGCATCTGGACGGGAACACAAACAGCAATGGCACTGAGGAAAGCACTACTGGACACCACCCAGGGGGTGTGAGGGACATCTGGCCACAGGCGTGGGTGTGGGAGTACAGGAAGGGAAAGACAGAAAGGAAAATATATGTGTATCACTCTCAGAGCAAGGATACTTCTCCTCTCTATTGCAAGATCAGAGAGCACAGTCCCCACACACTTTTACCTGACGTGCTCATCCTTGAACTGGGAATCTCCAGCCTTACAGCACCAGAGTTCCTTGTTTAACTAGATATTTCTGGGAAATAGCACTTCAAAAAGTGCTTATTTTCGTAATATATTTTAAAAGCATACAGCATTTTCCACCAAATCTTTTCCTGTCCTTTCTCTTCCTGTTCTTCCCACAGTCCCCACGAGTCCAAGATAAAGAGGACATGCAGATTCTGTCCCAAAGACTATAAATTTCTACAGAAAGCTTGAAGACTTCCAAATCCAGAAGGCATTCACAAAGCTACAGATGGCTACAATACTAGACAGAACTATTCATAACCAATCTCTGTTTGCCTGCATTGTTCAGAATAGCTCTCACCAGCCTTTCTGGTACCACCTTCAGTCTTGTGGCTCCTCACCTTCTCCTGGTAATTTATTTTAATGATCCTGCATCTCCTTCAGCATGCTATTCCCTCTCCTCCAACGTTTTTTTTATGTTTAATACAGAATAAAGACTAAGAAAAAATATGTGGTTACTGTAACAAGTTCATTTATAGTGATTTAATAGCTTTAACCTGTTTGCTTTTTTTTTTTCCCTTTTATAACTATAAGGTATCTACAGGGGCAACCATCTCTTCCAAGCTCCTAATTGTCACGGGATGCAACCATAATAATCTAATTACGATTTTCTGAACCTGTAGAATATCCTTCACCATTTCCCTATTCAGAATCAACAAGGGATTGCATATTAGCCCTCTGTAGCATGAGTCACCACGTTTCTACTTCCAGAAGTAGTGAAGCAAACAAATACCTGGCCTTAGGCAGATTCTTTTGCAGCTTTTGATTCTCTAGTCTTTGTTTTGCAGTGTCTCAATTCCCAGTGTTCTTTAATTTTTTTTCTTTTTCCCTCAGAGCAGTCACAATGAAGGAAATACCATAACTTTTGGAGGATATTCCCTTCTTTGCTTGGAAAACCCGATCTTTGTCATCTGTTTCCTACAAAGTCATTGCCTCCTTTTAATAGTTTGCTCATACAAGACAACTCCCCAACCAGACGAGAAAATGGAGGATTCTGACCTGAGTTCCTCGCTTCCCTGGGGTAGTGATGGGAGTGTCCATAGCAGACAAATTGCTTTCATCTTGATAGAATGAAGCACCATGGGACACACTGAGGGAAGTGCTGGTATCATACAAATCTGGTGGCTAAAGTATAGGTGGAAACAGGAGACAGAACATTCTCAGGCACTGAACTGAGACTGGAACAGTATCTTGAGAGGCAAGACTGGGATTTCAGGACTAAATGCGTCTTTTTGGCATGGTGTTTATATTATTACACACTATTTAATCAAAATGAGCTAATTATTTGTAAAGTACAAACATGGCAAATGCAATGGCTCACAACCTCAGGTTTGAGGTTTGCCATATAGCAGATTTTAAAACAGAAGTCAGTACTTCAATACAGTGCAATTCTACAGAGGCCAAAATCATAAATGGGCTCCGAAAGGATTCAGTAAATTTATAGAGAATAGCTCTCTCTGCAGCTCATGAATACAATGGTCCAGGTGCGACACCAGTTTAAGGTGCCTGAGCAGCCAATTCCCAGAAGCAGAGAGGGTTTGCTGTAAAAAACGATCACTGCACGTTTGCATCCACCTACTTCTGGTCCCTGCCAGAGACAGGAGACTTGATTACATCAACCTTTGGTCTGACTCAGCATGGCCCTTTTCATTTACTTCCTACAATGGGAATGGTGTTGCAGCCTCAAATGCTCCAATCAGAACTGGAAAAGGTCTATCACATATGAAACAGCAAAGCTTCAGCTTCCAATCAATCCTATGCAAATCACTGTCTCAAGCCCTGAAGCTGACACAAGCAAGAAAAAAGGGGGATTTGGTTCAAGTGTTCCAAAAGCCAAGCTGCAGTTTGCATGCAGATCGACCTCTAAAAAGTTAATGAGGAACTACAGGTTTAGATTTTGATAAAATCCCCTTATAATAAACAGTTCACAGACCATGACAATCCTGAAAGTCTTAAGAACAACAGCAATAATTCTTAAATTAGGCAAAACAGGCTTCCTAAGAATTTAAACAGGCGTGTAAAGCACAGACAGCTCTCAGCTGTATTTGCTTTTTATATCCTGGAGTCCAGCCTCTGAGGACACGTATGGGGAGATAAATGCTGGCTGTCATAACTGCATTTAAAAGAAAGGGAACTAAAGCCAAGCAATCTCCACCAGACCTGCCACCTGTGATAAGTTTGGGAATGTGGGAAGTGGGACTGTACTTCCAGCCAAGAAGCAGAGGGAAAGGGTGGCCTTCAGATGCCAAGGTCAAGGGAGCAGCTCAGAAAGCTCTCTCCCTTACCTAGGATAGCTCCCTGCTCAGGGCTCATTTCCTCTCTCCTCATCACCAACTTGGAATAAACTCAGAGCAGGTTTCCTGCTCTCAGGAAAGAAATCATCACATAAGAGAATGGTACTTTTGTCCCTCACTCTCTGAAGTATTGGGATCATCATTGATTCAATTTAATTCTTGAAATATGCCAACAAATAGTTTCAGGAACTCATCCCCAAAGACTCTCTTGCAGCCCAACACTTCCTATTGGCAGGAAGGTCTTTTCCATGATACTCAGTTTCAGTATTCCCACCCAGCTGAATTTGATCATCGTTTCTAGCAAACACTTTCTTCCTTCCTAAAATGCTACATTTTGGGTATTTTTATGGGCAGAGATGGATGTAGGGTGTTAAATATTGCCCAAACTCATTTGTGTCCTGCTACCCTGGCTCAGCCACACAGTCTTTGTATACTTCTTGCCTAAACAAATTCTAAACTCATTTTTCTCTTAAAAATAATCTTTATAAGACCTTAAATTGTTCCTGAACTTCAAACCCTTCTTTTCTGCTTTGACTTTGCTAAAATTAAATGCAGCTTTCCAGATATAATTACATCAGACTTGCACAGAATAGGAAAATTATTCATCTACAGTTCAGATGAACAACTGCAAAGAAATCTTTGCTTTGTCTTCCTATACCACAACATTTGCATTTTATCATTCAATCATCAGCACAGAGACCTTTCCCACGGCTTATGAACTTTTCCAAATAATCAAAAGGCACATCTCAGACACTAGGATGACATTCCCTGCTTTCCTAGGCAAATTCCGAAGATAATTTTAGTTTTCATGAATTAACTTGTCATTCCTGGTGGAAGTTTTTTACTCGTGTTTTGAAAAACAATCAAACAGCCCAAAATAAGAATTATTATTTTTTAAAAATAATAATAATACTAAATAGCTTATCTTTGCAAACTGTAAACATTGAAAAAGCATCCCGGCATGAATTGTGCTGCCAACTTGCTCTGTAACATAGAGAATACCTGACACACAAAATTGTCTGTTACAATGACAAAGGTTAAAAAATGTTATTTTCCACTTGAACCAGAATAAAGAGATGTAAAGAATCCCAGCAATGAAGGCACAGTTGGACTTCAGTGACCATATTAGGCAGTTTCTTTACTCACAGCAATGAGCCTCTCTACCAAACAGCTCCCTGGATTCCCGTCAGCACTACATCCATGTTTTGTCCTCATATTCTCCTTACCTGTCCAGTGCTTATCCTCTGAGGGTTTCTAAATATTGCATTTGCACAGTCCTTGAACTTCCAACCAACACTCTGCTGTATCTGACTGTACACAGCTCATCTTTAGACCAGTTTTACAACTTGCTTGGGAACTTACTTTCTTTGTCTTAGGTATCTCACTCTCTGAAGCATCAGAACTGCTTCTCATATGTATTCGTACAAAGTAAGTGTTAGCACACCATCCAACAACATACTCTGCTAAAAGACAAACTGCAGACAGATGGAGAACACTACACAAGCAGGAACCTCGGGATGGAACACTCAGGAGATTGAAACTAAAACAAAGAAAGAGAAAACCTTGCTCGGTCACTTGCCTGTGGAGTGTAGGGACCAGGGGTCATAGGATCAAGACTTTCCAGATCTGCCTCCTCCAGTGCTGCTTCCTTAGCAGTAGAGATGTCTCTCTCGAGTTGAGTCAGGTGCTCATCATACTAAGAATAGAACAGCTTGCTAAGGTTACAGAATAGAAAATTCAAACATTCAAAGATATTCAAGTAAAGTTGTCCACGTACCTCAGCTAAAGTCTGGTAACAGATGTTTACAATCTCCTGGGCTGTTTTTGTGTACTGACTGTCTGAGCCTGCAGTAAGAAACAAATCTCTTTATACATTCTGATGTTTGTTCAATTCCAGCTGCCGAGACAGCAAGACAGGTTTTGGTTACACAGGCCCCTAAATCCCAACACCTTCTGATGTAAGGAGAAATACAAAGCAGGGTTCACATTCAGCTAAAATAGCACAACCCGTTTGTTCCAGCATTAAAAGTATGATTTAGGACACAGGAAGGTTGTCTGTCTCAAGGAAATTCCCAGAAACCAATCACTGGATCAGAGATGTGTACTGAGCAAGCAGAACATCATCCCCAAACGTAACTGCCCCATTCTGCACCAGAAGGTAAATAAAGCTTCATGTGACAGTGAAAACATCACCACTGAAGCATCTCTTTCCTCAGGAAAGGAAAACAACCATCAAGTTCATGACTCACAGCCTCAGGCTTCAACACCCTTTGGCAGTACAAGTGCCCAGATGAATTAATTTAAGTACAAAAGGGAGCCGAAGCCTTTTTTCTACCACCTACCATTGTACTTAATGCTGTTGGCAAGGATGAGGTTAACATCATCCAGGAAAGTCTCCCTGTTCTGGTATTTGTGTTTGGAGATATTCTGGAAGAGAATTGTCACCCAATAAGTGATCAAGTCTAAACACCTCTCAAGAGACTGCTCAGTTCAAGTCACACACCTTGCGGATGGTCTCCAGATCCATTGGATTAGCAATCACCTTGTAATAATCAGGAACAAACTTTTTGTTAACTGGATGGTGAAACGGCCAAGACTGAAACAAAAGGAAAACAGACAGGTTTAGAAAGCTTCTGTGTAGGATTTTCTACACACTACAAATGTCAAAAAGCCAGTCTCCAGAGATGATTAAAATGCCAAATGTTTTTAAGGTATTTGTAACAAGACCTCTCGAAACTATTCAATTCAGTTCAGGAGTGACACAGAGAAAAGATCTACCAGTTTTAACTAGGATTTTTAACTAGGCCTGTTTATATCTGTTTGACAGTAGGAACATATAATACAAAACAATAATTTTACAAAACACTTTTCTATTTAGTACCACTGTTTTCTCCACAACAAGATCAGCGCATTTTGCACATCGCACACACAGTCACTCAAGCTACGTACATCTGGAACTGCCATCATTTTTTGAGTGACAATGTTATCCAAAATGAAGGAAAAGGCCACTTGATCATCATCATCCAGGAGAGGATTAATTGCTTTTTCTAATCGAGCCAGTTTATCTTCCTTCTGCAATAGAAGTAGGGGACATCAGTGGCTGACCCTAGTCTAATAACTGTACTGTCATGATGCTCTATCCCAGAGAGACTCCCATTCACCTTTCTATGAAAACACTTTCAAATAATGCGGGGTAACAGCCAAGGTATAAACCTACAGACAAGATTAGGTAACTAGAGTAAGAAACAAGCACCTGTGTTTTCGGAAAGACTCCCAGGGAACTTTAAAATGTTAAAAATTCAAATACCTCCTGGGGTGGGAGGAAGATTTCCCTTAATCTTCTACTACTCTCCCTAAACCCCTGTGTTTTCCCTATGCACATTCCCTATCCTCAAAGTCCTCCGCCACCCCTGACCATCCCTCCCCCTCCACTATGACCACAACTCATTCACAAAACTTGCCTCTTTTAGCTTTTCGTCACACAGGTCCAGCATGGACTGGGATATCTGTGTCAGTGAGTGCTTTGGTCCTGCAAACACACACAGGAAGTGCAGCCTGATTAAAAAGGTGCATGTCACAAGATGACCTAATCTTTACTCCTGAAGCGTCACTAATTTAATTTCTAGCACAGTTAGGTGTATATCCTCAAGTATATTCTCAATACACACAATTATTCACGTTCAGCATGGATTTTATATGAGAGAAGGTTATTTGTAGCAAATATTCCCATTTCTGGTACATGAATATACAGAGCTCTACACAGAGCCATAACTGAACTTGAGTTACTACATCACAGTCATCATTTAGTTGTTGCTACATGCTGGAATTCACTTCTTTCCTATTTATGAACTAGTTCATCAACATTAGTATAATCTTTCAGGTATATCTGGACAAGCATTTCATTATTGCCATCTGGCAGTAAATTAATTCTGCTTTTCTGCTGCTTCTGTTGTTTCTAAAAGCTCCAACGCTCTCCCAAGCACAACGTATTAACATAAACAGGATTTCCCTGTGTTTTTACCATTGTATGTGGCACTGTTCTTCACAATGAGCTCCAGGTGTTCCCTGAACTCCTCCCGGGATGGGTACTGCCGCTTACGGACATTTTCACGCAGGGTCTGTAAATCCATGGGCCGGGTAATGATCTTGTAATAATCTTTGACAACTTTTGGATTTACAGGCGTGTGAAAGGGGTATGTCTGAGGATGAGAAGAAACAAATGCTAATTAGCACAGTACTGGCACAGCTAATCTCAGTTTAACCTCCACAGTTAAACAGGCACTAATGTATAAAAACCTTTACACAATCAGTTCCTCAACGGCACCAGGGAAAATAGAATAAGCTCAACCCCACGATGGCTATCACTTTCTTCTACACAATATTGTGTAATACCATTACATGAAAGAAAATCTCATAGAGAATCCTCAGATGGTATTTTTGATTGCAGCACAAAAGTCAAGAAACTGAGCTTTAAAATTCTCATTTCAACTCAAATCTTCCATTTAATCTTTCGATTTTTCAAGTTTCTGGTGAAGTCTGGTCAGAAAAGAGTGAAATACAGATCTTCTCCAGTGCCACATATATAAAAACATTACACACTGCTACATTTCATGCACGTTGTAATGGTTTGGTTACAAAAAAAAAAAAAGTTTTAAAAAAAATCACATACCACGTTTTAACATGTATCCATACAAAACTAGCCCAATTCTGGTGCCCACAGCACATAGCCTTCTTCACCCGTATTATTTGAGATGCAGGATTTGGGTGTCAGAGCTTAAACTCACATTAGGAAGATCCCTGATGTCATTGATGATGCCCTCCAAGATGGACGAGAGGGTCACCATGGGATCTGTTCTCCGCCGGTGGATGGATTTATGCGGACGCTGAAGAAATGAGAAGCAGAAAAATTACGGCAGTTCCAAGATGCAAAACTTTTACTCACAGAAATCCTAGACAATTTAGTATATTAATTTTCTGGGCAGACATGAGGAGGTTGCAAAGGAATAGTAAAGGGCCTGGCCAGTTGGTACAAACAGAAATGGAGGTGCTGCAATCAGCTCAGCAACACCTTCACTCACATTCAGATAATCGCAGTGCACCGTTGTCCCCACGCGACGCTTCTTCTTCGGAGGAAGCTGCTGCTTAGGAAACTTCAGGACCAAGGATTTCCTGCGAACCTCATCCGCACTAGGCACAAACAAAAAAGCGCAATCCTTTCTCCAGCCCTCTTTTTATTTAAGACCATTTGACCCCCAGTACTGGCTCTGGTTCCATCTCTGTTTCTTCCCGTACCTCTCAATTAGTTGTTTTCCCAGGACAATTTTCGTTCCTTCGACTTTGATGAGTTCTTCGTTATCATTGTGAATGACTGTTTTTTCCAGCTCTTCCTCCTGCTCCTCTGTCATTGCAACAGGATTAGAAGGTGGGGCATTTGTTTGGTAGTAAAGAGGGCAGAACTTATTAGTCCTCATGTGCCCAATTGCACCACATGCTCCACATTTTAGCTGCAAAAATAGAGGGTGACAGATCAGAATTCATACATGGGCTCCTAGTTTTGAGGCTGAGTATCATTAAAATCCCCCAGTGAGATCTTCAGTACATCACTAAAACAGAAAACTTCTCCAGTAGCCAAAACCTGTACTGATATGCTTACTTTCAAGTCTGGACGCTCTTTCATTTTCTTGGGCTTCTTTTCTGGAGGGCCCTTGAGTTTCTCTTTTTCTTGGTTCCGTTTTAGCCGCCGTAATTGTTCCTGGATCCTGCGCCGCTCCTTCCGCATTTCCTCGCGGTGTTGCTCGTCAAACAGAGCAAACTTCCGTCTGGGTGGAGAAAAAGCCCCGAAATACAGAAGTTTTTCAGCCTAGCTCATGATTTACCAGGCACTCTTTTGGCAGGTCAATCACTGCACAGCATTTATGACCCCCTCCAAATGACAGCCATTAAATCCCTCTTTCTCTCCACAATTACAGTGCCAGGCTTCTACACTCAATTCTACATTTCTTCACACTGTCAGTGGGATGAAACAAGCCCACAGTCAAAGTTAAAAAGGAGAAAAAAAGAGCTCAAGAAGGTCTTACATGAACTCTTCATCCTTGGTGGTCCGTATGCGGCAGTAGGCATCGATGACAGCGGGCTTCCGCACCGTCTCACACCTCACGTATTCCTTCCCATCCTCGTCCCTGAACGTGCGATAGATCTTGAGGCGGCGGCCGGTGGCAGAGGAGTTCAGGCTGGTCACAGAGGCAGTGTCATCATCCTTGTGAGAGTTTGCTGAGGCTCCTGAAGCTGTTGCCACAAGAAAATGCTTTATTTGCTTCTAATTTTTTTTTTTACCCACACGGTAGAAACATGATTGTTTAAATACAGCAGATGGTTTTGGCTTAAAAACTTCCAAGACACAAATTCAGGAAAACTTAATAGAAGTCTTTCCCTTGCTTGGTCATATTCTCTTATCATGACAGGAAATCATGCTGAAACAAAGATACTGAATTATCCACATGGGTTATAAAGCCAGAAGGAACAGCTAGAGTCAACAAGGACTCACAGGTGCAACCTGCAATGCAACGTGGCCCTGCAGATGGACTAGTTACAGTGGTTTTCGTCATAGGTGTGGTTATCTGGCAGAAAGTGAGGGTCAAAAACCATCCAGTTTTTCAAGGAGTGCTCCAACAAGCGTCTTAAGTGACCACAGAATCTTTCCAGCACCATTCATAATTCAGGTTGAGAGGTTTTATACAAAATAACACCGGGTATCTTTTCATGAGGAAAGAATCCTCAAAAATCTTCCACATATCCCTTACTAAATGATTCCAGTAATTATTTATTAGTGATTTATTCCAAATTTGAGAATAGATGGCAACAATAACCAGATGCAGAGCTCAGCTTTGCTCACACACACGCAACAAGTAACAGTGGTCACGGGCACCCTCATGAAGTTCATTCACAGGTCAAATGTTTGAACACGTCAAGTTCTCTGTTGGAATGCGTTTAAAACAAGCACATCTCCAGGAGATCCAAATCTGGCAGCTGCCCAATTTACCTCCAAACACACTGCCACAGCACGCAGTGTAACAGACACCGCTACCAGCCTGCAGACTGTGCCTGCCTCACACACAGAGCTGTGTGTACACAGGAGATCCAACTTGAGAACCATCAGCTGGTTGCAGGAACTACATGTGAACGCAACTTGAGAAAAGCAGGGAAAAAATAGCTCCCCCTAACCTATCCCCACTCAAAAAAAAAAAAAAAGGAAACAAGCAGGAAGCAGCAGAGACTATCTAAAGAAATACCAGAGTGAGTTTATAGCTCAAAGTAAACAAAAGATATGGGGCAAAGAATACACTTCACATGCACTTTCAGCCAGTAAGTGCTCAAGAGAAGGAAGAAGTCCCAGAGAGGGAGATGCCCCAGATAAGCATGTTTACACATTCTCCCTGTAAGGAATCCACACTCTCTTGAGAGGCCAGACCAGCACACTTTGCAGCCTGACACACCAAGCCCTGCAGCCCTTCCTAGGCACAATTCTGGTGGTTGCAGGTACTTACACAGCCCCTTTTTGTCTCTCCTGTCCTTTTTGCCCCTCTCTTTGTCATTGCCACTGTCTTCTCCCAGGAGCATCCTTTGCAATTCCTTCCGTTCCTGCTCTTCTCTTTCCCGAGAGAGCTGAGAACTAGTTTTCTTGTTCTGTAACATATTCTCAATATTCTTTCCCATCTCTTCAAAGTCACTGTCTTCAGCTGAACTGCTATCTGTGTCTGTTGACAGGATCTCAGTGGATTCCAGAACCCTGAAATAGGAGGCATCTTGAAAGTCAGTGAATGTTGCCCTCCCAAATGAAAAAAGAAATCAGCCTGTTACATTCCCAAAAATACAAAGGTAAAAATGATGCAAAGGTTTGAAAATTAATGATACAAATCACTACTACAACAATGAGCATAATGTATTCCCTTCTCAGCCTTCTTTTTTAGCCCCCATGTTTAAAAGATCAACTGTTTCAAGACAATCTTCTCCACAAAGCTGATCTCTTCTTCATCAACAATACTTTATTCCCTCACCACTCTCAGGTCTCAAGCCAGAACAAGGAATAATGCGTGAATTCTTCTGGCAGTTCTGAAGAACAGGACATAGAATTGGTAGCTGCTACCCAAGGGAGAGATGGTAAACTGTTTGTAACAATTAAAAAAAAGAAAGGAAATAAGGTGGTGAACTACTGACGTGTGAAACTGCAGAACATCTCATGTCGTGACTCTGCAACACATTTTACCTTTCCAAAGGGCCTGTGACAGCAAGACACTAAACCTGAGGGTTTCCATTAACAGCCAAAGGCCTCTTTCTCAGTGCTGTATTTCGTGGGCCCAGTGAGTCTAATCACCATCTACACCACCACATATCAGTGAGCCCCAGGCATGCACAGTGCTGGACTTCTGAGGTGGGGACAGGGTGGGGCTCAAGGCTGTGAACATCAGACAAGAACATACTTATTTTGTAAGTCAAAGATGCGCTGACACTCTTCTTTGTATCTCTCCTGATGTTCTGCCACAGAGAACCGAGAGCCACGGGCAAATTTGCTCATAGGCCCTTCCCCTGAGCGTGCCTGCTCTGTGGACATCGTACGGACCACATCAATCACTTCCCACCGGGACAGTTTCTTTATCTGGAAAGAGGAACACAGACTAAGAGTGGGTTTGGAGACACACAGCTGAGGTAGCTGGCTATGAATCTCAATTCCTTTCCACAGGAGGTCAGAATAGAAATATATACATCCCTTCCACCATCAGCTGCTAAATCCATTAGTGAAGTCTACAGCCTGCTCTGGGCTCCCCCTCACCTCCTCCTCAGGCACTCCGAATTTCCGCAGAAGCTGTTTGGCATTTTTGAGGGAAAGTCGGCGCAGATCCGCGTCTGTGCCAGTCACTGTCTTCTTCACGGGCTGAGGTTCTTTATCATCCTGTTCAGAGGAAGATTCAGCTTATTAAAGTCATAATAGCCTTTCCTAGCCTCATCTGGTATTTTCTCTTCCCTACGTCCCATATTTACTCCACTTCTCCCACATGACTTCCCAGCTACTGCTCCTTGGGAACTCTACCTTCTGCTGGGTTGGTTTGTTTGGAATCTTGACATAAGAAAATCCTTCCCCACAACCGGTGGGATCTGCGACACCAGTCACTTCTAGGAGGCACTTGCCCTTCATAGCAGCAATGAAGGCTCGTGTGGTGTTCCAGGGAGCCGTGCGCACCTGCCGGTGGGAAGAGAAACAATCTTAACCCTGTTACGTTCCAAGCTTTTACTCTGGGATTCTTCCAGTCATACTGAGACCTTTTCAACTGACACAATGAGGGTGAATTTCACTTCTTGATCCTTCAGCTGCCCTGGAAACACTCCCATGAACAACCAAAGTGCTAACTAACTCACAAAAGGCCTTTAAGGTAAAAAAAGCCTAGTCCTGAAAGAACCCGTAAGAAGTGAGGCCTAAAGGATCTCCAATGGCAGGTATGAGCTGGCAGCAAAGTTCCCAGGAAAGTTGTGAGAACATCTGAACCACTGAATCCTACTTTAAATATGTCCTTTCACAATAGACCTCACTTCTCTCCTGCCATGCAGATTTATACATTGCTGTACACACCCATGCCATCATTCTCATGGTACCTCATCATCAATCTTCATTTGGAAATCCTCTTCATTCTCCTCTTCCGGAGCAAAGAAAGATTTCTCCCCGTAACCTGCATCCTGCAGAGAAATATTAGGGAAAAGACAAGAAGCCGAAGTCTTAAAAAGGTTACTGGAGAGAGCACTAGAAGTGTGTCTGTGGAGATTTGTCATGCTGAACAAGCAAACTTCCACAGACCATTGTCTGCAAGATTCACTGTGACCCACAGAATCACAGATGTCAAACTGCCCAGTATTTTGACAAACTCCATAACTAAATAGTGCACCCAACGTCAAAAAAATAATCAGAGTCTCTTACAGCCACCTACTGGTTACTTTCTGCTGTAGAGAAAGAAATATCTATGTATAAACATAAGCCCTTTCTTGTACCTTCCCTTTGGTACTTTTGAGCACAGGTAATTCAATATTCAGATAATACGTGCTAAGAATATCTCACCTCTCTCTCTTTAAACTCCTCTAACTCCCTTTTATGCAGCAGCAAACTTAGCAAGTGGCACAATACTTAGGGTCCTAATTTGTCTACTTTACAGCAAAATTAGCTTTAGGCAGAAGGTGTTTCCTAGGCTCACCCCTCACAGGGTGTCAGTAATTTGCCTTGGAGCCAGCCAGGATTTACCTTGAGTCGCTGCTCGGCCGCGATCATGCTGTAATAGGCACAGCACTGCTCTGGGGACACCATGGCTCTGATCTCCTCCTCTGTCGGCAGCCTGAAATCCGGCTTTAAAACCCACCAGTTTGAGTCCATCCCTGAAAAATGCACAGGTCGAACACTGAGCAGTTTCCCACAAATGCTGGATTGCCATCGCAGTCACGGCTTCCATTTGCGTGTATTTGTTTGCAAAACGCAACACTGCCACACACAGAGGGAATGGAATGTGTGTGTGCTGCTGTTGTGCATTGCTATGAATAGATCTCTTCCCCAGGGGTTATTAAAAATGTCTAAACTGTAGTCACTTCTCACCATCAAGCACTCTTGTGCCAAATTAAAGTGCACAATTATAAAAACTGAAACAAAAAAACCCTGGAAGATTAAATGTCGGATCTTCAAGCAGAGGTTTTGCAAAACAGTTTATCAGGAGGAGATGTTCCCTCCTTCTGCTCCACTTGGAGCTCCAAAAGCAGCAAAGAACGGCTGACCAGCACTAAAACCCTTCGCTACCTGTGCGTTTGAAATCAGCACAGAGCTTCAGCCGCTTCCGGATGCTGCTCTCGGAGTGGGAGGGAAAGGCCTTCTTGATGTCCTCCATGCGGATCCTCCGGGGACGGTCTCTGCTCTTCCAGAAGAGGCGATAGATAAAAACCTACAAAACAAAACAAGACCCATTTGTCCAAAGAAAGAATAAATAAACTTGCAAAGACAGTACAGATAATGTTTCTGGTGACTGCTTCAGACTTCCTACTTAAAAAACATTGTTTCGTATAACTTTATTCAGTAAAGTTTTCCAAGCCACGTGTCTGCTTCAGGTTCAGCTGCTCTTGAGAATGAGATGTGGAAAAAAAAAAAAAGTCTTGAAATCCTGTATTATCACATTAGGAACATTCATGCTTTGGTACAGACATTTTCCTGCTCTGCAAATACCTCTTGAGTTACAATTTTGAATTAAATTGACAGTAAATAACCAGAAAGTTTCTCCAAAATCTGAATTGGGGGATAATTATTATACGTTCATAGACGGTCCTAAAGCTTAACCACCACAAGACCTATGAAGCAATTCTAATTCTGTGCTGTTTGATAGAATTGTGGTAAGATTCCTTTACTGTCTCTCAGTAAAACCCATCTAACTGTCATTTTACACGGCACAGCCACTTCAAAATTCACTCTAACTTCTTCAGTTTTGAACACTTATATATAATCCTGTAACCTTTTATTTTGCTAATAAAAAGCCTTTATCATTTACTTGTCAGATAGGATGCCATTAAAACAGAAGAGACATGTTACAAATCTTGGGTTAAATGAAACCAAAATGGCCTGACTAACATCCAACTCTTGCAGTGCTCTCACCTCACAATGAAACAAACAAAACCGGGGAGTCTCAGCAGGACAATGAGTTTCTCAAAGCAAGACCGTCCACCCGAGGCCCAAGCCTATGCCATGAGCTTTCTCCAAAGCCTCCCTAGATCCCCAAATAATCTCTCATCACATACCTGCAGGAAATCTCTGATATGTGTGTTAGCTCTTTTAGAGTTGGGACCAGGTACTTCATAGAGTGGGCACTCCTGCCCAACCACAAAAATATCCACTAATTCTCGAATGTAGTAGCCTTGTCGTGTCCGGATGATCAGGAAATCTGTTTCAGGCATCTTATGTAAATAGATAGGGGCCCGGAAAAGATTGTTTTCAAATGCCTGTTAAGAGAAACAAATCAAAGTTCAAAAGTCAAGTTTTGATCAGATCTTCTGTCATTCAATCTACAAAAAAGATCATAAGAAGAAAACAACACTCCAAGGTTCACTGCAAAGGTACACCATTATTTGTATCACAACTTATGCAGATGTGCTGGGAATAGTCAAGGATGAAGAACAAAAGCTTAAGAAACACTAGAACAAATGCAGAGGTTGAAGGGCTCTTTGGAGGCACAGGACTTTTAAGGAGGTATTTTTCAAAAAAGACAGAAAGAGCACACCTGCAGAACAGCACAATAAACACAGAAACCAGCCCAACACACAATTAGCACTGTTAGTTCTGTGATGAATCTTTAATATCAACTTTCACCTTACTTTTCTTCCTGTGGTACAGAATGGACAGAATTATTGCTGCAACAAGAGCGGCCAGCATTAACTGAAATCCATCTATATTCACATTTATGGATTATGTCACCAGGTGGTCCTTGTGACATTCTTAATTCCTCTCCCCACCTCAAAGGTATGTATTTTAACAACACATAGAAGCTCATAAAAGCAGTAACTGGCATCCAACAACTAGAAGTGCGATTCTCAGAAAGCACATAAAGGGTACATCCATGCTTTTTATCCCCTCCAACACCTATTTATGGAGCTCCCCAGCATAAAAGGAGCTTTGGTTTTCCACTTAGCCCTTTCTAACACTATTTCTAACGCCATTACTAAGCGAAACAGCAAAGATTCACTTTCTTCAACTCCTACAATTCCTACAATTTTAAAAAGCATACAGGAGAGTTTGTTTTTTTTTACAAAAAGAAAGCTAAGAATTGAATTACTATCAGTAAGCAAAGAGACGTAAACTGGAAATGAAAAGGCATCTGGGTACTTTTGGAAGCTGAGCATTATTTGTGATTGGATAAATAGGGCTCGTAGTAGGCACTCTAGGCTTAGCCCAATAGGCTATCACTCCACACCCAACTGACCTGTCTTTGAAATGTAGAGACCTCATTTCTCACCTGCAGTAACTGGCCTGGATGCAGAGAACCCAGGAACGGAGAAGTGTGACAATAAACAGTCTCTCCATATTTACAGTCTGGAGCTCCTGGATCTTTGCCAGGTTTCTGGAAGGTGCAATGAAGGTGCCGTTAGCTCTCAGCCAGAGGCAGAGGGAAATCACTGTCCAACAGCACAATCTGCATACTCACCCTCTTGTAGTAATTTTTAATCTTTGTTGCCATGCCAACCTGCATCATGAGAGGGGCGTTCTCCTCACTGTACTCAGCAAGGATGAGATCTCCATCCTTGCCAGTGAGGTCCTGCGGTGTGCGCATGAAGAACATCTCCCCCCCACCAGAGGCCTGCCGCTCCTGCTCCCTCATCTGCGCCGGGGACAAGGGACAGTGTCAGGAGAACAGCACATCAAACAGCCCAGGAGCCATTTCTGCCAGAAATAACTGCACCTTAGCTTTCTTCTTGATGTGCTTCAGCAGAGGCTGCACAGCGTGGGGCCCGGGCTGGGACAAGGCACCAAAGGAATATTTCTTCAGGGGAGGCCGATGGAATTGTCGGAGCTTCATGGGCCCCATGTGGGTGGGAAAGAAGGGCTGGCGGAGCTCCACTGCTGGGATAGAGTGCTGATACAGAGCAAAATCTGTGTTAACAGCGACATGCACCATCTCAAAACCCTGACCATCTTCTCATCCTGTTAAACCTCACATAAGAGAGCCCAGGGATAATTTTAGGTCTCCTAACAGTAACATAACAGCATTGAAATTCACTTGTCATCATACACACTGCCTTTTGACAGAAAAGTGCTAAAGGTTCATATAAAGACCTTTCCTTTGTGTACAGAGATGACTTTCATTTTACTCATTCAAATGGTACCCAATAATGGGATCTTTTTACTAACTGGGAGCTACAGGTAAAGTCATTATCCCTACCAGTGGGAGAGAAGTTCACTTGCAATCACATACAGTTTTCCCATTACAGAAGATGCTGGAGTCAGATGAAGCTTTAGGAGAAGTCACTGAATACCACAACGAAGGAAGAAAAAAACTATCACCTCCTTATCTAGGGCTAGCGAGCAGTAATTCAAATTCATCAGTATCTAAATGAATTTTCTAATATTTAGATTAAGACTCACAGGAGCAGCAGAAGTACAACTTGCAGCTCTTTCTCTCCCCCCACTGTTGGTTTACAAAAATTACTACTTATTAAGACACCAAACAAAAGTATGCCAAGTAGGACACAGCAAGATCAGGCAACTAAACCTCAATTTGATGGGCAATCAATAAAAATTTGTTCATACTCCTAATTTTAATTGAGCATTAAAAATATCTCTCATGAACACATAACTAACCCGCCGTAATCTAAACTCTGTTTTTCTACAAATCCTAAATCATACCCTCAGCTAGAAACCTCTCACCAAGACACTCTAGCTCTTCCTGTGAACACTGCTGTGACTACCTGGATGATGTTGCCTCCAAAGGTTCCTCGAAGTCCCTGCTGTTTGGGGTAGTAAAACTCATCATTGGAGAGGTTCCAGGGATCCTTCACCTCTGGCTGAGACATGTTCTAATTCAATTTTAAACAGAGAGAGACGTGTCAAAGAAAAAAAAAAAAAAAAAAAAAAAAAAAAAAAAAAAAAAATCACTCCTTCCTCACCATTCCTAACCTACAAGGTGCTGAAGCTTATGCTGACCTGTTGTGGTTCTTCCTTGATGACACCTGTTTTTCCCAACAGGATTCGACTCTTCTTTAGAGAAGATTCTTTCTTGTTCTCCTTGGATGGAGAGTTCAAAGTCATCTCTTCCTTTTCATCAGGAATTTCTGAAAACACAGGTTTACATCTCTACCTTCCCTCTTCAAACCAACATGCATGCAAGTCAAACTAACATAGACACTCCTAAAACACATCGAGAGATTAATCATGTTAAATTTAACTTTCAGGGTATTAATTTTTGCTTTCCTGTCAGTGCATTAACTTGGAAGTTGAATGTATACACCACACCTTTAAAGGTTATTAGCACTGCCACTTCCTGCCTAGGCCTTTAATTACTTGCAAATTAACTTCAAAAGCCAGAACAAAGAAAGGCTGTAAGTATTGCCCCAGTCCATTTATTTCCTTTGCAGTGGGATTATAAACCCTCCCTTTCATTTCCCCTTGTCTTTTCCCATTTCCCAAATTTCTGGCTGCCATAAACATACCTAGAATTATGTTTTCATCATTTGGATCGAGTGTTAAGACAGGAGGATCCAAGTAGGTTTCCATTGCCTGATCATCCCAGATGATATTGTCTTCCCAACGACCATACACTAACTCTTCATTATCAATAGGGAAAATGGAGTACCAGGGCTTGTCTTCATCCAGGGAAACTGCAATCATAATCATAAATAGTAATTTCATACAGAGCCTTGGCAGAAAACTATTTCAGACCTTACCCCCACATCTTACTCCCTCAACCTCCTTCATCTTTCAGGACCTCTAAAAGGCAAAAGAAAAGTGATTTTAAAAGCAAAGAGGATGTAGAGCCCCAAGTCTGAGCTTTACCAGCACTTAAAGAGATTTTGCTCTATTGCAACACAGCCTCCAAGAATGAAATAAGGTCTCTAAAAGTTTTAGAGCAAACAAGTAGCCCTCCTGCCATAGAAACACTGTCACATGCACCTATTCACAGGCCAAAGATTGATCCCCTCATTACCTTGCTGTTCGGGGGCCTTTTCCTTGCATTTTGCTATGCCCAGGACTCCTGCTACATTGGGTTTCTGTGCTAGTGGAATTGGTGAATTGAGCAAAGAGCCACTGCGGTTCAAACCTAGAGAGAAGGAAAACAAAAATAAGGTCAGCTTGAGTTTGAGGGTCAGGGACACTGCAGTGCCTGTAACCAGAACAGAGGGGTTGCACACAGAGTAAATTCCAGCCTGATGGACCTAGTGTTCATGTCCCACAGAGTGACACGTATCTTTAGAACCGGTGAAAGTCTCAGAATTCTCAGCAGAGCTGTGATTTTGCCAAAAAGCATTCCCTGACAGGGAGAATTACGTTCTGCATTTGAGACATGCAGTTGTACATGCTGCATCTGAGCATGTAATGAGTCAGCTCAACCACAGCAAGTAAAAATGGTCTCAGATCCCTGATCACCTTGTTGGGCATTGTATGCAGTGGCATTTCTGGTCATGCTGGATGGCAGCCAGCCTGCCAAGCTCGCACGCTGCGTCTTAGTGCCTTTGTGCTTGACATCCTCCCCGTTCCAGATGACATCATCCTCCCACTGGAGCTGTGTCACCATGAGGAAGTGCTCATCAGCTAGTAGATCATCCTTCTCCTTCGTCGACTCCGCATCCTGGAAGGGAGTAATAATTGCTGGAAGATCTGATTTGAAACACATCCTTTCAAACTAAAGGAGGAAAATTCTAAGTCTCATTTTGTACGGTGTACAACAACCCACCAGCCCATTATGAACCGGGAAAATGGAGTACCAGGGCTTGTCTTCATCCAGGGAATGAAGGCAATCACAATCATAAAGTAGCACCCTTGAGAATTTTATACGGAGCCTTGGCAGAAAACTATTTCCGACCTCACCCCCACATCTTACTCCCTCAACCTCCTCCATCTTTCAGGATCTCTAAAAGGCAAAAGGAAGCTGATTTTGAAAGCAATGGCTTTGAAAAAAAGACTCCCATTGTGCATCAATCCCCGCATCCCTCTCCACACTTTCCCCCACGGTTCCCCTCTCACCCCCTCATCTGTGTGGCTTTTAGCCTCCTGCTCATCCTTCTCCTTCAGCTTGAAGCCATAATCGAAGCCGCTGCCGTCCTCAGGGATGCCCAGCATGTCGTACCAGAGCTGGGCGGGGCCGTAGCGCCACTCAGCCACCTTGGGCTTGGTGTCTGTCACTTTGTCTATGTCACCAGTAGACTGGGAAAATTTCGACTCCACAGGTGCCATCATGGTAATCTGAAGCACAGCAAAGGAGGGAATGGTTACACTGGTGGTTTATCTAAGTGTCAGTAAGAGGTCTCTTCCTTCCAAGTTTCCCAGCTTATTCTCGTAGAAGAAAAGCGTTTCTAAGAAGTTCTTTTCCATACTTACTAGCTGCCTCAAGAACGTTCTGCAATTAGACTTCCAAGAACACAGAGATTTCTTCTCCTATTGATCCTGTACCACGGATGCAGCCTTCTCAGTAAGAAGCAACCACCTGAAGTCACTGACTAGTACTTGGAGAAGAGCTGCTGCCCAACTGGAATACAAGCCAACTCTGTTCTCCACTTTTCTTTTGAGGGAAAAGCTCCTTCCTCTAAAAGCCGCTGTCCAATCCACT
The DNA here is from genome assembly GCA_013397935.1 of Dasyornis broadbenti. Taxonomy (NCBI): domain Eukaryota; kingdom Metazoa; phylum Chordata; class Aves; order Passeriformes; family Dasyornithidae; genus Dasyornis; species Dasyornis broadbenti. The sequence continues at coordinate 416,726 of VZRN01000184.1, forward strand.
ACTACCCCCAGCTCTAGCTGGTGACCCTCTCTAAGTCTCAGATATCCCACCTCATCATCTGAAAGGCACTGCTCAGGAGGGGGAGGAGCAGCAAACTCATACTCCCAAGGAGACTTTCCTTCCACTCCACTCTCAACCACAACTTCACCCTCCTGTATCTGCACTTCCTGTGCCAACTCCCGATGCTTCTTCTTGCGTTTCCTCCGGGCACTTCGCCAGACCGACGGAACGTTCTTCCCAGGACCAAAGAGACGCAGGAAACGCAGCACCTGGAACAGGAAAAAACAGGAGGATCAGATTAAAAAAGACACTGGGGAATGCTTGCCCTCACCTGAAGAACAGTAACGAAAGAGAGCACTCTGAAATTCAGAAGCTTGGCCTGTAGTATAACCCCAGTTCTCAATGCGGTCAAAAATCTCTTGGTTGTAGTTGATAAAAAAAAAAGTTTCTGATCCATCTGTTTGATGGGTCCTTCCTTTTCAAACGGATGTATTCTTAATTTCAGACACAAAGAAAGAGGGAAGAAAGACTGCCTTTACATATTGGGTACGTGGTGAGACACCACCTGGAAATAATTGATTTTCATTTTGAATGTTCCACAATCTTCAGACAGATGGAGGTTGAAGAAGAGTTGATTAAATTATCAGCAAAAGAGACAAGCTAAAAGAGAGTTATATAGAGATTTCTTAAGCAAACAGATAAATACCATGGTCTATAAATAACGCACTTATTTTTATTTTCATTGTAATTAGTTCCCCTACTCTGCATACCTCCAAAACCTGCACTAATGATAATGGTAAGTTTTCTCTTCTATTCCTTGTATGGTTATGATTGTTGGTTTTTAAGCACTTACCATTTTTTTCTTCTAAGACCTCTTGTAAAGAGGTAAACATTATTTTCAACTTAACTGACATATTTAGGAAACAGGAATTAGAACCAAAGCTTTGTAGATACGCCCTATTAATATTCCCTGTAATGTTACACTGATCCCCAAAGGAAATAATGTTTACATGACCCCTCTCTCCACCTCTGCCTACATCCATGTAACCCTGCTTCCTAAAACTCCCACAGATTACTTGTGAACCTTTTATCCAGTTTCAATGACCTTTCATGAAGAGCAAAGATCTGAGACATAGTTAAGCTGGTAACAGTCTAAATGGACACAAAAGTTTGCTTCTGCACACACTATTTTAGGAGGTTTCATCCAAAAATACAATGCTATATTAACAGGCACATCAACCCATCCACACAGCAAAATCTACTTTAGGCTTTAGGCTTTGCCAGCTCTAGTGCTCATGAATTAATCACGGGAAGTGCTCAGCATTAATTGCTCGCACTAATTTCTGCACCCGCTGGGCACATCCAACGCTGAGCCTGTCTCTGACATTACGTGTTGAGCATCAAAGAAATGAACACATGAACACAGCAACACAGGAGACACCAAGCTTGCAAAAGCCAAGAGAACATCGAGAAGGTAAATTTCTGTGCTAGAGCCTCACCTAGATTTCCAATAGACAGTTGTTTGCTAAATCATTAAAACCTTGCATTTAATTATGCAAATTGTTCAGCTCCTTACACAAACCCTCTGATTGAGGCACACACAAAACCAAGTTATCCTTGTTCACAACCATCTGTTTAGCAACTGTAAGCTCATCTTTATTGTCCTTTTCCTCCCACCTTTCCTCTCTTCTTGACAGCATTAAAACTTTCAAAGCAATTACTGAAATACATAAATAACATGTTCTATTTGGGAACATTTAGGAAAGCATTGTAATGAATTCACTTTGTGCAAAACCCAATCATTCCTTGAACCAACTTGCTTTGAGGTGATTTCTAATTTATACTCAGAGCATTTTCAAGGGAGAATTAAGTAAAGATCCAGATCACGAATTGTTTCAGGAAAAGCACACCAAGCTCAGGACAGCATGAAAGGAGGAGCAAGTATTTACCAGAAAAGCCAGAAAGCAGAGAGATTAGCACCGGTTTTTAATCATCTGGCAAAGGTATCAAATCAACAGGCCTTTGCTACTGGTCTAACAGAAAAGCAAAACATTCACACCCTGATTCACAGGATGCTTTCTAAGAGGTTCCTGCAAATGGCAGGAAAAGCATTGGAGGAGCAAACCAGCAACAGCAGCACACAGAAACTAAAGAAAGTATTGAGTGAGCAAGAACATCTGTGATTACCTAGTACATACCCTTAAATACTACACAATGCATATTTAGAGGGCTTACATGACACACATCTCTTCCGAGATCTCTTACAATACCTTGCCTGGTCGAAATTCTGGGAAGAGCTCTGTAACACTTGGCAACTGTTTGGTAGCATCTCGCTGCATGATTCCTGCAAGAGGAAGTGTGAGTTTGCCTTCCTTGGATTCTGCCTGCCTGGCTTCTTGAGGTCCCATCTCTGACTCAGAATCAGAGCTGCTGCTGAAATCCACCTTGTCGGAGGCAGCAGAGGAAGGAGCAATGATGGAGGGCAAAATGATACCGTCTCCATCTTCAGATACTACAATAGAACAAGCACCTCATAAACAAACAGGTCTCCTCCCACTCCCCTAGCATAACCCCATAGTGCCACATCTACTGTTTATACCAAGTTATGCAAAAATTAAGCCTGTGCAGGCATTCTGAGTACCATTCTGGTTTAACCTTTCATTTTATCCTAAGCGTTCCAGGTGAATTCCCCAGCCACAACTGAGAGGATGAGATAAAAAAGCAGTTTCATTGTCAATATGGGTATTTCAACAGTCACTGGAAATACAATGCTTCACCCTAGATTTCAGGCAATCCTGTAACATCACAAACACTCACCTTTAGATGCAGCCTGCAGACCGAGTTTCGGTGATGTGTGGTGCCGCAGAACTGCTACACAGCAGCGTTTGCTTCCTTCAGACATTCACATTGCCAGAAAGAAGAAGAAAGTCCTCACTCACCAGTGGCAGCTGCATCCTTTTCATCTTCTTTTTTTCCAGGCACTGGAGGTGGTGGTGGCGGCGGCATCAGCTTGGAATCAATGTCTTCGCAGTCAGCATCGTAATCATCCTCATCTTCATCTAACCAGGCAGGAGGCAAGACTACATGTTAAGCAGCCAATAAAACAAAACCAGGCGCCCTTGCCGTTTATTCTGTCTGAAACCTGATGGCATAGACACCATTCTCGTCTTGTAACTAGAGGAAAACTCTTATGAGTTCAGCTTCCTGCACACACTCATTTGCAAGATGGAAATTTTAAAAATAGTGGGAAGGACAGACAAAGAGAAACGGGCAGAAAGATGACTGAAGCACTTAAAATCTATGTCTTTACATATTCTGCTATGACCTCTTGTCATTCACAATTTACAGAGCAAATGAAACTGCTAGAGAAGTAAGAAAAATGTGGGCTACAAAGCCCCAATCACCTTTATATCCCATTAACCACAGTAAGTCACCAGAAAAGTTAAGCGTAAAACACCTTTAAGGAACGTGCCAAGATTTAGCATTTACACCAGCAGCTACTGAAATGGAAAAGCTGCTTATTTTTGAAAGCATATTCTAGGCCAGGCAGAGATACCTGGGACCAACAAAAGAACCAAGGTGCATTTTGCAGAAAGTCTTTTAAAAAATATTCTAGAGTAAAACAGGAGAGAGATACAGAGACTGAAGTGACTCCAGTGAGGGACTGATTCCTTAAAAAAGGAAGGTAGCAAGTAGTGGCTTCATCCAGTGAACACAATTTCACAAAAACTTAAAAGTTCTTAAAGCAAGGAGCGAAAAGGCACAATGCCCAAAAACACCTCCTACAGGCAGAGTTGTGATACTGATCCCCTTTACCTGGCCTTTGAGCTGGCTGCAGGCTGCCCATCGCCTGCTTGTACCGACGGCTCTCATCTTCTGCCACTTCAGTGATGTCTGAATAATCAACAGCATCCTCAGTGCTCTTAACCCAGCCTAGGAAGAAAAGAAACCTGGTCACACAAAACTTTACCCTAATATACATTAGTAACCCCAGATTTCACTAAGTACATATGAATCCTTTGACACGTGCTTCCTTTATTTAGGAGAACAAAACTTTCTGATTAACTTCTTCCCCTCCAGTATTTTCCCCCTCATTCTAACCAAAAGCTCCCATAGCCCTGAATTACTCCTAAAAGATTGGTAAGTAACCAACTTCAGCACAAGGAACACCTACCACTTACTCAATGAAACTGTTCAACAAGTTCAGGAGTAAAAGAAAGAGACACTATAACACTGTGTGCTAAGTAGGCTTCTTTAACACCGGGGCAAACACAGACTAAACCTACTTGTGAAGGAGGAGAGACAAGTAAAAAAAACTTACAAAAAATTAAAGAGAACAAGTGTAAAATAAATCAGGTCATACTGTGGGACTCACTCTGGCAGGGAGGAAAAGGCAAAGTCTTTGACAGAGCCTCTGACCATGATATTCCCTGCAGACCCAGATGCATTTCTTTCTCTCTGGCAGAGCTCTGACCCTGCAGCCTCTCTGCTACCCAGGCACAGCTATCCCAGCCAAACCTTCCTCATCCAGGTGTGCTCCCTCGCTCTCGGCGCTCTCCTCCTCGCTGGCGGTGATCTCGGTGATGAGGTTGCCCAGCCCCAGCACGCCCAGCCCGGCCAGGTGCTTCTTGGATTCCTGGGGAGACCAGAGCTGGGAGGCTCCGACCGCCGGGCCGGGCCGAGCCCCTCGATCGCCTGCTGGGTCCTGTCTCGGAGCCCGCCCCGAGCATCGCCCGGGACATCCTGGGGCACCCCGGCACAGCCCGGCACATCCCGGCTGACCACAGGACATCCCGGGACAGCCCGGGTCACCTCAGCTCTCCCCGAGCACCTCGACACAGCCCGGCCAACCCCAGTACAGCCCAGGATATCCCAGTACATCTCGGTACACCCCGGCCACCCCCGGACATCCCAGCACACCCGGGTCACCCCGAGCACCCCCGAACCATCCCGGTACATCCCAGGTAGCCCCAAGCAACCCGGTTCACGCCCGTCCCTCCGGAGCGACACGGCCCTACCTTGTCGAGGACGCTGTCCCCTTCCAGCTGCCCCGCCTCATTGATGTTGCCGAAGAGGAACCCGGCCAGGGAGAAGGGCTCGGCGCGGCCGCCATCCGCCTCCTCGTCGCTCTCCGAGTCCGACATGGCTGCAGGGGCACCGAGCCGGAAGCGGCGGCCAGAGCGGCCCCGGGCCCGGGAGGGGCGCCCGCCCACAGCGCCCCCGCGCGGCCCCGCCCCGCGGCGCAGCAAGGAAGCGCAGACGCTCCGCCCTTCCCAAAAATTCCTTTATTGCCTTTAGGAACCGGGGTCTGGCTTTCCACAGGAAAGAGCTGCCTTGAGCACAGGTGCGGTACAAACAGCAGGGCGAGTTAATGCGAGAGCCAGAGAGGTGAGGAAAGGTTTATTACAACGTAATTATGCATAATTTATTAAAAAAAAAAAAGAAAAAAAGAAAAAAAGAAAAAAATCCTTTAAAACTGTTAGATGTAATACAAATTATTTTATAGCATAAAATCAAGTTGCCAGTGTATGTATCAGTACCACACTTCAGAGTCTTGGGCTCCCACTGCTGATGGGTGGTCCTTGCTGCCCACTCTGGGGGTGGGGACCCCCCCGAGATCCATCCACTTCTCGGGGTCAGCCCAAGCAGCACCAAGGTTTCTACAGAGTGAGGTTTAGCACCCAGAGACAAAGCAAGGGGAGGCTCTTCTAGTTTAAATTTCATAGAAATAGCTACAGATGTAAAATGAAGAAAGCACTTCCACATCTAAGCACACCTCATGAAAATCCTTTGGACATGTAATTCCTGAACTGCTCAGCTTCAGCTGTATTTTTTAAAAAACCCCAAGTAGTTCAGAAATCATTCACAAAGCAAAGGCTAAAATCTGTGTCTTCACAGGGAGTCTCTTCTGTGAATTAAGACATACACACTGCATCTCCATTCAGTAACAAACCAAAGGACCTTGAACAGCTCAGGAAACCCGCACAGCTTAACTGAGTTTTCTGACCTCCCAAAACAAGACAAAATACAGCCATGGGATTCTGTAAAGCCTGTATTTGTCAACTGCCCACAAAAGGAAAATAAAGCATTGGAGAAACAGAACTGATTGTAAACTGAAGCACTGGACTACTTACAATAAACGGCACCAAGAATTTTAGGGGGGAAAAAAACAGGAAGATCACCAAGGGAAAATGCCCACTGAATGGAAAAGCTCACTGGATTCCTCCTGAAGTTCATCCTCATGAAAAGCAGAGGCTGGAGGAAACCAGCTTCTAGCCAGGGCTTTTACTGCTGTCAGAAAGTGATAGAAATAAAAAGCATCTAAATAACCAGGTACTCCAAAGTCAGCAAAAAGTCTTTGATGGTTCAAAGTTCCCTCCCTGCTCATTTTCATCACTATCGTGTTATTCTCCTCAGTACTGTTGTGCAATCTGTTTACTAAGTAATCTAAATGGGGATAAGGTGTTCTGGCATAATGCAATCAACAACGTAACCAAATCAAATAAATTGATTAAGCAGTTGAATTTTATCTCACCGTACTCTCTTCCAGTTCACGCCAGGATGGCTGCTTGTGAGCCTACAGAAATGGAGGGGCAGGGATTGTGCAATAATACTTGCTCACAAGATTTCTTCTCCACAAAATGCTTGTAATCCAGTTAGGAATAACCACAAAAGACGCAGGATTAAAAGATTTCAGTATGTAAAAAAGTAAAAACTTTTTAAAACAGTAGTAGCTTCAGTACAAAACTGCAAATATATGTAGAAAAAAAAAAAAAAAAAAAAGTAAGTAGACTTTTAATTTCAGGCACCTCTTAAGACTAGTTCAAACATATCACAGACTTTTAAAGTACATTTCTGAATAAAGCAAAGGTTATGGGCTTGCACTGGGGTCACTAGAAAGTTGATTTAGGTCTGACCAGCATTAAAACAAACCATGTGCACTGGCTTAAATAAATATGTTTTAAACATGATAAAGTCTATTTACTCAGTTACTGAAATTTACCTACAGAAAATAATCTTGAATTACAAGGCACAGAGTTAATTGCTGCCTGCAAGTCCAGCCCACACTAAAGGCCTACAGCTAAAGCAAAGGCAGAACGTGGTAAGTAGAGGTTATGTCAGGGAATTCTCTACACCCTCACAGCCTTCAGGGCACTGCAGCAGGAACCACATCTGGAACAGCACTTCCTCTGCAAGTGCAAGAGACACAAAGACACTCCAGGCAATGGCACTTGGTGAAGAAAAATGTGCAGAGTCTGTAGGCTGCTGCAAACATCCTGCAGGACGGGCGTTCCGGTGCTGCCTGTGCTCAGCGTTTGGAATTCTGTTGGTTCACTAAACACAGGCACCAGTATTTGCATTAACTGCAATTCTATGGGTTGCAATTGGCTAAAGCAGCACCAAAATGAGCACATCTCAGATTAAAAAAAACCTGCAGTTATTGTCAGCATCAGTTACACCAGCTGAAGAAAGGCACATCCTCTCCAAATAGTGGAATTACGGCACAAACACAAACATTTCTATCCAAATAGTGGCATTAGGGCACAAATACAAAACATTTCTATCCACTTGGTATTTTTGCCAGCATCAGATATAGCAAGGTCAAATTAACACAAGATCCCTAATAACCCTGTGGATGTATTTTCTGTTATCTTGCTAAAATGAGGCACTTTTCTTCCTGACCAGGGTATACACCAGTGCAGTTCTGCATGTGTGGGAATCACAAGAAAGCAAGTTCTGAATGACCAATTGAGGCTGCAGCCAGACAAAGACAGCACTGTCAACTTCAGACAACAAAGCCCAGTCCAGCACCAGTGGTTTCACACAAAGTATCTTTGAAGCATGCTGCTTTCATACCACGGAGCTGGAAGGTTGAGTCTAAGGAAGGGCTCATGCGCTCACTCCTCAGCTGGTCCCGGAACCACACATAAAGAGCAGTGCACAACCTGAAAATAAAAGCCAGCTGCCACTTACTAGAGCTGCTAAAGAAGGTTAGGAGTATGTAAATAGAACTGCAGTTAAAAAGGGTTTATAATAACTGAGCATTCAGGAGAGGAAGAAACTGCCCAGGTAATCCTATCCAGTGACTGGCTAACCACTACAGACTGAACTGAAAACAGGAAGAGACACAGGTTCCTGTAAACAGAAACTCCAAATTTTCTGTCAGTCTTCTCACAAAAAAAAACCCGAAGGAATTTGCCATAAAAATCTCAGATGGTGGCTCCAAGAACATTAAGAATTGAAGTGATAAATTCCTCAAGAGCAAACAGGCTGATGTCAGGTCTCTGGGATTACACTGAAAATCTCATTTTGAGAAGTGTCATCCCAAATACCTCAACCAGCCTGAGCAGGTAACTGTTAAAACTTTATTCTCAGGGTGCAAAGTGTCTTTGGACAGTGAAATAAAATCTCAGTTTAGAAGATTAATGGAAGACTTGGATCTAAACTACTCTTCCACTTCTCCACCTCAAAACTACGAAAATCACGCATTTGAGTGAATCATCATTATCCTAAGTTCCTTACATAAGGAGAAATCAGCTCCTGCTTCTATTAATAAATCATTGCAGGTATTCCCTGGGTCTTGCTCATTGCATTCACGATGCCTAATGCTAACTCTTCATACAATCAATCACAGTTCACCATAAGGTGAATCTCAGTCATATTTCAGGCATTTTTGCAAGTAAACAAATCGTTTTCAAGCTTTAAATTGACAAAACAACTGGACAGCCAGACTTCTGTTTGTAAAACAAATTAAATCAGTAAATAAAGGATGGGAAAAGCAGCAGCTGCACTTAAAGCAAACTTATCAGAATTTGTGCTTTTCAGCAAATCTAGTAACTGATGGCTATCTAGTAAAGAAGTGGCTTCAAAGAAGTCTCCTCTTATTTTCCTCCACTAAAATAATCAAGTGATCCCTGGAGAAGCTGGAGACTGGAACTTTAGAAATAAAGCAGGTATTTGACCTCTCAGTTGGAATAAAAAACCTGTTCTGTTTCAGTTTCCCTGAAGCAGTAAGACTGCAAGAATATTCGCTGTATAAATCATTTCTGCTTAGAGCTGTTAGTGCAAGATGCAAATCTTCAATTTAACTCGTTAAAAAGCCCTCCAAGATTCTAGTCAACTTCCAACATCCATCCCCCAAGGCAACTACAATAAGACACATTTTCTTGTGTTCTTCTTTGTCACAGGATACAGAACTGCACGGACAGCTTCAGCAAACACCTCCCGAACACCCTCCTGATTCAATGCCGAGCACTCCAAATATTTGACTGCTCCAATTTGTTTAGCCAGTGAAGTCCCCTGCTGAGGGGTAGTGGGAGCCAAGCTCTGCTCTTTCAACTTTTTAACCGTTTCCAGGTCGCTTCTCAAGTCTCTCTTCGTGCCCACTAAAAGGATGGGAACGTTTGGACAGTGGTGAGAAACTTCAGGGTGCCATTTGTGCCTCACATTTGCATAGGAAGAGGGGCTGCCAATGGAGAAACAGATGATGAAGACGTTGGTTTGGGGATAGGAGAGCGTGCGCAGGCGGTCGTACTCCTCCTGGCCCGCAGTGTCCCAGAGATTCAGGCTGACTGTCCGGCCATCCACAGTCATCTGGGCACTGTAGTTGTCAAACACAGTAGGGATGTACTCTTCTGGGAAGGCATTGGTGGTGTAGCTGATGAGCAGACAAGTTTTTCCCACCGCGCCATCTCCGACAACCACGCACTTTATGGTCTGCATTCTTCACCCAGAGGCGGAGTCCTGCACAAAGCAAGGAAAGGGGTTAGGCAAGGCACAGCTCAGTGGTGGTCACTTTAAAGGGAAGCTTTAGCAAGTGTTTTTAATACAGCTGACCATTCCTTATCACATTCTCAAGCCGTTCTGAAGAGCTCGGGGCCAGAAAGACAATAGTGAAATGGAGATGCAATGAGTTGAGGGCTAAGTGACAACTGGCTGCATTCCAACCATGTAAGTACAAATTAGCCAAATTCCCACAGTCTTGCCCTACTGCCAGACTGTTTCCCACAGGCAAAAGGACAAGTTCCTCAGAGGCACCTGCAAGTGGAAAGGGATTGTGAGCGAGTAACAAGATACTCTGTCGTTTGTAGCTTCACACTCCACCTCTGTACACACACACACACACACTCCAACGCTCACACTTGTCTACACAGTCTACTGCCTAAACAGCTTACCACAAAGAAAGGTCCAACAGTTTTAAATAAAATCAATATATTCATTTCTGGGCTGAACTGCTACTGTTTACAAGTCAATCAGACCTGAACAAACTACATTATTTAGAGGACACCAGATAAAAGGTTCAGAAAGTAGCATGTTCAAGAAAAGCTATTCTTTGAAATATAACTAGCCATAATAACCCAGATTAGAATCCATAAAGAATTTTTCTAAAGAAGCCAAGAACAGATTACTCTCACTAATCACTGACAGAACAAGCAGGACTTAATAGGCTTGAGCTACTTGGTGTCCTCTAAATAATGAGCATGAGAAAAATACATGGCCTAAAAGATCAGCAGTCAAAGAGCTTTCCTGGAGAATTGTTATGCAGGAGATCCTTGACACTTAGAGGTTTTCCATATCCATTTCCTGATACGTGACGAGTAGGTTTGACTACCAGTGATACAGTCTAAAACACAATTAATTTTAACCTTACATCACATGAACAGAAATAAGTTTGAAAATAGCATGGAACAAACTACAAGCAGACATTTGTTGTACATTTCTTGTACGCTGAAACTTCCACTGCTAGCCTGAACAAGAAGGAACTCGTAGTTGCCTTCTCACCCAAATGCCTTTGAGGCACTATCAGTAATCCTCAACTTGCAACCAGCAGAAAATACCCTGCTTCAAACAGAAGAAAATAGTGGGAAGGACTTCTTAGCAGGACCTGTTACGATAGGACAAGGGGCAACGGCTTTAAACTAGGAAAAGATTGATTTAGATTAGATACAAGGCACAAGTTACGTACTGTGAGGGCGGTGAGACACTGGCACAGGTTGCCCAGAGAAACTGTGGCTGCCCCATCCCTGGAAACCTTCAAGGCCAGGCTAGATGGGACCCTGAGCACCTGATCTAGTTGAAGATGTCCCTGCTCACTGCAGGGGGGTTGGACCAGATGACCTTCAAAGGTTCTTTCCAACCTAAACTACTCTGATTGCATATTCCATAAAGATCTCAGCTCCAACACCATCAAAGCAGCAAAGGGAACATAGGAAAATGAGCAACTTCCTCTTCAAGACCATCCAAACAGATCAACAACTCATTTGCATTTAAGTCTCAGCTTTGCCCTTTGAGACAAAGTCTTTGTCTGTATATCCGCAAGCTGCTGTGTGCCCGCTGGAAGCACACATGATTCTTCTGGTCTCTACAACACACAGCTGTAGTGTGTGTGGTAATTCCTTAAGGAAGTATCGATGGATGTACACAGACACTACAGAAACCCCAGGAGCCACTCCTGGTGAGAAGGAATCACCTGAAGCTGCTCTTGCTGCCAAAGCCTGGCTGGACTGCAGCACACAGGGCAGGTTTTAAAGCCCATTCCTGCGCTTACATCAAACCACTGAAGTACCAGAGCACCCTGTGCCAGAAAACTTTGTGGTGACCAACACCACTGCTTCCAGAGCAAAGGTTTTTTTCCAAAATGAACTATGTGTGCAATGGACAATTCATTTTGATCTGCCACTAATGAGGGACATCACAGAGACGGCAGAACCAAGCTGGACACATGCAACAAAAGTCTCATGAAGAACAAGACACACAACGGCTTTTACACGCCCAATTCCTAGTTTCTAACATAAACAAACTGCAAACATTTGTAAACAAATCTCTTTTTAAAACACAACCCACAAGGCTCCCCCAAGGACTTACACCTCTTAAATCTCCATGCACTTCTGTCCAGAGCTCCCCACAGGATGACAGGGTATCCCCAAATTGCAGCCCAGCCCGCACATGACTGGCACTGGCTGGAGGGTCATCACACCAGCACTGTCAGGCAGCACAGGCAGCTCCCTGAAGGGATAAATTCCAAAGCCACGTGTACCCCAGACCATCAGCAGCTAACACAACCCGGTTCAAAATGCCTAACGAAAGCGTGTTACTCAAAGATTACTTCGTTGGGAGTTTTATCTAGGAGGTCGCTACAGATTTGAATTTGGAAATCAGTAATAAAGTAACAAAAAAAGGCCTGAAACGTGAATGCTCTTTTCACTGCACTAATACCTTGAATTACCCAGTAAAGCTCGGATTTTAGAAGAGCAACATTTGCAATGGGAAATAACTCCATGCAAACCTGCCAAAGCATTGGCCAAAGTATTAACTACACAAACACAACCAAAGAGCTTGTAGGCTTTTAAGTATGATTCTCTGAAAGGCCCCTTTAAAGGGGGTTGTCTGAGCTGAAAGGAATCGTGTGTGGCATATTCAATACGGAAAAACAAGCATACACCAGGATACACATTAATTGTATTGAAACACAAAATTTAGATAAACTAATCAAAAAATAAAGGGTAGAACGAAGCTACTTGACTCCAGAAAACTGTACGTTGTGAGCAAAGGTAGTTTGGTTAAAGATTTACAAATGGAAGACAAAGATTTTTTTTAATTTAAGTCACAACCAAGCAAACTAATATTACCTCCATCAGTCTTTTCTACTAAATTAATGTACTGCTTTCTTTATTACATATGAAGTCTCTGTTTAGTTTTTCTTGTAAACAGTTTACCTAGCAATAAAACTCTCATAAGATAGTAAACAGCTGGGGTTCAAATTTGCATGGAAAATCCTTATTTCTGAAGAACCCTTGAAGTTGGCACGGCATGCTATCTAAATATAAATACATATTGAAAAAAAAACCCATTCTCCAAAAACAAAATTACCAGCAAGCAATACCAAGAGCAGGAAAATTAGTTTAGAGTTTGTTTGGGGATGTTTTTAGTGATCTTCAAAAGAATTTAGAAATTTAGAATTTAGAAAGAAAAACTACACATAGGACAAGTAACAAGAACAGAGAAAGAGAAAAATACAGATTAACAAGTCAACACATGAGAAAAAACCAATTTAGAAACAGAAAGCTGGGCACAAGCTTCAAAGCCGAGTTGAAAGGTTACGCAGCAAGAGAAACAAGTGAACGGAAAATCTAAAGCAGTGAGAGGTAATCCAGATTGCTTAGTCCTGCCAGAGAAAGGGGTTTTATGACACTGAGGTTCTAGCAGTTACAGCAGAACGGGAGTAATTTTTAAATTAAATAGTAACCTCTTAAAAACCAACCAAAAAAAAACAAAACAACCCAAACCAAATCACTCCACACAGAAGTGTTGCGCAAAAATACATAGATAAGAGTTATTTTTATCTTGACCATCTATGACTTTGAATTAGAAAACTGGCATTCCCTGTTTGAGTTCGTATCCTTCTCAGAAGATGGTGCAAACTCTGACTTCACTGCCTGCACACCTGGCACTTCCTCTGGAATGCGCAAGATTTCAATCAACGTGTCAAGACATCATCTGAAGAGCTGCTCCTGTTCTGACCTAATTAAGGATTTTCTGGTATCATTAACGTGGACAGCTCGCTCTCCAGATGAACGTTTGTTGGGGAAATTCACCACTTGGAACACACTCACACACGCAGTAACTTCCTGTTGCACCAAAATTTTTTTGTGGGAGAGAAGAAACTTCTAAATCTTCCCTTCAACACTCCTGAAGGGAAGTTCCCTGTCTGCTGAGAGAAGGGAGAATACAGTGACAAAAACCAGAGGAAACAGGAACCTGATTTCTTCTGTAGCTTTCTAGATTTATGCTCTTTATACTTCCTGCACTTCTAAAACCTCTTTGCAGAAGAACTACGTCTTAGCAGGATGTGCCTCTGCCTCTGCTACGTTAACATCAGACGTCTCTTCGTTAGGTGGATTTCAGCTTTGATACTGCTCTTTGACAAACTCACTCTCACTGAGTTTGTCAGGTCTTCCATACCTTTCTTTACAGTTTGGATAGAGCCCAGTTTTGGCCAAAAAGGAGCAGAAAACTCATTAGGAGTTCAGCTGAAATCAGCTGTATTGAGCTGTGTCATTCTGCTCAGCCACCACATTTCATCAAGCCCTCGCTGGTTTGGAGGATCAGATCCTGCTTTACCAGGGGCAGGCAGAAGTTAAGAAATCTAATCGATTTAATTGCTCATCTTTCAGTAACCAAAACTAGATCAGAGACGATTCACTCTGCCTGAAACATGAAGTCAGGCAGGAACTTTCAACAAAGAACTGGGTGGATAGGGCAGTTCTAAATATATCACACCATCCTCACCCATGCAAAGGAGTTAATTCAAAAATCTGCAGCTTACCCACCAGGCCTAGCAGGGAAGAGAAAGGGGCTCTCAGCAATTTAATCAAGACTCTTTACTATCCCACAACAGCTCAGCTTACTCGCCATTGTTTTAGGCAAGTGCCAAAGGAATGGAGAAGTGCCAGGCTTTTAGAATGCGTGCCAAGAAAGAGCAAAAAAAGTTAAATAGGAGACCTCATCCCTCATATCCTTCAGCAATGAATGACCTACTTGGACTTCTCAGTGGCCTCTCAAAGTTTTCACACCGCTTTCTGTCCTGCCATTCACCTGCAAGAGAAACAAAACTGCAACAGTCTGAGTGGCAGCAGAGGGGGGAAGAAATCCACCAGGGAAGGTAGATTTCAGCAGCACAGCGGGAACTGGGCAGTCCACCACCCAAGCTCCACATGAACAACAGAACTGAGGAAGCTTGATCTCTCCTGAGCTCTCCGCCTGGAAATTCAGCTCCCAAGCACATATCAGGAGTGCAATTCCCACTGGTTGTTCCTTCAGTGCCAATGCTAGAAAGCCCTTTATACCTTCTGATGCAAAAAGTTGTTTAAAGGAAAATAAAAGAAACCACTCAAGACTCTTTTCAAATAATATTTTTAAAACCTCTACCCCTGTCAAACTGGGCTGACATTGGGTTATTGATTTTAAAGACTTTTTTTTTTTCAGGGATGAAGCACACATAAGCTTTACCATGTAAGCAATATTTCTTAGGGAACTACAGTGAAAATAAAGTCTTCTGCACGAGGTATTTGGGCAACTCAATCACACAAACCTCTTACAGCCACTCATACTCCAAATTTTATAGGAGAGCAACGATAGTAGTGACCAAACATCAAAGACCTTGAATTCTATGAATCCAAGACATTGAATGGATAATTAATATTTCAAAGGGCATCAGCTCATGAAACAAACGCACAGCTGATGAAATAACACTGTGACAAGGCGTGGCTGCACAGCCCACAGGAGCTAAAAACTAAGACTTCAGTGATATCTGAATCCCCAGTGTATGAATGTGACACATATCCTGCCATAATCAAAAGCTGCAGAGTATTAAACTCGGATTTTCCTCCTGCAACCACATGCAGAGGCATGGATTCGTTATGACAGGGACCCTTCACAGTTTATTTGAATACAGGGGACCCTTCGATGGTGAGCACAGTAAAGGTGTAAGAACAGGAGCCAGGGCTGCAGGGCTCTGCGTCCACATCCTCTAACTCAGCTCCTGGGTGCTACAAGCAGATTGCACAAGTCCTGGGGGTCACAGTCAGTTCATAAAAAGTTAATAACAGTGTCCTTCCCACCTTCCATAGATTTTGACAAGGCCTTAGTCGCTAAAAGAAACAAACAGTACCTCAGACATAAGGGTTTGTGAAGAGGCGGATTAAGCACGTTGCAGGATGAATGACAAATCCAGTTTAAGCATCCTCGATTCCTATTTGAGGTAAAAAGAAAAAAAAAAAAAACTGTTAGTATGTCTCTCTATCATTGTTTGTCACCTGGCAATCGCTGGCACTTTCAGTTGTAACAAAGCCACTGTTGTATCTGAAGGGCAACGTTACACCAGGAAAATCTAAGCTTCTTTCCAAGAGGAAAAAAAAGCCCCTCCACACTTTTCATTGGATTGCATTTCTCTAATTTCTCCTCCTCCACCCCCAAATTTCACGGGCGGTGGGGGGGGGAGGGATTTAATAAAAAGTAAAAACACAAACAAGAATAAACAAAGAAAAAACAAACAAAACCCAACCAAAACCAAAACCGATACAAAATCAAACAAAAACTCCCAAACGAAAACAGAAAAACCCAAAGCACAGAAACCAAACGAAACAGACAAACAAAAACACAAACAAAAACAAACAAAAATGCACTTGCTCCATCAATACTAGCTTTTTCAAAAGTATCTTTAAAGAGTTTTGGTATGACTAAGACAGGAGTAAAAGCGTACACTCAGTGTGTATTTTATCACGGCTCATGCACTACGATACTGCAACAATTGCCAAGTCTCATTTGCATCAACTATTGCAGCTCTGAAATCAGAGCAAAAGTTACCAGTCAAGGAGTCTCTCAGCAGTCCATCAGATCTACACACGCAGTCACGTAAAGTAAAAAAATGTTCCCTGCAAAGGTAGGAATCTTTACATGACATCAGACTGCGTGAAAACACTTTGGACACCAAAAGAATCACAGCCTCAATGCATAAGCAAATCAAACCACACATTCAGTTTCCTCCTACTAATTGTAAACTTTATTTTTTTCCCCGGATCTCTGTAAAGTTTCTTCTAGGAAGAACATTTAAAAGTTTTTTTTAATGGAAATATTAAGCCTAAATACAAAACATGTCTCATAATCGTAAGTTACATGCAAAAAACTGCTGTGCTGCTAAACAGTGGCAAACTGGTGCCAAAGTATGCCTTCAAGTGATGTATTTTACATCTTACACGGAAGAGAACGTGAGCTTTTTAAAAGTCAAAAAATAAGCTTGGGGCAAAGAACTAATGATGCTGCCACAAGAAGTACTGCACCCCAGCTCAGGACACATGTTGTAAGCACAAGGTACACATAAAGAACATTTAAATTAAAGCATTTAAAGCTTTTCTATAACTCAGAGTAATTATGGTGGGAATCACAAGTGATTATAAAGAGCAAACAGATACCGATTACTCACTGGTTCTTAAAAAAAAAAAAAAAAAAAAAAAAACAGAAAGAGACGTTCAGAACAAATAAAAAGCAGCATCGCTTCTCGGGGTTTGAGGTTAAGTAGGAACTCAGCGCAGGTTGTCAGAAAACCGAAAGTTCACGGCACTCCAGATGAGAACCACGAAGCTGATGAAGGGGAGCTCTGTGGCAGCTGCCAAACGAGACAATACCTGTGACTCCTGGCACCCCCCAGAGTGTTTTAGGGTCACCATGTCGCACTACTCTTCCTGAGAGAGCACTTTGCCGGTTTTTAGAGAGTATATTCAACCTTCCTATCCTTATGTATCCCTCACTCTGAGCAGTGAAACAAGAGACTTTTCCAAAGGCTAACTCATCCTGTGCCAACTTTTTATGACACTCGCTGGGAGCAGAGGTCGCCTTAAATTTGTCGCGGTGCTCCTGATAGGGATTAGCATCAGCCTGGCGCTACAACAGCCCGGCCCAACCTTCGCACACCGCGGAAGGGGAAAGAGCACGACCTGCCCTGCCACGGGGCCATTCCCGCTTCCCGCACATCCCTGGGGCAGAAACAGGGCAAGAGAAAGGCTTGTTCCAAACCCTTCCGCATCATCCCTGGGCCCCGCCACGAGCACGTTCAGCTCCGCACACACCGCCCGGTGCAGAAGCCGGGACGCGCATCCCATTTCCCAAAACTCTCCGGACACGGAGGAGCCAGCACGGAGCCACGCGGCTGCGGCTGCTGAGCCCCCGGTACTCCCGAGCTGCCCTGCCCTGGCCCGGAGCCGGCCGCGTCCCGGCGGGACAGGTGCCGCAACAGCCTCCACCGGCACGGGACCCGAGCCGCCCGGGCCGGCAGAGGCCGC
>VZRN01000184.1:434856-456583 GCA_013397935.1 Dasyornis broadbenti
GGGCGCTGCCGGTGCGGGCGGAGCGCGGGGAGCGGCGGAGCGCGGCCCCGGCCCGGCCCGAGGGGATGCTCCGCTCCCCTCCGCTGCTCTCCTCTCCGCTCGGCCCGCCCCGGGCCTCCGATACAGCCCCGCCATCCGCCCCGCTGCCCGGACACGGCAGCAAGATCCTGCTGATGCTAAATTCGTTATTTTTGAATTACGAGTTGTCCGAATAGAACTTGAGCGAAGGGGTTTGGTCTGGTTTTGGATGATTTCTCAGTTGATTCACTTCACTACCCACAAGCAGAAGTACGCACGCGTGTCTGTGCACAGCCACAAACATATAACATGTATCCTTAATAAGGACAATATATCCTTTATAAAGATAACGCTTGGAAAAGGAAATAATGGCAAAACTGAGTGATTGCTTTTGCTTTCTCTACGCAAGACGGTACAATGAAGAGGCTCTGTGGTAGAAGATTATTGGGGTTTTTTTAACACTGGTGAATGCCCCGGTCCATGGCGTGCGCCGCCCTCCGCCCCCGTTGCCGGTGCTGTGCCGCGTTACACAGCGCAGCTCCGACGGAGATCCCCCGCCTCCGCAGCCTCCGCCTGGCCCGGGGCGCGTTCGGCATGGCCCGCTGGGCCCCCGGGCGGTCTCACGCCTGCAAGGGGCTTTGCAGAGGACGCCAAGGCTCCGCTGGACGTGGCGGCAGCGGTGACATTCCCGTGTCCGCAGTCACCATCTCCCGACAAAGAGCCGCAGGGCCCGGCTTCCCCAGCGCGGGGCGAGAGCAAGGGGGTTACACTCAGCTCAGCCCGGGGCTCAGCACCTCCAGAAGGAGCAGGGAGGGCTGTGACCACCCCCAGAAACGTCAGGGTCAGGCGGGGTGACAGTCTGTGAACACCCAGTCCCCAGGGACACCGAAGGTGCAGACACGAGGACTCCTCCTGTTGTCCTGCCCCAGCCAAGCGCGGGAGAGGAAGCGACAGAAGGCAGGGTTTGGCCCGCTGATGTTGCTTAAGCACCTTCACGGATTTCAGAGTACAACCTTTGCTCTGGGTGTTTATTAATTGTCCCTTCTGACCCAGAAGAGGCCATGCTGCAGACTGCACACAGTTCTGGGCTAGGTCTGCTTCTCTGGAGGTGCCCAGCCGCTCAGGAACGAGCACTGCTCAGCTGCTGAAGCACTTGACCATCAGTTACTGGGTGTTAGCATGCCCGGTGTTCCCATCTCCAACTCTTCATCTTCCTCCTCGGACCAGCTCAAGCTGTCATCAGAGTCCTCATCCTGCACAGCCCTAGGCTCCTCTGTGTTTGCAGCTTCCTTCTCTTGCTCACCACAGGACTGCAGCTTGCTTTGGGGGAGCTCCAGCCTGGCCCAGGAGCCAGGGCTGGCTTTGCAAAGCGTGATCTCCACCTTGGCTGGGACCATGCTCACGAAGCTCTTCTCTATATCAATGGTCTAGAGAGAGGGAAAGGTGCAGTGAGCCGGGCAGGGAGCACACGCTCAGCCTTCCCCTTACTGGCAAAGCCCTGTCGGAGCAGAAATCTCCTCCCATGCCAGGAGAAGCCTGAGCTGCAGCTGAGCTGAGCTTCACTTCGTTTTGTTCTGTCTAAGCAGCACCACAGTGCTAGTACAGAGCTCAGGAGAGCTCAGCTTGCTGCAGCCACACGCGCAGCTGTGGCACAGCCTCTCCCCAGCAGCGAGCTGTGCTGAGACACGGCCATTCCCACACCTGTCAGCTCTCTGCTGCCTGCAGGCACAGGCAGCATGCACCAGAAATACAGATAAGAAATGCACGTGCAAATTCCTGAGCCTCGCCGCCCCCTCCCCAGCCAGCAGGCAGCTGAAAAATCAGACTCTCCTTGCTCAGACTGTGACCTGCCTGCAATCCACAGCAGGATTGCAGGGGGAGACAGGGACCTGCTGGGCCAGAGAACATTTGGGGCAGCCTGGGACCAAATCCAGAACACCCAGATCTGGGACCAAATCCAGAAGAGCCCTGATCTTAGCCCAGAATCAATCAGTGCAGCCACCTCAGCCTCCTCCCAAGCCCTAAGGCATTTCCTAGCAGAGATGGCTATAAATGCTGGTATCTGGGCAACCCAGCCTAGGATGAAGAGCACAGGCTGCCTCACAGCACTGCAGCCCAGCCCTACGCAGACTGCTGGAACAGGGAAATCAAAGTAAACAGGATCTTACCCCCCAGAGCTCCAGTTCTGCCTGGAAAATCTTATTCCCTTCAAAGATGACATGAGCCTCAAGCTGAAAGATCAATGGAAAATTATCTGAGAGGGTAGCACAGCACCGCCAGAGCTCTTCCCCCAGACAGTGCAGCTGCCTTTCAGCACCATATTGCATCCCACATCCTGGCTCCAGTGCAACAGTCTGCTGATCCTCTCAGCACCTGGCAACATTTCATCCCTTTCAGAGCACGACAGGTTCACCTCTGTCACAGGTCGAGGGATTCAAGGCCAGCAAAGCCACCCGTTGAGGCTGAAAGCCAGAGTTGCTGGGCAGATGCTGCTCCAGCAGTGAAGCCACTGAGGCTCTCAGCTTGGGACCACAGGCTGGCTGAAGCAACAAACCAAAGAGGCCGCCAAAGAGCCAGGCACACAGTTGGCTCCTGGGGGAGTGCACATCCCCACCCCACTCACCGTGGTGCGGTTGGCCTTCACACTGCTGAGGGCAGGGAGCGGGTTCTTGGCATAGACCGTCACCACCACCTGGCTGCTGGTTTGGTGCCAGTCCTGCCGGCACAGCACCGCCTTCTTGTCCTGCCGAGGAGAGGAACCCATCACGGCACAGCTGGGGCTGGGGCATCACCCAAACAGAGGGGACTCTGAGCCAGAGGATGCTCCCTTGCACATCTCCTCTGTGCTGGCTGGTTGAGGTTGGCACCAGCTAAGCGAGAACAAACCCTGCCTTTTGTGCAGGTTTTTGAGGGGAGATGGTTCATGCGAAGCTGGGCGGCCCCTGCCATGCTGTCCCAAGCCACGTGGGACATCTGGGCTGTGCTTGGGGCTTTCTCCAGGAGACGCTAAGATCAGAGACATCCCCTTCTTGTTCCAGAGTCGCTCTGCTATGCCCTAGCTCGTAAGTGCTGTGCCCAGTCAGGAAACACAGCCTGGAGGGCAATGTAGGGGCTGTTGCAGAACATGGATGATGGCACCGTGCTAAATCTGGGAGTCAGATGAGCCCCAACTGGCCACGTTTCACCTTTGTCCACCTTGCCAGCACCACAGACACTCACAGGCCTGTGCTCCCACCAGGCTCATTTCTGAGCATCCCCAGGAGACAGACCCCCTGCAGCCCTCTACACTGCCAGATAAAGAAATGCTCCAGGAGGAATCCTGGCCCCACACTTAGGTGACAATTAGCACAAAACATCTGCATCACAACATCCCAGTTCCTTCACTGCAGCCTCCTTTACATTCAGGGTGTGCTTTCTGCTCCAGGACAAAGAACAGATTGGGCTCAGAGAAGATTGTTGGGAGCAGCGCCCACTCAGAGGAACACAGCGTGCTTTCAGGGTTATCCTGGGCTGCTTTGGTGCAACTTTCCCAGCTCAAGCCTGTTTCCAGTCAAGAACTTTCCTGGGGAAACTTACACATGCAGAGTATTGAAAATTGGAATCATCTCCCCACTGCCCTGCCACAACACCATGTTGGTGTGAGGATGAGATCCCTCCTGAGAAGCAGCTGCAGAGGGAAAGTTTCATTAAAACCACATTCAGTTTTCTACAGACATCTGTCTAAACTTTTGGGGTTTTTTTCAGGACTTTTCCCGTGCTCAGCCACCTGTCTCTACATGGCAGTCTGCAGTGCTGGCTATGCCAGGCCCAGGGCCAGGTCCTGCCTTGTTCAGCTTCCTATTGCACATCTGTCCATTGGGTGTGAAAGCTGACACATCCTGTGAATGTAAAGTAGCATTTTAAAGGGCAGGTGGGTGAAGATTAGGCATTCAAACCCTGTGCAGTCGTGTGTCAGCAATTACGAATATTAAAACAACTAAACGCAGAAATCTGTGAGAATGCAGAGCAAGGGAAGGAGCAATCTTAAATGTCAATAATACCAATTGCTCACGAGTTGCCTCTGCCAAGAGACCCCTTACCTTCCTTTCTGTCCAGCAGTGGCACCCATGGCTGCAACCTGGCTGCTCCATGAAGGCACTGAAATCCGTGGTTTTGATTCCACAGCAGCTCCAGTACTTCATCCTGAGGAGAGCAGGGTCACCGGAGTGGGGAGTGCACACAGGACAGGGGACCACAGCAGGGTGGGGGGGAGAGGGGCTCATAACCAAGAGCTCCCCCTGCCCGCCCTTGGGGGTGTCACCCACACCTGCAGTGGCCGTGCTGCTGAGGCCACACAGCCTCGCAGTGCAGCACTTCCAGCCCTTGGCAGGGTCAGTGTGCTCCCTGGCAAAGGCTTGTTTCTTACCCCTCATGGAAGACAGGAACACCAGGATGAAACGTACAAACCTCTGCGTTACTCTCCGGGCCCTGGTAGGTCTGTGGAGAGAGAAGCAGAGGGAAGTTCTGCCTGTGCCTCTGGCGCAGGATGACGTGGCACAGCCAGGTGTCCACTCATCAGTGCCCATCTATGCAGAGGGCACAGCACAGTGCCCAACATCACCCTTTGGTCAGGTTCAGCACCTGTGAAGATTTACTCTGGGGCTGTGCCCAGCCAGCAGCCCAGCACTCATCCCTGCTCCCTGCTGGCAGGGCAGCCACCCTGACCTTGCTGGGACCACAGTGTCAGCAACCCTTCTGTATCCCTCTCCCAAACACAGCCTGTTCCCAGCCCGGGGCTCAGCAGCACCAGGGCAGTGGGCAAGTTTAGACACCACAGAAACTCACTCGGAGGTGCCGGAGGTCATTTGTCCATCCTGTCCTTTCCCCTCCTTCCCAGAGCATGTCAGACTTATGTCCTCATCTACCCCCTGCCTTTTGCTCCCCGCCTGCTCCCTCGCTGCGGCTTTCCAAGCATGCTGGCCCTGCCCCAGCTCAATCCCTCCCACTCATCCCCAAGGCAGGCAGTGCTCCACAAGGCAGCCTCGGGCAGGAGGGGAGGTTGGCTGTGCTGCATCAGTTCAATGCAGCTGGGAATTGTTCCACATGCATTTTACCCACGTGCCCCATCCTGAATACGTGCTGTACTTCGCTGCAAGCAATCGGCAGCAGTGAAACACAAATGTACCGCCAATCTGGAAGCCTCTTGCAGGAATGTGGCTGGGTGGCAGCAGAGGCGGCTGCATCCAGAGTGGGATGAGAATACGGAGCAGGTGGGCACCACCACCTTCCTCCTGCCTGGCACCCTGCCCTGCACCTGGACCCGAGATGCTCCTGGCCGCAAGGCACAGGCTGGGCAGAGAGGGGACCCTGCCAGACACTCACCGCCTTGCAGGCTGCGTTCTTGCACGTGGTGCCGGCTCTCACCTGGGCAGCCTCCTCGCCTGTGAAAGTAACACAGCTTCACCCAGGACCAACACTGCCCATGCCTGCCCCCAAATCCTCCCCCAGCACACTGCCAGCTCCCCAGCTGAGCACAGACCACCCCAATGTGCCTCCAAGCTGCAGTTTTGCAGGTGGCTGAACACGCAGCACTCACTGACAGCACTGAGCCTGTCATGCAAAACCACAGGCTGCCCTTGCCATGCGCAAAACCCATCAGCCCATCCCTACCTGTACAACTGCTCTCGAGTGTCTCATCCTTGGAGGACAGGTTCAGTTTCTCCAGTGCCTGCTCCAGAGACCTGGATGCTTTAATTGGCAGCAGTTGTCTTGGCTCATCAGAGCTGGGAAACAGCAGCAGCAAAGGCTGAGTGGGTTTTTCTGCAATTTAAGTGTGGGTGCCTCTCCTGAGGGAGTAGCAGGACAGGGCACAGAAGTGGCACAGCAGGGCAACACTTAACTGAGCCTGTCTTACCTTGGTCTTTCCCGCAGCATCTTCTCAGCTGATTTTGGTCCTTGCACAATGAGCTCCTTCACTGGTTTGTCCTTTGGCTCATCTGAGGTCTTCCCTTGGCTGGAAGGCTCAGGGGGCTTCTCCTTGCTGTGAAACCCTTTTGTGCATCCCTGAGCAGCAGAGACAAGCCTGATGATTGCTTTGTCCTCCTCAGCCTGGTGGCTACTCCCAAACCCTGTGAGTTTCCATGATGTGGTGGCTCAGTGTCCTGCACTTTGGGAGCAGCACCCTCGGGGCTCTGACCCTGCACTTTGAGAGCAGCACCCTTGCTTGGAGGCTCCTTGGAAGCAGAAAGCAAATCCTTGGCTGGCAGGGCAAAAGGGACATCCCTGACACAGGACAGGGATGTGACAGGGCTGGGCAGGGGCCAGGAGGAGGGGATGGAGGAACAATGGGTGTATTGGGGGTGGCAGGTCACTCACCTTTATGGAGAGGAACTCAGAGAAGTCTGTGGTGCGTTTCTTGCAACAAGACCAGCCCTAGACACCAGGACATGACAATCTGGTCAGGTGTGGGGAACTCTGCTGGGCACAAGGTCACTCCCTGCAGCCCCAGCTCCTGCCCCACTCACCTTTAGGGCATCGTGGAAGATGGGGACACCTGGGTGATACAGGCAGGAATCTGGAAAAGGGAACACCAGGCGAACGCTGTCAGGAGAAGCAATCCTGCCCACGAGCCACCTGCGACAGCCAGCAGCTCCAGAGCCAGCTCCTGCCATATGGGCTGCCTGCGCTGGGCTTGGCAGCTCGGCTGCAGCACGGCAGCTGAGGCCACACTCTGGGAAAGCAGCACTCATTCCCATTCCCTCTGGTGCAAGGCTCACGAACCCACTCACCCTCGGTGTTGTGCTCGGCATCAAACCTCTGCCCGCAGCCCTTGTTGTAGCACAGCAGTGCCATTGCTCAGACGTGCTCGCAGTGTCCTTCACTCCTTGCGCAGAAATCCCATCAGTCTCATCCCTGCCCGCGATCCCTCCTCTGCTCGCAGCCCAGGCGCCGGGAGGTGGCTTTGCCTATCTTTAGAGGCAGCTGTGGGAGGTGGCTGGTAACCGGAGACCAGGCTAAAGATGGACAGAGCAGCTGATGGAGCTTGGCGCCCGTGTTATCTCCCCCGGCATTTCAGTCCTGGCCGCGTGCCCAGCAGAGGGAATGGGCACTGCAGGGTGGCCCCACGCCCGGGGTGCGCAGAGGTCCTGCCCCAGCGCCTGCCTTCAGGCCAGCATCCGTCACGGAGGCATCAGCACCACCCCGGTGCTCACACATGCGACTCCTCTTGACCAGCCACTCCCAGCTTCCGTAGCATTTACAGATCCCTGAAACTGAAGGGAAGAGAATTCCCAGGGCGAAACTTGTGCTGATCTCCCCCAGGCACAGACGGCACAATCACCAGCTAAGCAGAGGCACCAGCAGAGCAAGGCTGTGCATGTGGCCAAGACATCATTCGATGCAGGGTTTTGTGCAGCCCAGGAATAACAGAGTGGGCAAGAGAAAGGTCTTGGCTAGGTGTGGGAAGTAGGACACGGTGATCATGTGGGAGATTATGATGAGATTTATTACTAATACAGTTTTAAAATATTGCCGATGCAGTATCTAAATAACAATTCTACCATCTAATAGAAAATACGTGTATACAGGAGTGGTCTCTCCCACTGAGTGACAACCTTCTGTGAGACCCACTCGCTTTCTAAACTTCTCAGAGATGTCTCAGTGTGGATCAGTCCACTTATTCCCAGATTTGGTTACAGTTTATGTCTAAAGTATTATAATATTGGCAGGTTTGGCTAGAAATATACAGATTTACAGTCTTTTGCCTTGCAGAATTCCCAATTACAAAGCAATAAGGCACCTTCAGAGCTACTTTCAGATTTTATCTCTGTATTTGACCAGATCTCACCCTTTTTCACTCCTCCAAAAGTGAGTATTCTGTGTGTTCCTTGTATTCTGTCTGGACATACCCTGCAGGTGATCCCAAGGGGGTCAGGGATGGCAAACACCACCCAGAAGCTGCCTGTGACTTTGACAGAGGAGTTTGCATGGTTGGCTCGGGCTCCAGGAGCATTTCATACCCTTTCGCAGGTTGATGTGCACCACAGTCAACCACAAGCAGCTCAGCTCCCCCGTGTCTGGAATACATTCATCGTGCAAGCATTCAGTGCATTCCTCCTGCAAAACCCACCTGGTGTTGTCATCTTGTCTTGGAACAAACCACATTGCCCAGCAGAGACTGTGAGGAGGGAGAGGGAAGGATACACACACAGACTCAGACCCGGCTGTCTTCCCTTGTCATCACACCAGCGATGAAGATTGTTCCCTGGAAGATCACTGTAGTTACGGAAGAGTACAAAAATGTTTCTTGGGTCTCCTATATGCAGAAGGGGTTTGCTCAGGCACTCTGCTCCCATTCTGAGGCCTAAGCCTTTTCCTCTACAGACAGGAAACCCTCCTGAGATCAAAGGTTTTACTTAGTTCCTTATAAGCATCTAAATCAAATATTTTCTTTGTGCTGTTCCTCTTTGCGGGGACAGCTGTTTCCTGGGTGCTGCCCTGACTTCCAGGGGCACACAGCATCTGGGGACCATTTCTGTTCAGGAACCAGGATCAATACAAGTCTTTGGCACTATCAGACTGTACAAAGGACAAGCCCTGCCGGAACAAGATACCCAGGAACTCTGCTCAGGAGGGGAACCCACAGGGCCTGCTGTGGCTGATGCAACCCCAATCCTGTCCTGTGCTGTTTAACATACCTAATCCCTCTACAACAGCCTGAAGAATCCTGTCATCCCAAGGGGATCTCCAGATTTCAGAGTCAGGATGGACTGTTGACAAAATTCTGGAGTTTACCAGGCAGATGACTCCAGATTATTTCACATTGCCCTGGTGCTTCACCTCCAGCTCACTTGAAGTGCCTCAGCCAGCAGCATCAGGCTTTTCCTTGTCAGCTCCTTAGCAAGGAGCCAGCCCTGCTGCAGAGGAGGACATGTGTCACTGTCACACCTCTTTATACCTGGGTCACCTGGGCACAAACCTCCATCCACCCAAAAGCTGGGAGGGAAACCTGAGGGCCCTGCGGAACTTGTCACACCAGCATGAGTCACGTGGCTTCAAAGCACTGCAGTGCCTCAGGACACAACTGACCCAAGTCCCAAAGGTGAGTGAAAACGTGCTGCTGGCATCCAGAGCCGCTGCAGAGGTGAGATGGATCACTGGGGACCCAGGGGGCTGGGCAGGGGCCTGTGACAGGGGAATTTGCGGTCCTGGGGGCTAAACAGAGCTATAGCGTTTCAGATCTCCCTGTTCTTTCCACGAGCTGCCAGCAAGGCTGCAGCTGTCGCTGTGCCCGTGCCAGTGAGAATATGGAGCTCAGGTTTCCCTGCACACCTCAGAGGAAACGCCAGCAGGATGGTGTGGCTGACACACGTTGTAGAGATAAACAGCAGGTATCCAGGGGGGACTGTGGCTGAGGCAACTCTGTACTCTGCACCTGAGACTGGAATCGAGCTCCCAGCTGCCAACTAAAAATAGAGCCTGTTTGCTTTAGGTAATTTCATGTAAAACAGAACAAAAAAAGGAAGCAGAAAAAACAGAATAAATTATTCTCAAACCCAACTTAATGTGTTTGCCCTTGAATAATCAGGGTCATTGTAAAACAGTCCTTCAAGGTCCTGGGGAGAACATGGTGGATACCTCCAGGGAAAGAAACCCAGCTCACCCCCGACCCTTCCGTCATTCAGGATGCCCTGTGGAGCCGGGGTAGCAGCAAGGCATCACATTTCTAAAGCACAGTAATTCCTCCATACAAAAGGCTGGTTAGGTGAAGGGAAATCCCTGACAAACATATTACCGCTACGTATGCAGCAGGCAGGATTAATGTTTTATTTAGTTGGGAAATAAAGTCCTTCTCAGAAGAACGTGTGCTGAGCGAATCTAAAGCAGTTCTGCCCAGCCACTCTTCAGATAGCACTGCTAAGGAATTATGTACCACCTGTCCAAGGAGATAATACAGAGACCTGAGTGCAACTTCATAGTTTCTTCTCCTAGTATTTCACACTTCAGAATTAAATAACGTACTTACCAAACAGCCATGGCACCAGCCAATGTTTGCCAGCCTCACTGTAGACACAAGCCACAAGAACAGAAAATCTCCACAGGGCAACAGAAAATCTTATCAGCATTCTAACTTGGTTGAGATTTTGCAACAATGAGCTGTCCTAGCAAATGAGCCAGGTGAAAAAACACCAAACTATTCATACTTCACAGTCAACCTGATGATCACCATTAGGTATCATCTCAGCATCAGCTGCAGCCTCTCTTCAATACATCATCCCATTCTAGGGGATCAAAACTCATCTGAAGATGGGGTAAACCAATGAAGGCTCCAGAGTAATTATTTCATCTTTCTCTCCCTAAAGAGTACCTACATGACCAAACCCTAATTTAAGGTTCTTGCTTTGGTAACATTAGGCATTTCAAAATGTTTTCGTCTTTGCTAGGATTTCACAATTCAAGGCACCTCCTTATGCTTTTAGGCTGTAACACTTTCTCCCTCCTCCCTTTCCCACCTAAATTTATTTCTAAGCTTCCCCCTCCACAGCCTCAACTCCAGATTCAGTGTGAGAACCAGTCACAGAAGGCTCCGGTCCCTACAGATTCCCTCACATATTACACAAGATAAAGCATTCCTGTTGCCATCAGCAGCCACCAGCGAGTCCTTTCCTTCCTATCGCAGCGCAGGAGTTCTGGGAACATCCCAGCCAGAGGCAAGCGCAGCACAGAGCGGAGACGGACACCTCTGTCCTCTGCACCCAAGGCAGGCACTGAGCTCCAGGCTCCCGGGGACACATGGCCAAGTCTTGCATCTCGCCCTCTCTGCATCCACAACAGACACAGCCCAGGTGTGCCAGCAGCTCCCTTGTTGTACTCCACCCTGCTGAAGTTGAAGGTCTCATTTCAACACACAAATAAAGCTCATTCTGTGAGAAGGAAAACTGCTAGAAAATTCTCAGGGGTTGAACACACACTTTACAGAGCTATGCAAGAACAACTTTTGTGCCATAATCTGAAGCTTCATTAAATTCAATCCATACATCAACATCTGTACTAAAAAAACAGAAGAGACAACACACCAGATAAAAAAGGCTTAAAATCCACTTTAATAATGCATTCCTGTAACATTCCTCAGACAAACTAAAACTTTTTAGTGGGACAATTACAGTTTGTGTTCAAACAGTTTACACTAAATGAAAAATCTTGTAGTACTTCTACACAAAGGACAGGCAAGGTTAGGATTATACAAACATTTGTTTCAGTTAAATCTTCAGCATGAGATACAGTATCTTTATCCAATAGATTGTACTTTACTACCAGTAAAAATAAAGAGATACAACACGTTATCAAAAAAATCCATCCAAACAAGAACCTCCCAGCCATTCAGGCTGCACGACTGTCAACTACTTCAAAGAAACAAATGGTCCAGGTAAAAAGAGTAACAAGTTAGGAGGAAAAAAAAAAACAAAAAGAATAAGAAACAAACATAAAATCTCCCCCAATTCACTACATGACGGATCATTTGGAGCTATATAAATTTACAAAATCATGGGAGCTGCAAAGTACCCAAATGCTGCCCTAGTTCTCCAGAGACCTCCCTGTGCTCTTAAGCAAGGTACACTGCACTAAAAAAATGCCAAGACATACTGAAATTTTATCTAATTTAGTCTCATGATTTCAGCTGCAAATAGGAAAACTGGAATGGTCAAGGCATTAGGGTCCTTGCAAGATTTTACCGTTACTGAACAACCACGGCAGCCTCCCAGAATCCATTTTTCACTGTGAAATTAGGAATGCACCACATGAACTCTTCTAAAACCTTTACCAGTCAGACTGCACTCCCCTTGTCCTAGAGTGGCTTACCAAAACAGGCCCTAATTAACTATCTTTAAAACGTCCCCCCTCCCCCCCAGGTTGAACCCTGTGTGGCCTGCCAAGATTTCTTTCTTTGGGCCATGAACAGGGGATAGCTTAATCCTGTTAGTATCTGCGACGCTTGTTAGGGCCAAAATCCCCCCCTGGATTTCCTCTGTTGAAGGCAGGCGGATTCCCTCCCATCGCTCCAAGGCCTTCCATGGCTCCACCCTGGCCGAAGCGGTCTGGAGGTGGTGGTGGAGTCTTGGAACGAGGACAAGTGCAGAAGATGCAGGAAGAAAAACAAGGAAGAACAAAGGGCAGTTAAAAGCCATTTGAGTTGATTCGAACTCTACCAGGATTCCACAATTCCAGCTGACCTCTTTACAAACCGTCACCCCTCCAAAACCATCCTCATAGTCCCAAATCTGGACTGACAGGACCATTGCAGAACAAAGTCCCTCTCCCCACACAACCTGTAGTCAGGCAGACTGGGACAGTCTGCACGACCTCACAGATCAGTGCCCTCCTATGGAGCAGGCGAGCCTTCTGAACTTACCTACACTTTCCATTCCTGGCTTCATCTTCCCCCTTAATTTCCTTGTGTAGTACACACTCCCTTAACCTCAGCTGCTTTGCTGTCCCTACCCTTTGCTGTAACTTTTGTACCCTTAGGTACAAAAGCTTTTAAGACAAATAAAACTCTTCTTTATGGCAAAAAAATCTGTGACAAAGCAGTCACGACAGAGCAAGAAGTCTGAGTAGGAAGGTTTGCAGGAAAACTGTTTATTAGACCAGATCAAAAAAACCACTGAAGCAAAATGAACTTTCAGGACAAACTTTACTATGACTGCTGCTGTTTCTGCTGGTGACTGGAAGTGCTGACACTGTGGGAGGACCAATCCTCTGTATGACAGAGAGGAATAACAGATGCCACAAAAGCCACAGCCTATTGCAAAGCCCTGCAGTAAAGTTTAAAACTAAATCAAATATATGAATTTTAAAAGTCAAATAAATAGGCATAACCTCCACTGACTCCTTACTCTTGACCTCCTAAGCAAATTAGCTGAACTCATTCTAGCCTACGACCACAGGAGATAACTGTTTTCAGAACTGGTTATGAACAGAACACTCCTGAAAGCTTGGCTTTATGTCTGCAAGAATCTACTCCCAAAAAACTCTCAATTTAACAAAGTGCTTCCCACTAGGTCATTTAAAAATAACCATATATTATTTCTAAGATCTTTCTAACAAGCATTTTAGCACTAGCTGTCTTGGCAGTAAATTAAGCAGTTATTAGACTTGGCTCAATCTCCTGAAATTTATCAGCTACTATCAAGGTAAGATTAACTTTTAAAGGTTTCGACAGGAGTGAAGCAACAGGTCTGGGTAGACAAAGAAGCTTCAACTTCAGCAGCTAGTGCTTCATATTGGAAACAACAATCTGTGTTTTAAAGGGGGGCACAAAGAGCAGATGGAGATACACTACCATTCCCATGGCTCCATCAGGTATCATAGCTCCAGGACCGGCAGCAGGAGGTGCAGGAGCTGGGACATTGGTACCACCCATGGCTCCTCTATTGTTCATGCCAATGGTACCTGCAAAAGGAAACTGAGGGATAGTCCTGGCACACACACACACCGTGACCGGGATCTCCTTGTCACCCCAG
Source organism: Dasyornis broadbenti (assembly GCA_013397935.1). Classification (NCBI taxonomy): domain Eukaryota; kingdom Metazoa; phylum Chordata; class Aves; order Passeriformes; family Dasyornithidae; genus Dasyornis; species Dasyornis broadbenti. The sequence continues at coordinate 448,374 of VZRN01000184.1, forward strand.
AGCCACAAAACATTGTTCCATCATTAACCACATCTGCACTATCAAGACAAACTGATCTCACTTTACAATGTGTTATGTTTCCTGTCACATGAATACTTCCTCTTACTAAACTAGGAGATTACTTTGAGTTTCTAAATAAGAAGCCAATAAAATGAGATCACTGAAAAAAAAAAGTGCAGATTTTGTAAGAGAGGAAATGAACATGCACAGGAACAAAGACTACTCTTACCTCCCATACCCATCTGTCCCATTCGCATGTCTGGTGGCTCCCTCTGGAAAGAAAGACACTCATTTCAACTGATAATCAGGCTTTTAAAAAATGTAATTATAAAAATTCAATGAGTTCTGATACTAAAAAATGTGTAGAAAAGTAATTCCCAGGATAAACTTCAAAGAAAGAGAGGAGCAACCTTCACATGATAGCTGCTGAATGAACAGGTCTTACGTAAAATATTTCATTCTAAAAGATTGTTTTTCAGAATTATAATAGAACATCCAGCAGCAAAGCTGCACATGCAGACTCTACCAAAGATATCTTGAAGGAAAGATGTGCTGAGCAGTAGTAACACATTAGATAGAATTAGTTTTACTACTACCTCAGCATAGCTAAGAAGCTTTTCCTGTTGAAAGGAATGCAAGCTTACATAAAGACAAAGTACTGGGTCACTTGCATTAAAATACCATTTAGTGAGTTGAAGTTCTCTTTTATTAATCAAGCATCAGGAACACCTATCACAGATGTCTCTCACTGCAAAACCAAGAGCACCTCCTCACTTCAATGAGGGCACTACTTTTCTCACGGTGGTAACTGAGGACGGATTTCACTTCCTCTGTAGTCTCAGTGCCATTATTTATCATATGAAGGCAGTATTATTTAGAGGAATCAGGATTTCTGCTGCACAAGGAGAATATTCCCACACTTGGCTCAGCCATGCTTTTGGCCCTTTGGGTTTGACGTGTATTTAGCTATTTTGCCTAGGGGCCAAATTTTCACTAGTGAGCATTAAACACTTGCCCTCAGCTGCATCAATGCCATTACACCACCTGAACAGCACTACAGCTGCCTCCACAACAGAAAGCCGTGGAGACTGGAAACAAATTGCAAGGCTTTTCCCTATAGAACTAGAGATACTGTTATTGAAAAGCAGGTTACCACACACGTTACACTACAAAAAAAATACCTGACCAACTGACTTTTAAGTACCAGCACATACCACGCCTGTAGCAGTGCCTCAAGTTGGAATCATTTCATCATGACTAAGGCAGACTGCAAGCTAGGGATACAGCCAGTCATATAGTCATAACAGGGTTCTGCTGCAGTGCTTCAGGACACTGTGTGTTGCTGTTAGAATAAAATTAGTCAGCATACATTTTTCTGTACGGCAAGACAGCTACTGAAGGTCCTACATAAAGAGCAGTGGATCAGAACCGGGGTATTTATAGTTTCCAGACTGAACTGTATTAAGATTGGAGGGAGTCAATAATTTAGGGTAGAATGCACTACAGATGTACAGTCCTCCAACCAAGTTAAGAATTCACAGAAAGCTGTGCTGTGGAAGAGAAAAATCTACTGTGAGTGTACAGATGTAATGGAGATGGAGAGGCACTCGTACCGCATCAGCAAAATTCCCTTTAAAGCCTTCCTGCTGGCGTCTCATCATCTCTTCTTGCTGCCTTCTCATTTCCTCCTCACGGCGCCTGCGTTCCTCCTCTTGCCTGTAAAATAGGTCCAAGGATGCTCAGCACAACATGCACCAACCACCTGCATCACTGTGCTGCAGTGCTGCCTCGTGGATCATCATTTGGAAATTTACACTTGCAGCAATTTCAGTTTTAAGGAGCTCATTTAAAAAAAAACAAAAACAAAACACCATGAGCCCACATGTGTGTGCGTCTCATGGAGAGCAGCTGAGGGAGCTGGTGGGGGCTCCGCCTGGAGAAGGAGACTCAGGAGGAACCTTCTCACTCTCTAGAATTCCCAGACAGGAGGGTGGAACCTGGTGGGAGTCAGTCTCTTCTCACAGGTAACAAGTGACAGGACAAGAGGAAATTGCCTCAAGTTGCACCAGGGAAAATTTAGATTGGACATCAGAGAAAATTTCTTCACCAAAACAGTTACAAAGCACAGGAACAGGCTGCCCAGAAAATGGTGGAGTCATCTTTCCTGGAAGATTTAAAGGATGTGTAGATATGGTGCTTAGGGACGTGGTGGGCTTGGCAGTGTTGGATTTAGAGTTGGACTCACTAACCTTAGAAGTATTTTCCAACCTAAATTATTCTATGTACACAGCGGCTCCCAAATGCATGCTGACTACATGCAATATCATGCATCAAGTCCAACAGCTCTCAAGCCCCTTCTATTACACAAATAGTCTGGTAATCTTCCTGGAGTTTCTCAAAATGACCCCCAAGACAAGGAAGTGTTACCATGGGGAGAGAAATCTGTGAGACTAAGTTACCCCTCAAACGAAAATTGAGATGCTGGAATGGGATTTCCCAATCTGCAGCACTGAAGCCACTAAACCACTGCACAGACTCTGATTTTTCTATCTGCCTCAGTAAAGGAGCTTAACTGAGACACAGCACTGTGAAGAAGCAAATACTAATCAATGCAAGAAACTCCTAACGCTTCCGTCTTAAACAAACTGTACACTCTCCCTATGAACAAAAAGGCCCTAAGTAACAGCCACACTTTAGGTAGTAATTAAATTGTCACAATGAATAATTAGGTGCAGTGAAGAGGTATTTTATTCCACTGTGGATTCACAGCATTTCACAACCTGCCCCCTTACCTGAGTTCTAACTGTTTACGTTTTTGTACTTCTTGGTTATGCAATTCCTCCATTCTCCTCAGCTCTTCCTGGCGTCTCATTAAATCTGTGTATGACAACAGTAAAAAACACAATCAAACTCATCTCCCATGCCACGTCTTACCAATTCCCGAACTACTGACCACAACACCCACGAGAAAATGATAACAGAGCCTCCACCAATACAGTAACATCTCTCCATGTTAGGTCCAACAAAGTTCAGTGCCAAGTCCTGCCCTTGGGTCACAACCCCCTGCAGCTCCAAGCTGGGGCAGAGGGGCTGGAAAGTGTCTGGTGGTAAAGGCCCTGGGGGTGCTGGGCCCTGTTCCCATCCTGTATTTATCTCTGGCTGGTACCTTGCCGCATGAGCATCACTTGGTGCTCATGGCGAGCTGCTTCCATTTCCATTTCCAGCTTCTCTCGAGCCTCCTTGATGTTGCGATCTACTTGTTCCTGCTGCTGCTTCTCCATTTCTATCAAAGCCTTCCAACGCATGGCATATTCATATTCAAAGCTGCCAGGCTGTGCAAACCGAGGAGGCTGCTCACGCTCCCTGTCAAACAATGAAGAGCTAGTGAATGCTTCAGGAGAGCAAGGAGGAACCAAGAAAACTCCATTTGTGTGTCAAATGCACTAGGAGACCCTTTGAACAGTTAGCTATGCCTGAGACACCAGTTTGTCTGCTTATGAAAGCAATGACACTGCTTTCATAAGACACCAAGAGATTCTGGGTAAAGAGATTTAGGAATACCCTTGAAAGCAATAGCCTTTGCTCCTGCTGCACGTCTTATGGACAGATGCACTCCAGAAACAAACACTGCTCAAATGTACATGTTATTTTAACGCTGCACCTGTGGCACAGGACTATTCCTAATTCCACCTTCTGAAGCTCTCATCTCCGTTACTTGAAAAATTCATGAGCTCATGTGGTTTGCTAATGTCAACTGCTCAGATCACAGGATTCCTACTTATACTGGGAAGCCCTTTAAGACTGTGGTCTTATACCTGGATAGCCCTACAATCACCCAATGCTAATCACATAATTCCTTAAATTTCTGTTGTGGGTTCAAGTGTTTCCTACATAGACTTTCTGTTAATACTTCCCAGAGAATCTCACGTTATCACAAGTTGACCTAATTTTTTATTCCAACAACTGAAAGGGACTTCTACAAAACATGTGAAGGCTGCCAGTCTTATCCAGCAGTGTGGATTCAAAACCACTGTTTTCTTTCAGCCAACCATGGCAAGAGAACAGTGCATGCAATTCTCCTTCCGAAGTCAGGTCACATTTACAGAAAAAAGGAGGATCTGACGAGCACTGATGAGCCACCCTTCTAAGACTGAGGCACCAGCCCACAGGCACTCTCCTGTTGCATGCCAGGCACATACTTGTGATATTGCTGGTTTTTGATGACTAGTTTCTCTGGTAGACCCTCCTCATCATCATACTGATCCATGGGCTCCACAGTGACAGGACGAGGGAATCTATAAAGAAAAGATGAGGTGCTTTCAAGAAAATTCAAGAACAAAGCTGCAGTTTTGAAAAGCATGTGTAGCAAGTCTGAACTTACACTACTTTTAGAGCTGCTCAAAGAAACTCAGAGCAGTTGGGGATCTAACCAAAATGAAACCAAAAATCACTTTGAACATTCTTTTCTTTTTTTTTCTAGAATAGGGAGGGGAACTGTTAATCAAAATCCTTGTTTAATCCAAACCAAAATTGTACTGAGAGAAGAATATTTGTAGTTACTGGTTCAAATTAACAGCTTAACTAGAATCCTGACATGCTCCAATAGGATCTACTCCGCGTGAAATCTTGTCTCCAGAGTGGCACAAGTCCATCTGTGCCTTTTTACGGCTGTCTAAAGCAAAAAGTCGCTACACCACTCGTCACTGGAGGCTGCAGTCTGTACCATGCAGCCATACCCTCCTGGTGAGACCACCATGTGCTACTGTTGCTTGGCAACAGTGCTCTGGGAAGGTCCACTGGGCCCTTGATCTCAATTCCCACTCCCCAGGGAATCCACTGGTGCACTTCACAACAGACACTGCAGATGTGTGCTTCTCTCTGCGGGCAGAAGAAGGTAGTGACCTGGTCTCTGAATTAGCTCTCCACCACAGCACTGACACTGCTCATCCTCAGCACAAAGCAGCACCCCAGCTTCCCATGAGCTCCTCAGTCCCATGTGCCAGGGCCAAGGACATGAAGAGAGATGATCCTCCAAGTGGAAAGGGGTACCCAGGCTCCAGGAGGAAAGCAGGATATAGAAGGCTAAAATCCTTTTCCTCAACTGAAGATCCATAATACAGCTTTTCACTTTGATGTGACATATTCCATTATTAATAGTCTTGTTTTCTAACATGAAGCAATTTCAAACAATTTATCTAGCTTTCCTGTCTTGAACTAGGACAAACCAGAACAAGTTTAATCAAAACCTAACCGTAACTAGAAATGAACAACAGACTTGTTTGTGGTCCTAGATATCAGAATCTAATGTGCTGGTAGCTATAAAGACACTGAATGTTAACCTCAGTTATGCATTGATGGTGATTAGTTTTGCATGATCACTTTCAAAAATCTGTTTTCATGGTTCTTTCAGGTATAGACAGACTTCTGAATCCGCAAAAGCTCCCCAACAGTAATCCTCCTGTAAAGCACTACCCCACTATGCTGGTCATCCTCAAGGTGTCTCAGGGAGAAAAAAAACCCAGGTATTGAAAATTAAATAAGCAAAATCTGCTTTTAGAAACTGAACATGCTTGTGTACAGCTGTGCCATTTGCAGATCTGCGGGAGGTGAGAAGCACAAAACTTAAAAAATAAGCAATATAGCTCCATTTCGGGAAGTGCTCTAGTCACAAATTCTAGGAGCATAATAGAAAATATACAGTAATTTTCTTTTTCCAAGAGCTCAGAAATGGCCCCCTCTTAATAGAACAACAAACCACTCTGTGGAATGCAACTAGAATTGGTCATCTGCTTGAGCAACTTCACATAATTATGAAAGAGCATGCTTTTCTGCCTTATTACATGCAAGCACAGGGAAAACAGTTTATCATAGTGAAAACTCCAAACAATCCAATCTATCTGAGCAGCCTCTCCAATAGATCCCATGCCCACAGTGGCATTTCACCCCAGCAGTGCATGCTGCCAAGTGGAATCCCATCCCAAGACTCTCCCCTTTAGTGACCCAGAATGTACACTTAAAACACTTGAGCTTTGTTTCCAAACAAGTTATATGGATGGTCTCTGAAACAAGTCCTGTCCTTAAAGGCTGCTTTAATTGTTTTAAAGTTGTTTCATGGAGAGAGAGTTTATTTGGAAGTTTTATGCACTTACCCCACTAGCAGCTTCCCAGAAGGAAGTTTTCAGACCTGAGCTTCAGCACAGACTGGCTCTTGTTGGAACAAAGCTAAAGCTCTCCCCAGGCCAAACCCCTACCACTTTGTGCCCCATGGGTGCCACTGTGGTGTTAAGAACCAGTGTTCACCAGCCAATGCCACCCAACCTGCACATGCCAGCAGAGCACCTCTCTCCATGCACACTTACGTAGTTAGCAGGAAAGACCCATCACTACATCTATCCAGCGCTTTCCTAGCGGCAGGCTTCCCTGAGAACTCCACAATGCCTTTCCCAGAGGATCGTCCTCTGTCATCCACAATAACCACAGCCCTTTCCACCTGGCCAAACACTGAGAAGGCTTCCTCCAGGAGCTCATTGGACACAAACTGAGGCAGGTTCCTGACTGTCAGCGAGGCGCTGTGGCAGGCAAAGCGCACTCGGAGCTGCTTCCCACGGAGAGGCATGTTGTCCAGTTCCACCTTGGCAATCTCTGCCAGAGTGCGAGTTTCCTGCAGATGAAAACAGCCATCATTAGACCTCCCAGTGAGGCATGGAATTAGCTGGTCACAAAACACAAGCTAATTTCTCTGTAAGAAGTACTTCAGAGAGAAACAAATGATTCTGCCACAGCCTAGTAAGAAGTATGCCAAAAAACCACAGCTATTCCTTATCATCAGTGACTGAACAGGCAGCGTTTGGGGGTAGGGAAGGTGAGAAACATATAGCAAATACGTAAGTTTACTCCAACAGCCAGTATGAACTAAGCAAACAATGAAATTATCATTATCACACTTAATTATATTAAAGCTACAAAGCACCTTTTTAGAAATAAACACATTTTAAAAAATAATCAAGATTTAACTATTAACCAAGACTGATAAGGAAATGCTGATAGTATGACAATCCATGAAAGACCTTCTATGCCACTTTCACAGCTTTCCACTCATTTAAGTCACTACCAAGCAGCTGCACTACAGAAAAGCGGCCTTGACATGGGCGTGGGAACCTCATCCATTCACCTCGGGGCTTTCAGAAAGGTGGTGCACGAGCCACTGAGAGCTGAGAACCACTCTATGGTGGTAGCTACCTCCCTTCTAGATACACTTCAACATGATCAGCTGGAGATCCCCTGCCTCAAGAGCATTAATCACTCCAGGAATACTGCATGACAAACTATGCCCGTAAGAATTCCATATTCCAGAAATAGAGAAGTTCTCTTTGTCTATAATAGCATCATATTCATGTGGGGTTTTTTCTGCTTTCTACCAGCTGATTTCAGAACAGCTTTATCAGATCTCTCATAACTCCTGCCACAAGCTGCCTAAATTCAGACTTCTTTTCATAAGCTCTAAACAAACCACTTGGAAGCTAATCCCAGATTCCAGGTTACCAAGATCATCAGCAGGTTTAATCAGCAACACATCTGAACATCTACTACTTTCAATTAGCAACACTGCTCCAGTCTGAGCCATCATCACAAAAACTCCCCAAAAGTGCCAAGTCACTCACCAGCCTGATAAAACCAAAGCCTTTGTCCTTGTGTATGAAGACTTCCCCTGCCTTGCCATACTTCTCAAACAACTTTCTCATCTCTTCCTCTGTAATATCTGGGGGCAGATTCCCCACAAAAAGGCGGCTTCTTTGGGTGAAGGTCTTTTCACCGGGTTTCCGGAAATTCTTCAGGTCAATAGTCAGGCCTTCATCTGAGGGGAATAAGGTACACAGCTGCTCTACAGTTGGGGGGATAAATTTTATTAGGTTTCATCACAGTGACCACAGAGACACAGGATAATACAGGTAACACCACCCGTTCACTTTGGTCTTAAACCTCTCCAGCCATCTCTCCAGCAACAAGGGGGTTTTATTTCAGAGCGGCCCCATAGTTTTTTTAAAAGAAAACTGAACCTCAGTGCTTGAAACTCAGTGCTCATTAATAGCAGTGAATGACAGTCTGGAACTGGAGAAAATAATGCACTGCAGCTTGAAATAACGTGAGATATTTCACTCAAACTTTTTGAGATCTGGTCAAGATAACTGGTCCACAAAAAAAAAAAAAAA
>VZRN01000184.1:461153-497388 GCA_013397935.1 Dasyornis broadbenti
GGACTCCGAGCGGCGCCTCCATTTAAAGGGGCCGCGACCCGAATCCGGGTTCTGGGTAGAGCGGGCGGCGCAGCACCGGGGGAGCCAGGTGCGAGCGGCGGCGGACGCGGGCGCGCCCCGGCGGCGCCCCGGGAAGCGCGGATGGGGCCGCGGGANGTGTGGATGAGCCCCCCGAGGGGGGGGTGGTGCGCGCCTTGCGGGAGGGGGCGTGGCCGGCGCCCCACTAGGGGGCGTGGCCGGCGCCCCTCGCCCCCTCCCCGTGGCGACCGCTTGGGGGCGCCCTGCGGCGGATCCCGGAGGGGGGAGCCCTGTGCGACCCTCGCCCCTTTGGCGGGGTCTGGGCTATGGGTCCCCCCCGGATGGATGGGGAGCCCCAGCCTGACCCCCACCCCGGTGCAGCTCCAGTACAGTGGAGACCCCAGTGCGACCTTCGCTCCTGTGCGGGGGAGGGCGGTGGTGTCTGGGTCCTCCCCCGCTATGGCTGGGGTACCCAGCTGCCTGGCCCGCATCCCCGTCCCGGTCCCATGGAGACCCCCGTGCGCCCCTTGCTCTGGCAGGGAGGGTGGTCTCTGGATTCACCCGGGATGGATGGGCAGCCCCCATCTGACCCCCCATCCTCGCCACGGTGCAGAGCACACCCCGTGCCCCCTGCAGTGGCAGGGAACCCATGCCACCCTTGCCCCTTTTGTGGAGGGGTCTTGGCTCTGCGTCCGCCTGCTGTGGCTGGGGAACCCACCAGGCTGACCCCCATCGCCATCCTGCTCTCATGGAGACCACAATAAGACCTTCACCCCTGTTGCAGGGGATGATCTCTGGGTCCCCCTGCGATGGATGGGGAGCCCCAGCCTGACCCCCATCCCTGCCTCGGTGCTGGCTGGCACAGGGAGGTGTAGGGTGCAGCCCCCGAGGGGTGGGGGCTGGCTGTGCCCCCCAGCCATGTCAGTGCCTGGGCACAGGCTGGGCTGGGCTCCATGGAGCCCCTGGAACACCCAGCCTAGCAGGGCCTATCCTTGCTGCGGGGTGTGTGAGCAGTGGCAGCAAACAGCCCCTGGCACCCTCTGCCCCAAAGTTTTGCCCCAGCACCCACCCGGACCCGGCTCTCGCTGTGTCCCCAGGGGCTCAGCCTTTATGGTATCACCACATGCAGGAGCACAGTCTGTGGGGCTCAGCAGCTGCTGCTCTGTGAGCTGGCCAACCCTTCTGACAGCCTTCCTGCTGTATGGAGGGCTCTAGAGCCTCCCCAAGGCCTGGTGGATGTGTGTATCCCTGGACACCATGTGCTGCTCTCGAGGATCTGGCCCCATGAGAGAAAGATGCAGCCCCACGGGGCTGAAGCTGCCTGGGGCGTCTGGGGGAGTCCCCAGTCTGCTGAATCCTCCCCATGTGAGCAGTGTAGCTGTGGCCAAGGAGATGCTTTGGAGAGCATCAAGTACCTCCTGTGTTTGTAGAGGTGGAGGCAGGCCTGGGAGCTGGCTGCGATGTGTGCCTGCCGTGGGAAAAGGCCCTGGCAGTCAGATATGCCTGTGTGGGCAGAGGTAGTGCTGGACGTGGTCTGTGTCAGGTGATGGTGGGGGATAGGATTTTCAGCTGAGTGCTGAGGAATGGTTCCTGGAGTCTCTTTTGATGAGGATGAGAGCTGTTTCATTTGTGCTCTCCTCTTCTCCTGCTGTGCTTCCAGCTATGGCTTTTGTTCTAGGCTGTAACTTCTTTTCCTTTCATTGCAGCTGCAATCCCCAAGAAAACTTTTAATCTGCATTTTCTCACCTAACCCTGTCTATCCTGGGATCAAAGCTGGTGATAAGAGCATAGCCCTGTTGTTATTGTGAGCTCAGCCTTATTAAAGGAATATCCACAGCCTACGGAGCTGTAATGACTAACCTGAACCTCACAGCTCCATAGTGCATATTTGCACAACCTTTTTTTCTCTCTGCACCTGCTCACATCCCTCTCACAGTGAGTGCCCTTGCTTTGGAGGATGACAGTGAATAACACCAGATTCTTCCACATCTCTGACAGCCAGGGCAAGGGCCCAAGGCTGAGCCCATGGCCTCACTTTGGGAGCAGAGCCCCTCGTGTGATTTCTCTGTTGGATGTGTTATGGTCAGTGATGCTGGGATGCACAACTCTGATGGACACAGACATGCTGGCAGAAGCCCTGGTGTAGAACGGTTATAGTGAAAACAATCCAAGGGAAGTGCGGAATAGGCTACAGCTGTGACAATGCATTTGTCAGCTTAGCAAAGGCAGTGCTAGCAGGATTTCACTGGATTTGTATTTTAGTCTCAGTAGAGTGTTTTGTTAATTTCTTCCTATGCTGATGGCACACATCAGGAAAGGGCAGCGTTTGAGACCATCCTCACCAGTCCCACTGGCCATGGGTTCCGGTTCGTGTCTCCTGGCCGCTTGCTGTGAGCCTGCTCTGCTGGCCCAGTCCTGAGCAGCCCAAAGGGAAAGGAGTTGGTCTCTAGATGGGGCATTGCTCTGTTCAACACAGCATTAACCAGGGCCAGTCTGTACAGCTGCAGGTGGAGCGAAGCCTCCCTTTCCAGGGCCTTGGTGGCAGGCACCTTGCAGAGGGCTCTGGGACTGACAGTGAGGCAGAGAAGACAGCTCACATTGTGTTTCCAGTATTTTGGCTCTGCAAGGCCTCTTAAGAAAAATTAGATGTTATGCCCTCAAAGATACATCCTCTCAGAGACTCTGCCCTTTTGTCTGCTCTCTCTTTCCTGTGCAGTAAGGTTTACTCACAGAACCACAGACAGATTTGGGTTGTAAGGGACCTCTAGAAGTCTCTGATCCAACTGACCTCCTCATAGCAGAGCTGACTTGAAGCCAGGTTGTTCAGGGCTTTGTCCAGTTGAGTTTTGAGGATGTCCAGGGAGTCCGTGGCCTGTTCCTGGGCTGCAGCACTCCTCTGGAGAGTCACCTGCTGTCCGTGCAGCTGTCGGTAGCTGCTTGTGGGACCTGCCAGGACTTTGTCAGGTGTTCTGATGCCTTCCTGCAGCATTTGGGCAACAGGTAGAGAGACCTGAAGACCAGCTGTTTTTTACCCCTTCCAGGTCTTCTGTCTATTTTTTAATAGTTGTCTTAATATTTAGTATCATTAAGGCAGTTTCAACGCACACTGTTCAAGCATGCTGTACACCTCCAAGCCTTTTTTGTTGTGCTTCTGATAGTACTTCCAAAGATTTTTTACCCACTCACCACCTTCCCCTGCGTTTAACACGCTGTATAAATGCCAGGAGAATTTTCTCTTGGACTTGATCACTACGTGGAGTTGGTTCTTGAAGCTGAGTTGCTCTCCAGATAACATTGCTGCTAAGAGTGTACTTGCACTTGTTACTCCTCTTGTTGCAAAGCCTTGACACTTAGTGCTTGGGGGGATCCTGGTCTTACAAGAAGATGTGAGGGGATTCAAGCCATTTCAAGCTGCTACCAGGATGGCATTCTGGATGGTTGAGGATGCTGCTGTTGGTTGTCTTAGAATTTACTGCTATGATTAGCAGCAGATAGTGCTGAGATTGAAGAATGTTGTCAGTTATATTTCAGGTGTTGCTGGGAATCTCCTGGTATACCTAATTCCAGGCAATTCTGTGAGATTGCTGAAATTTGTCTTTCTTACACTGTCTTGAAACTGACGTGAAGTTTCTGAAACGCAAGCTCAAAATTCAGTTTGGTCATTCCTGCCTTTGAGGAATTTACAGGAGACTTGAAGTTGTGTATTTGTCTGTATCTCTAAAGAATTGTCTGCTGTAGATCTTCTTACCTTGTGATTTTTTTTTTGAGATGGGTCATGTCTCCCCATCTCTTCTCGGTGAACAAAAAAGGTTTAGCACTGGAGGGTTTTTTCCAAAGCATGGTTGATTCACAAAGCAGTGGGATTTTCTTGCATTACTTTGTCGGATTTTTTTTTTTTTTTAATTTGAAACAGCTCTTCCAATAACTGTCATCAAGTGTAGACAGTAGCCAACAATGAGATAATAATGATCTGACAGGGTACTGTGTGCAAGTAGCACTGTACTGAATGTCTCCAAGTGGGCTTTGTGCTCTTTGAAGACTGAGTTTGCAGCTCGGAGAGCTGCCTCTCCAAAACTGTAGTGAGTAACAAAATCCTTTCTGCTCATTTCTGGAGAATTTTGACTGCACTGAAACCTGGGCCACAGCAGTGTGCTTAGTTTAATGGTGATTCTTTGTGAATTCATGTGATCTGAAATGAGTTAGCCAATATGTAATGAAGGTTTGCAGGGTTTGAATTTAAAAATCTGTCAGCTGTCTGGATAAACTCAGATAAGTCACAGTAGTGAAGCTGGCTTTTGCTGTACTCGCCACTCAAGGTATAATATTGTTAATGAAGATATGTTGACTGAAACCATGCTGGTAGGACATTATATTACTTTCTTAACGTTTTATTGATTGAACTGTGTGTTGACACTTGTTTTTCTTGAGAAGTACTAGGTTGGGTGTTACTGTTTATTCAAAAATTTGGCGCAAAAAAATAGAAGCTTCTTCCAGAGCTCTGCTCAGGTTTTACAGACCTTGTAGAAAGGAAGTGGCAGAAATGTTGATTTAAGTGTCTTTTGTAGTTACTACTTAATTATTTTTATATTTCAAATGATCTCTTAATAGTGAAAAAGATAAGTCCTTCAGCCTTCAAAAGTATTGAAAATATGAATCCACATCCATGAACAAAAGTCCAGGACAGATACTCATGCAGTTGCTGTTCCTTTGCTAGAGGCAAGCAGTAAGTGCATGGCTGTGGGATTTTTTTTTTATGGGCAGTAAGGACTTCTGAGGTATTCACTTCATCGGGAGGGAGTAACAACAGCATTTTCTCTCGCTGTCTGTTTTTAATTAAATGTTTGATGGTACATCCTCATTTCTGTAGGTAGGCCACCTATTCCCCTGCTAGTGGTTACCTGAGTTACAGCATCACTGATGTCTTTAATAAGCTGGATAAAGTCCCAGGCAGTTACTTGGATGTGCTCAAGCGTCCTGGCAGAGATGTTGCACTTTGATCTTCCAAATCTGAGAGAAGATCCCACGTGCCCAGCCTTTGGCAGAAAGGGCTGGGCAGGTCTGGTACTCACAGGTACTGAGTTTGGCAGTCAGTGTTGTGTTCTGTGCCAGTCCTGCACACTCGGGGAGGACCTTCAGCTGCCCCATCACTTCTTTGGAAACTCTTGCTTGCTACCTGAGAAGCATTCTGCTGCACACTGTTGTGCAAGAGGCTTTGCTCCTTGAACTCACTCTTCCCAAGAATATATCTGCTAATGAATACTTCGGGGAGTACTAACTCCTAAGTAAGGAATTCCCAACTGGCCAGTGGAGCAGCTGTTTGTGTTGTAAAGTGCAGGATTTCAACGCATTGCCTCCTCTTGGTTTGGCCAAGTCATAAGGCAGTATCCTCTCCTCACTGCCAGGAATGCGGCTGGAAAAGAGGAAGATCTTGAGGAGACCAGTGATCAGACCCCAGTGACTGAGCTGTGCGTTAGCTGGTGTTGGAATAAGAGCGGCGATGACTTGTGGTGGATCATTTCAGCATCTGCCAGAAACAATAAGCTATTCTGTTTCTGTTGTAGAAAGTGAGAAAAGACTTTACCAGAGATAAAGTGCACGCTCTGTTTGCAGCTTAACTCACTGTGAAGCTCGGCAGAAGGCCCAGGTGAATCTGACTGCCCGGGGCAGACAGAAGTAGAGCTTCTTACCTTGCTGCAGCTGAGCAGTTCTAATTTGTGCAGGTTGAGTTTGATTTCAGAGCAACCCGCAGAACTGGAAAATATCATTCTTTCCTGTTTTGAGAACTGCCTTCCTCATCCTTATCAGCTGGTAGTTGAAAGCCACTATAAAGAATTCATTGTCAGGGACATTCCGTGCTTTCCCACTCAGACTGTTTGTCAGCATCACCTTGGGTCCAGCCTCAACTCTTAACTCCATCAGCTTTTCCAGGTTCTTTTAAATACATCAAGAGTTGGCATTCATCTACCCTGTACCACCTTGGAGCTCTGCTGCAGCAAGCTGAAAATAAACAAAAGGAAAATACTTTTAAAAACGAAATGTTAAGCTGCAGAACTTAAAACCACTGGAATTTTTGGAGGTCCAAAGTATAAATTGGTTCAAAGTGGGATTAGACAGATTCACACAGGATTTGCCCAGCACAGACGTTGTGAGTGCAGCTCTAGCCAAGTGGTTCTTCAGCAGCTGAGTCCTTGATTGGAGGATGTGCTGAAGAGGAACATCGTTAGTTGTGTTTCTTACACTCTCTCCCCAGGTATCCATTCTTGGTGTGAATAGGAACAGGATATTCGAGTACTTGGTCCTTTCACTGGACTGACTGCAGTAGTCCTTAGCTTTGCGCATCCTAAGAAGACGTTTTGGTTCCTTCACCACAACGTGTGAGCTGTTCTGCTGGGAGGATTTAGACTGAGCTGATGAGAGGGGACAGGACCTCGAGTACACAGGGCGAGCACTGTGCTTTCAACCAGAGTGTGCAAGTGGGTGCTCTTACTGCAGCCTTGCCTCTGCAGAAAGGTCTGTCCCAGCCACACCCCAGTAGTTTGGAGTTGTCTGAATCTGCAGAATGCTTGTTTTATTTAAGACTTTTCTGTTGGTCAATGACGTGTCCATTATGTTTGTCAGAGCTTTGTCTTGCATTGTAATGCCCAAAGTTTGAAAGCAGTGTTAAGGTGTACACTGTTAAACCAGATGCCTTTGGTCCGCCTGTAGAGCACGAGTTGCATGACAAGTTCATAGATTGTTGCTTGCATTATCCTCTGGGAGGAAATGCCCAAATGGATTTCTTATGCTCCGAGTGTTTCCAGGATCTATTTCTACCAAAGACTAGGCCAGCTGAAAGTGGCAAATACTTCAGGAGTATCACCCTAGTGGTTCATTGCAGATTTATGCAAAGCGTCTGAGGTGATTCTGAGGAGTATGTTAGCTCTGTTAAGTATACCTATAAATAAACTTTCCTTCTTCATCTGGATGGCTTGAGGTTTTTTTTCTCATTATTGTAGGGTCTGCTGTCTGTCTGTGAATCTGGGTGGGAGATATCTTTGAGCAGGAGATGTTGTTTGTGTTCTGAGCAGCTGAAAAAAAGCTTTATCATCTTGGAAGGGTTCTCATCTGTTTCAAATCCTTAGGACCTTTCTTTTAGATGTCTTTGTTTCTATTTCACTTTGTTCTTATTTCTGTCAGCCACCCTAAAACATGTATTAGATCCTGTATTGCTCTGGAATTGGCTTATTCTAAAAGTTTTGTCTCATCTTATAACTAAAAGTGAACAGAAACACCAAAGTCTTTAGGGGTGAAACGTATTGAGCATTTCTAAAGATTACATTTGCTTTAGTTTTTGTTTGTGATTGTGGGAAAAGTGCTTTATCTGCCACCAGGAAACAGAAAACATTACTGTGTATTTAGATAAAATAAGGAGGCAGTGGCTTTGAAATCCAGTTGTTGGGTATGATTTTTTTTAATTCCTGCTTGAATAAGTTTCAGAAGTTGGGTCCGTTCTCTGTCCAAGTATGTTCTGTTTAGTTCTGAGCAAACCATTTGTGAGTGAGAATTTGGTTGTCCTTTCAGAAGGAAGGATATAAAAAAAGAATTAAACAACTATCATCAGTGAAATTATTTCAGGCTTCCTCCTTCATTGGTACAGATGAGTTATGCCCACTGTAAGTCCAAATTTACAAGAGTACTGAGTCTTCTGGTTCAGGGCTTAAACCAGTCCTAAATTGAGAATTGGAATTACTCTGATAGGGAGGGATAGGTTGTTGCCACATCATTTGATTCTGGTGCCTTTCTTGTAGTGTCTACTTAGAGCCTGTTTGGGGACATGATGTTACTTCAAGTCTTACACTGCCTTGCCACTTGGAGACTGCAGCTCCTGCTCCCTTTCCCCCTTTGAGTTTGTCAACCATTATCTCCTTGTGGGGGTATAATTCAATTTTAGACAATATTACTTGCCTCATCTCGAAGTCTTGACCTTTCTGTCTTGTGATAATGTCAACCATGAGGAGTTGGGCTGTAACTTTCCCTCAGAGGCTGGCAGTCTGCATCACACCTTCCTGTTCAAGTGCACTGTTTGTGCCCTGCAAAGTCACACTGGTCTTTTTTCCCTGACTCTGCATTGCATGCTTGCGTCTGCCTTGCTACTTGCTCTTCTTATGACTGCTTTTAACGTCACAGCTTTACCACCCTTTTTCTTGCCACTCTCCAGAACTCCTCCTAGTTCTAACTTAAGCTTTTCCAATTGTTCTGTGTGTGAATACTAGCCCACGTAGTTTTAGGGCTATGCAGTAGCTGTAGTTATACTATAACATTGTTTGTATCAGTCCTCTGACAAGATTAATGCACCTTGTCATCCTGTATCTTGTTAAAACTCAGACTTCAGGGCTTGAAAGGAGTTATTTCTACCTCTATGCTTAAGAGAAAAAAGGTGTTTTAAAAATAAAAAACGTGTTTGCTCCATAAGAATAGAACAGGAGAAAGGACAGACCAGATTATTTGGATAGAGAAGAAGGCAGGGCTGGGAGTATTACCACAGAGCATCGGTGTGGAGCCTCCTGAATTGGTGCTGGAGTAATTTCTGATACCCCACTGTGTCCTTTAGCATACGCAAGTCTGTTTGTGGTGTTTGTGGTGTGTGAGGGCTGTAGAGTTCCCAAAGGTCTGTTGTACCAAACTGCTGCATCCTGCTGCAGACTTTCGTACCTTCACAACTAGAGGTGATTGACCTGCAGGTGTCTGCTATCCTGGTTATGGCCTGGCAGCATTCCTGGGCCTTGTTTTACTCCAGCAGTGTTCAGAAGAGTGGACAGTTCATGTTCTGTGTTAGACTGCTTTTCATTAACTTGCAAGTCTCTCTCTCATTTCCAGTTGCCATCTTCTAAATGGATTCCAGTGAATTTTCAGGATCTTTGGACCCTCTGTCCTTGCCTGACAAACCGCTCATTGGTGATCTCCCCGCTGACATGGAGTTTGGCGAAGATCTCCTGGGCTCCCAAACAGCTTCCACCCAGGAAGTTTCAGTTCTTCAGCCCCCTGGCTGGGATCAATCCAAGCAGATGGCTGCAGATGAGGACTTGGACCTTATAGTGAAAGCAGACAGCCTTTCTGAACGAAATAAATCAAATGACCACGTTCTAGATAAACCTGGCGTCTTGGATATGGTGGAGAAACCTGATGTCTTAGATGACTTGGGTAAAACTGCCGACTTGGTGGAACTAGATAAACCAGAGGGTCTGGATGGGCTGTGTAAGGCACAACCTTCCCAGGACGTGGAGGATGGGCCGGCAGACTCCTCTGCCCTGTCTAGAGAAGCCGCTGTTCCAGAAACAGGGAAAGAAGGGGAGGATGCACCAAGAAATTGTCCTGAGGATGTAAAGGAAGATGGTGCTGCTGCTATTCCTGCACTGTCTGGTGACAATGCCCCTGCATCACCCCAACAACCTGTTGCTGACTCTGGGGGCCTCAGCAATGCCCCAGCCACAGAAGAAACCACAGCACAGTCCTCAAGTCCCACAATGCCCCCACCCCAACTCAGTCTTAAACAAACAAAGAAGATGAAGTTGAAGGCACCAAGGAAAAGCTCACCTGTGCAGAGGGAAGGGCTGGCAGGGGAGGCAGAGGTAGAAATGAGCCCAGACAACAGAACTGCAGCTTTGCCCCCTGAGCCTGTGGAGGAAAACCGGGCAAAGGAAGGGGATCATTATGGGAAGAACTCACTGAAAGAAAATAGTGTACTCAAAGCACAGGAAGCCTTACCACCAACAGGTAAGTTGTTGGCTCAGCAGAACTTGGCTTCCTTTTGCACGGGAGGTCATCCAGCTACACACTGCTGAAGCTGGAGTCTGCACTCCAGCTCATCCCCTACTATGGAAATTGCCAACTCTTCTGATGCTCTAGATTTGGGCAAAGCCACTTGTGTACAGGGATAATGGTCTGGTGTGCACAAGCTCTTGCTCTGGCTTTCATGGCTTTAACTGATTTTCGGTGCTTGTGGCAGTGAGGGGCTTCCCCAGTAAAGCTGTGGCTGCACATCAGCTTAGCTCACACTCTTCATCACTGGAGTCTTTGCTGGAACTGAAGGTCACCAGCAGGTGTTTCCAGTAGGCAAAGTTCCTCTGTCCAGGCTGGCCATCCCCAGGAGATGCTCAGTCTTGGTCAGAAGCATTTGGAGGTAACTGCCCACCCAGCCTGCCTCCCCCATGCAGGGAGGTCTCCCCCTTACAGGGCTCCTCCCAGGCTCTGTGTTTGGATCTGCAGCTACAGCTGGTGGGTTTAGCAGCCTCCCTGTGTCTGATCACCACCAGAGCTGTACTTGATAGCCAGGACAGGCTGAGGCTTCACGTGCTGACTGACCCAAAGGGTGACTGCATTTGGAGAGCGCCTGTGCTTTTCTGTCGGAGAAAAGCAAGATGTTAGATGCAAGCTTCTTCTGTGCTTCTGTTCCAGGAGAAAGCCTGTCTGGGAAGGGAAGCGAGCTGCCAGCTGAGAAGGTGAGGAGAATGCAGTCAAGTATGTATGTCACAGGAGCACAGAGCGTGGCTGGCTGTTGTCAGACTCTGTGAGGGACACTGGCTGTCTCGTCACCCCTCTGGAAAGGAGTTTGCCTGACTCCTGTGACAGAATGATCCCTGTGCACTGCCACTGTGCTGTAATGTGGCTTCAGTGTGTCTCTGCTACCCCCAGCTGAAATGTCATTCTCGTTAGCCTGCTTCCCCCTCTCCTCTGTCTTGCCAACTCTGGTCAGGTATCCATGGAGTTTTATCCATTTTCAGCCTAGGTATTGGGAGACCAAATCCCAGAAGTTGGAACTCCACCATGATGTGGGATATTTATCCATGGTTGCCCTAGCTGATAGTTAGCCTAAATATTTTCTGAATGTCTTCTAGGAGCAGAAAAGAAGCGAACGACCCAGAAGATCAGAAACTGCCAGGCCTGAAACAGTGAACTCCTCTGAGAGCAGTGAGTACCTGAGGTTGGGCAGTGCCTGTTTTCAGCCACAGAGAATGGCCCAGATCCATTGTGGGCAGGCAGTTCATGGTGTGAGTACAGTGGGAGCTCTGGAACTTCTGTGCAGACTTCCCTTCTACTCAGGACAGATCCTTTCAGCCCACGAGTCTTCATCCTGGGATACTTGCCTTGCTTTCTCAGGGCACTTAGGTCAGAGCAGGGAGTGGTAGTGTGTTTTTACAGTGGTGTGTGGGCACCAAGCACTGAGTAACAGGATGAGACTCGGATGTGTTCCCAGGAAAACCATCTTCCATCTCCTCACCCGGGAACTTTCTTCCTTTCTCTCTGTGACAGCAGGCTGTCTGAAGGAAGGTTGCATCTTGGGGATCTTCCTGCAGAAGTACATGAAGTCTCTGTTCTTTGAGATGTTGAATGTCATCCTGCCATTCCCTAGTATTTGTGTTGCTCCTTTATTGCCTGCCTGTGCTGGAATCTGGTGATCAGCTTGTTCCCTTTTAGGTCTCACAGTTCTTAGAGGGTTTTCTGCTGTAAAAGTTCACACTCTGGGCTTCTGCTCAACCTTGGCATATCATGACTTCCTAGCAAGGAATTGTTCTTAAGTCTGGTTTGTTTAAAGACCTCTTGATTCATCCCCAGTTACAGCAGAATTTCTTTTAAGGGTCCCTTTATCATTCCACCCAGACAGGAACAAAGTACATAGAGGGACTCTGGAAAGGTGACTCGGAAAATCCCAGCGTGTGTCTCATGGCAGAGTTTCTCACTTCCTAATGAAGGATTTCTGATCTTCCTCTCCTGCTTTGCAGTTCCAGTCTCTGATGAAGACTCTGATGCAATGGTGGATGATCCCAATGACGAGGATTTCGTTCCTTTCCGTACCCGGCGCTCCACTCGGATGTCGCTGCGCACGCAGATGGCCCAGCGAGCCGCCCGCTCCACCTTCACCAAGATGACGTGTGCCAACTGCCGGACCCCGCTGCAGAAGGGCCAGACTGCCTACCAGCGAAAAGGCCTTCCTCAGCTCTTCTGCTCCAGCTCCTGTCTCACCACCTTCTCAAAAAAGCCACCTGGCAAGAAGATATGCACCTTCTGCAAAAAGTGTGTTCATTCTCCTTTCCTCAGTGCTCCCATGCTTGTGTCCCCACTCACCTGCTCCACAGCCCTCCCTGCCAGTCCTCTTCCTATGGCCCTCCTTCACCCACATCACTCCTGCCCCCTGCCAGCTGCATGTCTTCCTTCACACACTGTGTATCCCATGCTCCCTATATCCCCTTCGCATTCTTGCTATTCCCTTTCTGTCCCCAGACTTAGTGCCCCATATTCCAGCCTCCTCCCAAAACTACCTCCTGCATGCTCCGTCTTCAGACACCACTCCTCTGGGCCAGGACAGAAGCTGCTGTGAGAAAGTTCTTGCCAGCTTTTTGGGACACCAGAAAGTCCTGTGCGTTGCAGTGAGCCATGCTATCCCTTTGTGGCAGGACTCATGTGTCCCTGCACTAACACATCCCCTCCTGATCCCCAGGGAGATCTGGAACACCAAGGACTCTGTGGTTGCCCAGATTGGTTCAGGTGGCTCTTTCCATGAGTTCTGCACCTCTGTCTGCCTTTCCCTGTACGAGGCCCAGCAGCACAGACCAGCACCTCAGTCTGCAGATGCCTCGGACACCAGCCGCTGCAGTGTTTGCCACAAACCTGGCGAGGTAAACAAATCCCTTGTCCTTCCCATGTCCTGGATTAAGTGCTTAGGACCCATATTACTTAGTCCTGGTCAAGATCAGGGCATTTGCCAGGTTTTCCTGTGGTGTGAGGCCTCAGCCCCTGAGCTGGCTTGGGCTCACTCCCAAGCTTCTCCTTGCCCTGAGGCTCACTGCTTCCTGCCACTCTGCTCTCACCATTGCTCCTCTGACTTTTGGCAAGGGAGACCACCCCGAGACCACACCAGCTTCCAGTAGCACTTCCCAGAGTTTTAGTGCCTGTTAGCCCAAGGGCAGTGCTTGTAGTGGTACAGCTGCATTGGAAGGAGGCCTGTGGTAGTTTGGGGAGTGACAGCAGTGATGTCTCTGCAGATCCAGCACGAGGTCAGCAATGGGAATGTGGTTCACCGCATCTGCAGTGACGCCTGCTTCACCAAGTTCCGGGCCACCAAGGGGCTGAAAACAAACTGCTGTGACAACTGTGGACTTTATATCTACAACAAGGGCTTGCCCCTCGAGTACCTCTTCCATGAAGGCCAGCAAAAACGCTTTTGCAACTCTGCGTGTCTCAACAGTTACAAGAAGGTGTGTGGAAGCAGCTGCCTGGGGTGGGGTGTGGTGGGGTGGGGTGGGGTGGGGGGGTCTGTGTGGGCACACAGCAGCTTTTTTGCTACCACCACCTGAATCTAGACTGTGAACCTGTCCCTGGCACCAGGTGGTCACTGCGGGAGAGCAGTCCTGGAGTGGGTACAGCAGCGGGGTGGGATGTGATAGTTGGACCTTGCCAGCTGCGATGGTCTCCTGGAAGTTCTGCTCTGCTCTGTGTTTGCAGAAGAACACTCGGGTCTACCCCTGCATGTGGTGCAAGACACTGTGCAAGAACTTTGACATGCTGCCCAACGTGGATCGCAGTGGCAAGATGGGCCTGTTCTGCTCCATTTGCTGCACTACCTCCCACAAAGTGAAGCAGTCAGGCTTAGTTGGTAAGAGCACCTGTATAGAGGGAATCATCACCGCTCCACTCTTAATTCCTTCCTTGGTATTGTTTGTTGCTTGTGGATGGGACTGAAAAGAAGGTAAAAGCCTGGGGATGAGTCCAGTGAGACAAGCGCAGAGAGGGGAACCTTTGCAGCATGTAGACATCTTAATACAGAGGGTAGTGTACATTGCTGTTCCTGAGAATGCAGGGAGCAGTTGTAGTGCTGGCATTGCCCTTTCCATTAAATGGAGCACTGGGGTGTCCAGGAATGGGACAAGTATTGCAGCCTATTTTGTCCAAATTCCTACAGAGCCATGGTCACTCCGTTGAACCACTCTGCTCTCCATCTGTTTAAAATTTCTGTCCTAGCAGAATCTGGTGCTCTTAGTTTTGTGGTGTTCTTGTCCCTTGCTTTTTGATAATAGTTTGACAGACTGAGGATGAGTGAGTAGCTTGCACACCATCCTCAGAATGCAGTCCCACATCCTGTGCTGCTGCCCTCACCAATTCCTATCTGTTTCATCAGGTCCCCCTAGACCCTGCAGCTTCTGCAGAAAGAGTTTATCTGAACCCTGCTATTACAACAAGACAGACCGGGTTGTCTACCAGTTCTGCAGCCCCAGCTGCTGGACCAAATTCCAGGTACTGAAATATCCTTCATGCTGGGCTGGGCCATGGAGCTCATGCCTCCTTTCACACTTAGCAGAGCATCCACCTTCCTTGAGTTCCTCAGGGAGGGTTGCTAAGAAAGTCTCTTCTGGAGCACAGGAGTTGCAGTGACTGTAATTGCTCATATCTCAGTCTTGGCCCTACGTCCTCCATCCTCCGTTGGGATAAGGTGGGCTGTAATTCACTCCTGTCTGTGAGGTGATGCCCAGCAGGAAGGCAGTGCACAGCTGTGCTGCATGAGTGGTTTGAGACGGAGTGCAAGAGAGCACAAGCAAAAGCACAAGCCAGCAGAGCGTAGTGCACACCTGATAGCTGCGTGGAAAGGGACAGAGCTGCCCTCTCAGCTACGTGTCACTCCCTCCCTCCCTCCCTCCCCTGCTGCCCAAGGGCTTTGGCTGCAGCCCAGGAGACCCTTGGCTCTCTGGGCTGTGAGTGCACATGGCTGGGTCATGTCCAGCCTCTCATCCACCAGCATCCCCAAATCCTTCTCTGCAGAGCTGCTCTCCATCCGTTCATCTCCCATCCTGGACTGATATTGGGGTTGCCCTGTCCCAGGTGCAGCACCCTGTACTTGGCCTTGCTGAACCTCATGGGATTTCCATGGTTCACTGCTCGAGCTTGTCCAGGTCCCTCTGGATGTCACTCTGTGCCTCAGGCATTTCAACTGCACAGCTCAGCAAGACTTTATAGAAGTCCAGAGAGATGACATCCATAGCTCTTCCCTTGTCCACTGACGGGGTCACTTCTTCAGAGAAGGCCTCTAGGTTGGTCAGGCAGGGCTTGCCCTCAGTGCAGCCGTGCTGGCTGTGTTGAATCACCTCCTGTCCTACGTGCGCCTCAGCACAGCTTCTGGAAGGATCTGTTCCATGATCTTCCCAGGCACAGCAGTGAGCTGGACCCAGGGTCCTTCTTTCTACCCTTTTTAGAAATGATTGCAGCGTTTCCCTTTTTCCAGTCACCTGGGACTTCACTAATGCACCTAACTTGAATTATTGCCATATAAAATCAGCATTATAAATATGAGTAAACTCATGCAATAGCTGGATTAGGAACTGTCTTGCTGGCAGATCTCAGAACACACTTGTCAAAGAAAAAACGCTGAAGAGAATGTTTCAAGATGGCTTCTCGGGGATCAGTATTACGCCCAAAGACTTCAACATCATCATTGATCATTTGGCAATAAAGTCAAAATAAGCATGATGAAATTTAGCAGATGAAACAAAAACTGGTGAAGTGTTAGCCCACACTGAGTTCAGGGCAGTCACAGAAAGCAAAGCAATTGGATTGATTGACAAGGCTGGTTCCTCCTAATGTGTGCCTAAACACACTTCAGTGCAAGATCCCGTGTCTCCCTTACGCAAGTGGTTATGGGATGCAAGTCCTGGGAAAGCAAGGATTTTGAAAAAGCCTTGAGATTACAGCAGATAAACTCTTCAGTGTGAGCATCTCAGTTTACAGCCGCACAGGGAAGGATTAATTTATTGCAAGTATGAGCAGGTGAACGTAGGGTTAAAGTTTGAGGGCTGGGGAGCAAAAGAGCCACCTAGAAGGGTGCA
Source organism: Dasyornis broadbenti (assembly GCA_013397935.1). NCBI lineage: Eukaryota > Metazoa > Chordata > Aves > Passeriformes > Dasyornithidae > Dasyornis > Dasyornis broadbenti. The sequence goes on from VZRN01000184.1 coordinate 477,023, forward strand.
CAGATAGGAAGGATGTTCTCCTATGTCCTCTTCATTTTCAATGTTGAAGAAAAATTGGAAGTATTTTGAAAAAACCCAAAAATTGAACTGGGACTTGAGAAATGCTTGTACCAAGGCACTTGCAGAATGCCTTATCTGAGGTTATCAGAAGGAAAACCAAGAATGACTTTGTTAATAAATATATCCTTGTGGATGAGACACCAAATGCTAAATGCATTGTGAACAAGATGCCAAGTGCTGTTTAATCTAGCAGAAGATGGAATGAGAGGCTACTTGAATTCTTAAGCTGCGTTATCTTGAAAATAGAAACTGGGCACCTGTGCTTCAACAACCTTTAGAGAAATCCTCAGAAGAGGTAACAGAGCCCCCATCTCTGAAGTTTTTAAATCTAATGGTGTGGCAGCTTGAAAGCTTGCCTTCCTTCTTGAGAAGAGCTGGACCCAGCACACTGGAAGCAAAGTGAAATTGTTCTCAAGAATCAGCTCACCAGGAGCTTGAGACGTGATGTGATGGACTGAGTGAGTGCCCACAGTGGCAGCAGGTCCGAGGGGGCCAGGCAGGCTGCTGTGGCCATGGAGGAGGTGGGCAGTGGTGGCAACGTGAGGCAGGTGCCTGCTGCCCTCCAACTGCTCTCCCTCCACGAGCTGTCTCTGTCTCCTACAGCGCACCAGCCCGGAAGGTGGGATCCACCTCAACTGCCATTACTGTCACAATCTTTTCAGCGGGAAGCCGGAGATCCTAGACTGGCAGGTGAGGACTTCCCTGGGGAGATGTTGAGGTGAATGATAACAGTGCTGAAAACCTCTGGGTTACTTCCTCTCCCCGCTCTAAGGAGAGCTCCTCCTGTGCCAGTCCTCTGAATGCCTTAGCTGCAGAGACATGCCTGGAGACTGTGCTGAGTGCTGCACTCCCGATGTTCAGCGGGATGTCAGAGGGGCAGGAGGAGACCACTCCTGCCAAATGCCGTGCCAGGAGAGCTGGGGACTTGACTCAGCCCTGTAGTCTTTCTCCTGCTTCCCTGAGAAGTGTGGGAACCTCCTGCCAGCCTGGCTGACCCGGCTGTGGTCTCTTTGGCAGGACAAGGTGTATCAGTTCTGCTGCAAGGACTGCTGCGAGGACTTCAAGCGGCTGCGTGGGGTGGTGTCTCAGTGTGAACACTGCAAGCAGGAGAAGCTGCTGCATGAGAAGATCCGTTTCTCCGGAGTGGAGAAGAACTTCTGCAGCGAAGGTACTTGGGGAAGGCATGGGAGAGGCAGAGCCCCCATGCCAGCCCATGCTGGGGGAGGAGAAGAGAGCATGGAGAGGAACAGAGGGGAGATTGTCTTAGCCAGGCCCTGGGGCAAGAGCCTTGCCATGCAGTGAAGGGAGGACTGTTGTGGGGATGGCTTGCTGTCCAGCCAGGCCCTAGGGCAAGATCTTTACCGTTCATTGTGTCCTTGGGGAGGGCCTTCTCACAGCTTTTCTCTCTCTGGGGGCTGGGGAGACAGCAGGTGGCAGCTCCGCTCCTCCTGTCATCATGCACTTCTACGCTCTTGCGTCTGGGCTGGCCTGACCTGGCCTTGCCCTGCCTGCTGGGTTCCTGCACACAGGAGGTTGGAGTCAGACTCTTCCTAGAAGCATGGAGGTGAGAGATGGCAAGTCCCCATGAGGTCCCATCTTATCCCAGCCCCAGGGGCCAGTGCTGGATTGTTCCCTACAGTGTGTTGCGTGTGCTCTGTTGTCTCCGCAGACCTGGATTCTGGTCATGTTTGGGTCAGGGAGGCCCCCAGTTCATCCTGGGAAGGTTTCACTCCTATTGTTTCTCCGCAGGGTGTGTGCTTCTTTACAAACAGGATTTCACCAAGAACCTGGGCCTGTGCTGCATCACCTGCACCTACTGTTCTCAGACCTGCCAGCGGGCGGTCACCGAGCAGCTGGAGGGCAGCACCTGGGACTTCTGTAGTGAAGACTGCAAAAGCAAATACTTGCTCTGGTACTTCAAGGTCAGTATTGGCACTGGCAGCTTGTGCTAAGTGCTGTGGTGGGCACGGCACCCAGATAAGTGGGCATTGCACTGAGGAAGTTCGCACTGCTGGAGTCTGGCTGGCACTGCTGCGGAGAACCTGGCACTGCTGGAGTCCTGCCTGGCAATGACGGGACACTGCTACGGGGAAGCTCACGTAGCTGGAGTCCCCAGCTGATCCTGCCAGACAGAGCACTGCACTGAGGAAGCTCACAGTGCTGGATCCGCGGCCAGTGCTGCTGTGAGAAGTTCGCACCGCTGGAGTCCCTGGCTGGCACTGGCAGGGCACTGCTGTGGGGAAGCTCACAGCACCTTGCGATGTGCACCTTTCACTGGAGAGATGTGTTGCACTCGGAGGGGGTGTGGTTAGTTACTCGTTGTTTCTCTCCTGCTGATGCGGGCTTTAGGCAGCTCGGTGCCATGCCTGCAAGCGTCAGGGGAAGCTGCTGGAAACCATCCACTGGCGAGGGCAAATCAAACACTTCTGCAACCAGCAGTGTCTGCTGCGATTTTACAATCAACAGAACCAGCCCAACCTGGACACGCAGAAGGGGCCCGAGAGCCTGCTGAACAGTGAGTAGGAGGGAGGGAGGGGACCTGCATAGCTCAGTCTGAGAGACACAGGGAAGACTCAACAGCAGGGGGTGGAAGCTGCCTGCCCGGGACTGGAGGAGACGCTAGGGAACAATCCTGCACTGGCCCCTGGGGGGGAAAGGACGGAGTGGGACCTAATGGGCTTCTCCATCTCTAACATCTATGGTTCTATGACACACAGGGCCCAGACGGGAGGAGCCGGTGCCAGCGTGCTGCCTGTAGCTCACACTCTTAGCGAGGATACTCAGGGATTTAACATCCTCAAGTTGCCAGCGGAGAGCTCGATTTACAGGGTTAGGGGACAGCGTGGTTTGGCATGACAATCCACCTGCAGCCCCACACCACCTCCGAGCTGTGACCTTCTCAGATCTCATAAACTAATCTGGATTGGGCCAGGTCAGTGCTTGGATGGGAAACATTCAAGGACAAAGAAGGGTGCTGCAGGAAGTGGTGCTGGTGATGCTGTAGGTGGGCTCTCCTTCAGCCAGAGCTGAACCTAGAACGGTCTTGAGGGAGCACTGAGCTGCTGGAGGCACTCTGTCTTGCGATGTTAGATTGGAGTCCTACCACTTTCCCAAAGTTCACTGCAGCTTTGGGGAGTTGCCAACCCTGTGTCCCAGATAACCCCATTCTGCATCCATGGAATTCCAGCTGGAGAGGAGATTTTCGCTGCCTGTTGCCCCATTTCCTATCATTAACTTGAGCCAGTTGCTAATGGAAGATTGCAAAGTGCTTTGGGATCCCTCAGGATGGAAAGTGCTCGTAGTGACAGTGACAAGACACGGCTTGGCCCTCGGACACCTGCAGTCTCATTCTGCTTGGTCTTTCGTAGGCTGCAATCTCCTGCGTGACCTGGGGGATGTAGTTAAAGTGCCTGCAGCTTATGGTGGGACTTGCTTCAGTGCATCAAGCTTCAACACATACCTGCATCGCAGGTTCAGGGCTTTGCCGCCCTCCCTGGGATTTTATGAGGTGTAAAACCCTGGCTAGGGTGTGCCAAGGAAGGGAAACCAAGACAAGGACCTTCACATGAGAGACCTCATCCTCCGTGTCCAGACTCTTGAGGTTCCTCCCCTGACTGTAGTGTGCTGATCATAGGGCAGGGGAGGCTCTGGATGTCATTGCTGCTTAGGCAGCGCAGCAGAGCTGCTCTGCCAGAAGCAGCAGGTTCCCCCAGCTACGGGAGGCCCAACCTGCCTTCCACACTCCAGAAAAGGATGTGTGAGGTGACAGCACAAGTGGCAGTACACTGGAGTGACCTGGATAAGGAACTGTTGGTTTCTGCTGGCACAGGGGTGCCCATGGGAAGCCTGCTAGATGGTTCACAGTGTTCTGCTGCCCAGACGAGGAAGAGGTACGTTACGTGCTGGTTCCTGTAGCTCACCAAGTGATTCACAGCCCTAGCCATGCTGTTCCATTTGTTCTCTGCTTTCAAGGCATGTCGCTTGTGAGGGACCAGTGACACTGCTTTTGGGACACAGGCACGGTGGGCAAGCGCTGCCTGCAGAGGGAAGCATGTTTCACACCATTTAGCCATTGTGTCCTTGGAGCCATGGATCACAAGACTGAGAAGTACCTTCTCCACAAACAACAACCACGAGAGTCTCAGGCCTGCTCCACCACATCTCTGGAGGCCCCCCAGAACTCTGCTGCTTGGTATGTGGGGCATCACCCTTCACTGTGCGACAGCTGCATCTCTGTGCACCCTGTGAGGACTAAAGGGAGCCAAGGAAAAGCCCTTCGTCGGTGGTGAGTGCTCAGCTGAGCACGAGCTCCAGGCTGCTCTGGCAGCTGCAGTGCTTGATGGATGCTGCTGGTGGCACTGGGTCCTCTGTATGTTCAGGCACACCAATGCCCTGCCAGGTGTGGGACAGCTGTGGACATCCTCGATGCAGGACTGTGGCATACCGCTGAGTTTGCAAAGGAAGGGTGCTGGAGCCAGGACGTGCTGACACAGAGAGCTTTCCAGCTCTCTGTGCTGTGCAGAGGATTTTGGGAGGAGCAGCTTCTGCCTGGTCTGCACCTGCAGCTGTGTTGCCAGTTCACAAGGGACTACCTGGATTTCAGACCCATCTTGGACAGAGCTGCTGACTACTTGCTTATTCTCTTGCAGCCAGTGGTTGCCTAAAACCTTTAGTTCCTGTGATCTCATGGCTGCTGCCAGTCTGGTGATCCTGAGTGCTTGTAGCTGATCACATAAGCAGATGTTCCTTTGCTGGACAGTCCATGTAATGTGGGATTGAGGAGCTTCTGCTTCAAAACTGTGCCCAAAGACTTCCAAAGGAGCTGGCCCTGCACTGGGCTGTCCAGCTGGAGAGAGCAGAGGGTCAGAAGTCACAGTTGGAGCAGGCAATGCCTTGACAGCTCCTTTTTGGTGTTGGGATGAGAGTAAAGAACAAACTGCAGCTTTTCTGGAAGCCTGGACACACAGCACATGGCAGGAGAATTTTGTTTTCTTTAGTCTTAAGTCATTGGCCAGTGGAGCGATCATGTTTGCTTTAGATTTTGCTGCATATGCCATAGCTTGTCTTTTCTCATTCGAGCCATTGGTGATTCCTACCTGGATCTGCTGCCCATCCGCTTTGGGCTGTCAGGGTGAGTTCTTGGCCCCTGAGACTGTTGCAGATCCTATGGCTGAATGCTCAGCTGCAGACTAGGGAGCTTCCTCCAGCTGGAATTTATCTGTTGCCCTCTGTGGTGGTCAGCAAGTGGAGCCCGATGGGTCTCCAATTGTACAAGAATTACCCTGCATTTCCTCAGGTCAGGGGAAGTCTTCACAGTGTGAATGTTCCTGTGTTGGACCTGTAGGAATCTAGGTCTTTCCTGAAGGGCCTGTCTGTGTGTAGGAGTTGTGAATGGACCCGCCACTGCCTTTGGGTGCTGGGACCTGCTGCTGTCCTTGCAGGGGTCTCCTTTGTGCATGGCCCATGGATAGAGGGCTGGTTTTTTTGCCAGCCACGTGGGTAACCAGGACTCAGTGGAGACTGGGATGAAGGTGTTCTGTTAGCTCACAAGCCTTTGAGTTGGGTGCAGGTTCTCTGCAGAGCAAATGAGCTGGAATTACCATCCAAGGCAGGGTGATGCTGTCACCACCTGAGACCGGTGTCTGCCGCATGCGCCTCTTACCTGCAGGTGATCCTCTCTTTCCTTAGGGGAATGGACTCCATCCCTAGGGCTGGGGCAAAGCTGTCTCTCTGCTTTCTGGGCTGTCTCATAATGCTATTACTGGCTCTGTCACCTTCTTCCTAGGGATCTCGAAGCACTTTGCCAAGATATTTGTTGCAGGGATATGGAGGCACAGGGAGGGGCCATGGCTCGGTACAGCAAGCCAATAGGCAGAGCTGGGATTAGAGCCCTGGATTCCTCTCTCTACAAGGGGCTGGGATTTCTCCTGACCTGCTGTGATGGGGAAGGGGTGGACTGCAAGGGAGCACAAAATGACATGGGAATATCTTGATTTTGGAGCTGTAGTGTCTTCTGAGGTGTTAGGGTTAGAGATTGCGGAAACATTAACTGTTCCTGGAGCGGCCAGGAGCAGTTTCTGGGGAGCCTGTCCCTGCTCTCTGGCTGCTTGCACCTCCAGTCCCAGCACTGGGACATGTTGGCCCAGGAGCTCTTGAACTTAAGAGTTGTTGCTTTCTCTCTTACAGGTCAGACTTCAGAGCCAAAACCAACTGTCCCGTCCCCACAGAAGGCAGAAACTAACATGGTAAGACCCATTGGATGTAGGAGTTTGCAAGACACAGGGGCTGTCCCCAAAGGGAGGACAGTTCTGCTGTTGCTCAGGGAGGTTTTGTTCTTCTACAACCAATGCATTTTGAGATGTCTGGGTAGTGGGAGCTGATAAGAGCTCCTAGGGAAGACAGCATCAGCATATTTCCTGCAAAGGGGAAGAATAACTCTTCCCCAGGAATCAAAGATGAACTCCAGAACAGCCTGACACTGTGGCACTGGCTCCTCTTCGCACAGAGCTTTCCTGTGCCTGGGTATAGTTGCTGTCCCACTGTTCCCCTCTACCCCAAGGGACAGGAGCCACCATTGCCAGACTCCTGGCACAGCAGAGGCAGCACACAGGCTTGCTGACTGCCAGGAACAGCTTTGCTGTCCTTCATCACGGCCTGACCATGACGGTGTCCATATGCTGGGGACTTCCAGGCTCCAGGAGGTGCTTTGGGAGTCATTCCATCTGTACTTGGCAGTAGGGAAGAGATTGTGCTGCGTTAGGTGGACACCAACCTCATGCTTTCTGCATTTCCTCAGCTGTCAGCAAAGGCCTCCTCAGCCCAAACGTCTCCGGCTGTGCCGCCTCCCGCCCCACCTCTGGTTCCTGCCACCCCTCGGAAAAACAAAGCTGCCATGTGTAAACCACTGATGCAGAACCGAGGCGTCTCCTGCAAGTTTGAAATGAAGTCCAAAGGATGTCAGACAGGTAGGAAAACAAGACATAACTGTAGGATTACAGGGGCAGTTTGGAAAGGCAAGTGGCACGTCCCTGCTCCAGACTGTTTGTGAATCCAGCCTGAAATGCAGCACAGAGTGGGTGGGTGTTTGGCACCATGCTGAGGAGTCTCTGTGCAGGTGCAGGGCACACATGGGTAGGGCTGGGGCTAGGGAGCTTATTTCCATCAGCAGCAAAAGGAGAGATGTAGAGAGCTCTCTATCTTGATCCCACCTCTTGTGGGACAGCTCCTATTCCTCTCGAGATCATTAGCTGGTCTGAGGGCTGTCTGCTGATCAGGTTCCACTCTAGTTCCTGTCGGGCAAGTGTGTGTGGTCTGCAGCATGTGCAAGGCAATGAGACCTCTTAGCAGGGCTATGGAAGAGCAGGATTTGTACTTCTGACTAAGGCAAGCCTCTCTCGTCGCTGGGCTTGACTCGCTGCTGTTCCAGCTCTGCCCCTGAGTCATGGAAGCTGGTGGCTGGAAGGGCTGTGGTGCTGGATGGCTGGGGGCATGGCAGCATGCAGCAGGGCCGGGTGGAGGAACTTCTGGGATTAAGGTCACTGATGTATTTTTGCTCTTGTCAGAGGCTGACTGGAAGCCCCAGCTGGTTGTGTTGCCAATCCCCGTCCCGATCTTCGTGCCTGTGCCTATGCATATGTACTGCCAGAAAGTACCTGTGCCTTTCTCCATGCCTGTCCCGGTAAGCAGCACGCTTCACCTGCTCCTGCTCTCTTACTATCCTGATCCTGCCTTGCTGCAGCCTCCCTGCATCTCTGTTCATGCTCTTCTCCTGCCTCTGCTTTTGCGTCAGTCCGCTGAGTGTAAGTTTTCTGCCTGGTATGCTGCTGTCCACAGGTGCCTGTGCCAATGTTCCTGCCCACCACACTGGAGAGCACAGAGAAGATTGTGGAGACCATTGAGGAACTGAAGGTGAAGATCCCCTCCAATCCCCTAGAGGCTGACATCCTGGCCATGGCTGAGATGATTGCAGAGGCTGAGGAACTGGACAAGGCCTCCTCGGACCTGTGTGGTAGGTTCTGCCATGGCTTGATTTGGCCCAACAGCTGGGGTCAAGGGGGGGTTTGCCACCTCTTGGAGCTAAAACACCTGATGAGATTGTGGCTCTCCCAAAGCCTTTGAAAAGGAAGCAGGGAAGAGCAAGTCCTCAGCTTCTGCCAAGGAAGTACTGGAAGGGAAGAGCTGCAGCAGGGAGCAGTGTCTGCCACTGTCCCTTATGGGGGTGCCAGTCTTGTGGCACATGTGCAGCTCCCTCAGTTTATTCAAGTGCCTGTTCAGACTCTTCCCCAAACCTGCTTCCAAGCTACAAAACTAGCAGTCCTTGTCCTGCAGGTCTTTTTACTTTACTTGTACTGTATTCCTACAAATCACAGTGATGGGGGTTGTGGCTGGGGAGACAACAACCTTCCAGTGTCTTGCTGTCCAGGGAAAGCTGGCCAGCCCAGGTGTCATGGGGCTGCTCTGAGCATAGGGTTGTGCTGCATGCAGGGAACCCAACTTCATTTTCCAGCCATCACAGGGAAAACAGACTAAAGACTTTCAAGAAAGTTTGGTTTATGATGAACTTTTGCTTTGCAGACCTGGTGAGTAACCAGAGTGCAGAGGGTCTCCTGGAGGACTGTGATCTGTTTGGACCAGCACGGGATGATGTGTTGGCTATGGCTGTCAAGATGGCAAATGTCCTCGATGAGCCGGGCCAGGACCTGGAGGCTGACTTCCCTAAGAGTAAGAGCTGGGTGACACAGCTGTGCAGGGCTGTGAGGGTCCTCCCACTGCTTTCAGCAGCTCTAAGAGCTGTGTGAACTTAACCTCCCCATACCCTCTGACTGACCAGGCGTGAGGCCTGCGACTGAGCCCTGAAGTGACTGCTTGCAGCAGGGGTGAGGAGACCACTGCTTCTGGAGGAGTGTGTGTTTGTCTAGACTAAACTTAACCTGTTGTGAACATAAGACCCAGAGAAGGGGGAATGAGAAGCTGATTTTAACAGCACAAAGAGCAGGACAGCAGCACTGGTGTGCTTATGAATGACGATTCCAGAGCATCCAGCAAGGCGAGAGACCTGGACAAGGCATGGCATCCTCAGAAATGACAGAGCTGCTGAGTGTCCGTTAATGGAAGGTGGAAGAAGAGGCAGGGAGTTGCAGGAGCACAGCAGTGCTGAGGCAGGGTGCTAGTGGCAAACGACAGAATTGAGGGGCCTGTGCCAGGCTGTCCACAGTACTGGCCTGGCACAAGAGAATGAGGACTGTTCCTCAGGTTTAAAAAACAAACAAAAAACTGTCAGAGAGGAAAATGTGGTTATTCTGAGAAAGCTTAGTATTGTCTGCCAGAGCCATATTTCCTTTGTTGGGCTGTGTCTAAAACTTTGTGCCAGGCAGTGGTAGAGGATGTGAAGTGTTCCCTCTTCATTTTGCTGTAAAAATCAGGCCAGCACAGGGAGCAGGATGAGAAGTCTCAGCTGAGCCCTTCCACCTGTGTTTCCTTTCAGACCCTCTAGACATCAACCCCAGTGTGGATTTCCTCTTTGACTGTGGGCTTGTGGGACCCGATGATGTGTCCACAGAGCAAGATCTGCCTCGAGCTGTGCGGAAGGTGAGTTCTCTGTGGGTGCTGCCTGCTTGCAGCTCTTTGGGTTTGGAGTGGGAGCTGCCACCTGGGACGTACAAGGTGAAGTGTGCCAGAGTCTTTGGTGTGCTGGGGAGGTTGTGCCCTCTCCCTTCAGGGCATGGTTGGCCTGTGGACCATTCCTTGAATGAAAATAATTGCTTGTAACTTCAGAGGAGCTTTGAAGTCATGTGACAGCTGGTCTCTTTCTTGCCTGTGACCCTCGTAACTCATGAGCCTTGTTGGCTTGGCTGTCAGCAGAAGGGTGCCTGCTGCTGTGGCACAGGCACACTGTAGGGAGCTGACAGTTGGCAGGTCTGAGGGGTGCCCAGAACTCCTGCACCTGTTCCAGGTAGGTGCCCAGTCTCACAGAACACCTCTCTGCAGGGGCAGAAGCGCCTGGTGCTCTCTGAAAGCTGTTCCCGGGACTCCATGAGCAGCCAGCCCAGCTGTACAGTCCTCAACTACTCCTATGGTGTGAATGCCTGGAAGTCCTGGGTACAAGCCAAGTATGCAGGGGGAGAGACCAGCAAGGGAGAGGAGCTACGCTTTGGCCGTAAGTGCCTTGTCTGGATGCAGTGGAGTGGCAGAAGCCTCCCAGAAGCTGGCCCTTGGGGTGTTGAGGTGCTCCTGACCTTGCAAGCTGTTGTCTGAGGCTGCTGTGCTTGTCTCTGCAGCCAAGCCCATGAGGATCAAGGAAGACATCTTAGCCTGCTCAGCAGCTGAGCTCAACTACGGCCTGGCCCAGTTTGTCAAGGAGATAACGCGGCCCAATGGGGAGCGCTATGAACCGGACAGCATCTATTACCTCTGCCTTGGCATCCAGCAGGTGAGGGAGGCCTTGCTGCCCTCAGGTCCTCTGCAGTAAGGCTGGGGGGTCACATCTGGTGAGGGGAGCTTGTGCCCTGCTGGGGTACATCCTTGTGCCTTTTGGGGACCCAGAGAGGCTGGCTGGACTCTACTTCAGTGCCTCAGCGCAGGACAGTGGCCCACCTTGTTTGGTCTTTGTTCCCAAGCCCAGAGGGTAGGGTGGCAACTATTCCCCAGCCTTGAACCCTTCTTGCACATCCCTGAGCAGGGCTGGGGGATCTCTCCAAACTCAGTCCCTTCTTCAGCACCAAGTCTGTTTTCTCATGCTTTCCTTGCAGCTCTCAGAAGTGTCTGCCCAGCAGCTCTGGTGGTGCAAGGAAGGGTGCTCTGCAAGTGTGCCCTGGGCTCTCTGGGGAGGGTTTGCATTCCAGGTGCTGCTGTGTTTCTCTTGACTGTGTGTTCTGTCCTTTCTAGTACCTGCTCGAGAACAATCGTATGGTGAATATATTTACAGACCTTTACTACCTGACCTTCGTGCAGGAGCTGAACAAGTCCCTGAGTGGCTGGCAACCCACAATCTTACCAAATAGTACGTGTCTTCAGAGTGCCTTCACTCACCACATACATCCAGTTTGTGCTTGTAGCCTTGCATCCTCTGACCTGATTGTGCTCCCCCAGCCTCAACCTTGGCGTAGGCGGCACAGTCCTGCTGTGCCTTGGGGTCACACTGACCCAAACCAACAGCAGAGCTGGCGTGATTTATGCTTCAGCAGCTTCTGCTGCCCACGGTCAGGGTAGCTGGGAGTTGAGCATGTGTGCTTTGTATCCTGGAACAATTTCAATCTTTTCAACACTTCACGGTGATATCTCCGCCCTTTGGCAAGGAGGATGCCAAGCCAGGAGGCACACTGGTGCATGTCTTTGTGTTCCCAGCACATGGATGAGCCCTGCACACTGTGATAGGCCTTGACCAAGGTTGCTGTGCTGCTGCCTTGTGAATGGACTAGCTTAGAATTCTGCAGAGGCTTTTCATGATGCTGTGATCTGGGCTGCCTTCCCTGCTGTGTCTTGCCAGCAGTTAGTTCACAGATCCAGCCTCACCTCTGCAGATTGGCAATCCCTGGCAGAGCCATTTGGCTCCAGACGTGTATCTAGGCAGGAGCAGGCCAGGTCTCTCCTGCCTGCTGCTTTCCCTGAATCCTCACTGAGTGTGCTGGAGCAGGGACCTGGAGCTCACTTTTTGGCCATCTGTAGTGATAAGCAGTTAGGATTGATTTGGGTTCTCACCTGTGGTTTGGCTGTGATCATGGCTGGGCAGAGCTTTAGCTCTGCCAATGGCTCTGGAGAAGTAACCTTGTGAAAAAAAAAAAGATGCTATGAAGCATCAGTCTTTTGTGGGGCAGGGTGAAGGCATTGCCACAAGGCCGCTGCTGATGACCTGGTTCTCCTTCTGTGTGTTGCAGACACAGTTTTCTCCCGTGTTGAGGAGGAGCACCTCTGGGAGTGCAAACAGCTGGGTGTTTACTCACCCTTCGTGCTTCTCAACACCCTCATGTTCTTCAACACTAAGTTCTTTGGGCTGCAGACAGCAGAGGAGCACATGCAGCTCTCCTTCACCAACGTGGTGCGCCAGTCCCGCAAGTGCACCACTGCCCGTGGCATGACAAAGGTGGTGAGCATCCGCTACTACGCTCCTGCCAAGCAGAAGAAAAGCCGAGGTGGGTCTGGGGAACATCTCTGTTCCACCCCCTGTGTCCCCCATCAGGTTCCAGCCGTGATCCAACTCTCTCCCCCTCTGCAGATGGTGGGTCTGGAAAACGGAAACGTGACGAGGAGGTACCGATGCTGGAGCAGCGGGAGAACAGGATGAATCCTCTCCGATGCCCGGTCAAGTTTTATGAGTTTTATCTCTCCAAATGGTGAGGCTTTATCTGGAGAAGGCGCATGTGCCATTTTGGGGCAACCTCTCAGTTTTGACAGGACTCTGTGCAGTGACTGCTGCTCTCTAGATATTTATACATGAGCCTGTAGTCTTGCCCAGGCTCTGTGCTGCTTGACTGGGCCATAGTTGAGAGAATGCTTCTCTCTGGCTTCTTCCACTTCCTGCCTTTCTCCAGACTGGCAGGAACGTGCAGTGGGAATCCGGTGCTTGGGTGGTTAGGGGGTTTGGCCATGAACAAGGAGCTGCAGGCTCAGTTTGTATCCTTATCCTACTGAACGATGAGAAGCTGTGACGAGCCTTGAGCACCCCTTGCTAAACACAACATCAGGCCAGGCTGTCTGAGCCCCTGAAGCTGATACTGCAGGTCTCACTCTCCTCTCTCTCCACAGTCCTGAGAGCCTGCGGAACCGCAACGATGTGTTCTACCTGCAGCCCGAGCGCTCGTGCATTGCCGAGTCCCCGCTCTGGTACTCGGTGATCCCCATGGACCGGAGCATGCTGGAGAGCATGCTGAATCGCATCCTGGCTGTCAGGGAGATCTACGAGGAGCACAGTCGGCTCAGCAGCCTGGAGGACGACATGGACTAAGGGCGAGGTGCTGCTGGACTGGCTGCGCTCCAGCCCTGGACACCTCGTCTTGCTGCTTCCCATTGCAGGGCAGGGGCCATGCAGCATAGCAGGGGATGGTGCTGCAGCAGTGCTGTCCCTGCATCGTTACCAGACTTGGACCTTCCATCCTGCTCAGCACAGGCCTCCCCTATGTACGTGGCCCCTACACTCAGCTCTGTCTCCAGTTTTGGCTGCTGGGTGAGCCATCTTCCCCAGCGCCAGTTCCCATGGCACAGGAGTGGCAGAGTCCCTGGGGCAGCTCCCCTTGCCCAGCCCTGTCCCTCCTTTACTCCCAGCCCTGCCACTACCCTTCTCTCCCTGTGCCCCAGGACAGGAATTGCACAAGACACAGTGCACCATCAACCCAGTGCCCCTGAAGCTTTTACTTCTCTCTTCCTTTAGCATCCCCTCACAAGGCTGGAGGTATCAAGGCAGGAACAGTAGCTCTGCTCCTGGGCAGGATTGTCTTTTCAAGCCAGTGGGCATGGGCCACAGGCAGCCTGAGAGCTGTTGGGTCAGGGGGAGAGCTTTTATCCCAGGGATTGGAGAGATTTGGGTTGGCTGTAGGGAGTGGACGGAGCTCACACTGGAACTTGTGGACAGATATCTGGCCTTGCCACAGGGACATCTCCCTTGTGTGCAGCCAGGATGCCTCCCTCTCTTTGGTCAATGTTTTCTGAGTCTGCTGAGAACTGATGGAGATGGGGGTGTGCTAGCACTGCCCCTCTCCCTCCACTCTTCCCTGTCCTGGTGTAAGGACCCTCCCTTGTGCAAGGTGCCATCAGTGGGCACCTCTGCTCCAGCCAGGGGCTCAGGCAGTTGCTGGCAGAAGCAGGGAGCCCTGCCTGGCCTCCTCCTCCCTCCCACAGCCACGTGCTGCCAGCAACCTGCCCAGGGCAAGTCTGGCTCCAGCTGTGCCACTCCCTGCTGCCTCCTGCCCCTTCTCGTGTTCTGGTTGGTTTTCTTGAGCTGTACATGGGTCTCCTGTTGAGCCTGTATATATTGTTCTGGGCCCTGGCCTGGGGCCATCTGTTCTCTGTGTCCATGTGGAGAGTGAGCCGCTCACCAGTCTTGTTGTAGTGATGCCAGGGCGGTAGGACTAACCCTGTGTCTCTGGAAACCATTCATTTCAAATAAAGATGTGGAAAACTTTGGCAGCCCATTTTTTTCCACCTGGGCAGAGTGAGCATTGTAGGAGAACAGGGCCAGTGTCCCAGTGCTGCTGTGCACCTCACTCTTGTCCATCCCAGCCTCTGCTGCCTGCACTTCCTACCTTGCCTGGCCTCTGCTGTCCTGCCAGCTCTGGCATGCTGGAATGGCCCCTGACCCAGTGCCCACTGGTGCCAGCATGGCATGCTCTGCCTGTGCCTGCCCTGTCCCCTGCCCACAGGGCTGCAGCCCCACCCACCCCAGCAGTGGCCCTGCCCCGGCCATGCTATGTGGCTGTAGGATGGAGCAGTTGGGAGAGCAAAGCCACAGTGCCCGTGAGCAGAGCAGGAGTCAAGTGAGGTGCAGGAAGTGTTTATTTGCTCCCCCTTCCCAGCTCTACTCTCAGCCCTGCTGCTCCCAGGAGTGCCAGGAGCAGCTGAGCTGTGTCCCCAGGGCTGTGCCCAGCTCTCATGCTGGCCATGGCATCCATGCCACAGGCCTGGCAGAGAGTGGAGACACAACCACCACTGTGACCACCCATGCATTGCCCATCCCTGACCATCCCTGCAGGCCCCATTCACACTGCCAGGTCTGCTGTTCGCACGTCCCTGTTCGACCCACCAGCCACCCCTAGCCATGCACTTGCCTTCTTCAGCGGTGCCAGGCCATGGGGGGGTCTGCCAGCAGCCAGGGGGCTGCCACCCCTGGGCAGGGTAACATAGGTGCTGCTGGGCCCTACAGGGCCACCTGGAGTGGTTAGGATGCGGGACTTGGGGCCCGGCCCCCGCCGGCACTTGGTGAGACCCAGGTGGTAAATCTCTACCAGGTTGAGCAGCAGGGACACGCAGGCCACCCCCAGCATGAAGAGGATGAAGATGGTCTTCTCAGTGGGCCGGGAGATGTAGCAGTTGACGGTGTTGGGGCAGGGCCAGCGGCTGCAGGTGTACAGGGGCTTCAGCTGGAACCCGTACAAGGCGTACTGGCCCACAATGAAGCCCACTTCCAGGAGAGCCTTGAAGACGACATTGCAGATGTATGTCCTCAGGATGGCCCCCCGCATGCACACCCGTGCCCTCATGTCCCCTGCAGGGAGCTGGGGCTGCCTGGGGCGCTGCCGCCGGGCCCCGCTGCTGGCCCGTGCTGCCGCTTGCTGCTGTGCCTTCTCCTCCAGATGCACCAGGTGCAGGATGTGGCCCAAATACACAAGGCTGGGGGTGGAGACGAAGATGATCTGCAGGACCCAGAAGCGGAGGTGGGAGATGGGGAAGGTGCTGTCATAGCAGGCATTTTGGCAGCCGGGCTGCTGCGTGTCACAGGAGAAGCCAGACAGCTCATCGCCCCAGACCCGCTCCGCAGCTGCCCCCAGCACCAGGATGCGGAAGACGAAGAGGACGGTGAGCCACACCTTTCCCACCACCGTGGAGTGCTCCTGGGCATTCTCCAGCAGCCGGCCCAGCAGGCTCCAGTCCCCCATGGCACGTGCTGTGGTGCCCTGCAAGACAGCCACCCTCCAGACACAGCCGCCCCACGACCCACCAAAACATCACCCCGTTCCCCAGGCAGGAGTGCACAGACCCAACCCAAGGCTGTTCCTGGAGTGTCCCCATCCTGTGTCCCAGGGGACCCCCTAACCTGTCACAAGGAGGGCAGGGGAAGCGAAGGCCTCCAGCAGGAAGCTGGGAGCACCACAGGGAACAACCGCGGTGGCGATACGGCATGAGGACCTCTCACCGTAGATGGGTGTGTGGGGCAGAGCCCAGTGCTCCCACGCCGTCTGCTCCTGTCAGTGGGGTGATGGGGGATGCTGCAAGGGCCCTTCCCAGCTTGTCCCCAGCTCCTCCGTGGGGTGCGGACAGGTCTGCCTGGCTCCGTCTGTCTGGTCACCCAACGGCGGCGTGGGGTTATTGGGGCATGAGGCAGCTACGTGCCCCATTGGCTTTCATTGTGACTGGCACATGAAACAGCCACTGGGGAAACTTTTTGCCTCTATTTTTGGTCTGGGCACTTTTCTAAATATATTCGGGGCTGCAGGGGCTGGTGCTGGGGGAGCGCAAGCCCTTGGACACTGATCAATGCCACCCAGGGGTCATTGGTCCTGCATGCTGGCTGCCAGGGCACCACAGCCCCAGCCCCAGCTCAGCCCTGGCACTGCAGCCCCCACAGCCCCTCGCAGCAGCCCCTCACAGCAGCCATCAGGGCTTGGGTGCAGTGGTGGACACCCCACACTGGCACCCCAGCTCCCGGCC
The DNA here is from genome assembly GCA_013397935.1 of Dasyornis broadbenti. Taxonomy (NCBI): domain Eukaryota; kingdom Metazoa; phylum Chordata; class Aves; order Passeriformes; family Dasyornithidae; genus Dasyornis; species Dasyornis broadbenti. Next base: position 493,439 of record VZRN01000184.1, read on the forward strand.
AGAGCAGAAAGGAGGGAGGCAGCACCTGAGAATGGAGATTTAATGGCCCAAGATGCCCTCCTGGCCATCTAGGAGAGCCAGACTGGTGCCGGAGGGATGCTATCCTTGGGACAGGGACAGTAACAGGCCCACGGGACAACTCTGGGGCTGGGGCCCCTGCAGTGGTGGCCCTAGCATGCAGAGCAGCGGTCACCCTTCTCCTGCAGCCCAGAGTTGCGGCGCAGCATGTCCTTGAGGGAACCGTCCTGCTCTGTCAGCAGCTGGTTGATCTCATTCTGCTTGTACTCGGAGGAATGCTTGTGCCCATAGAAGGAGCCCTTCCCTGACGAGGGGTTGGAGTTGTGCCTGCTTCGGCGGGCACAGGCCCGCACCACCAGGTAGACCAGCTCCGCCATGTTGAGCACGATGCAGATGCTGGAGGTGACCAGCATGAAGACGGTGAAGATGGTCTTCTCAGTGGGCCGGGAGATGAAGCAGTCAACAGTGTTGGGGCAGGGATAAGCCTCGCACTTGACCAGCCGCATCATCTGGTACCCCGGGTAGAGCATGTAGAAGATGTACATGAACACAGCCTCGAAGAGCAGCCTGAAGACCACGCTGCAGACATATGTCCACCACAGCGATCCCGCAATGCGCATCTTGTGCTTCTTCACCTCTTCCATGTGCTTGGCATCTGCATGCCCTGTCAGCACCAGCAGCTTCTTCTCCTGGTGCTGCTGGTAGGCCACGTGCATGGCCACAAGAAGGGCTGGTGTGGTGACCAGGATGAGCTGCAGAGCCCACAGACGGATGTGGGAGATGGGGAAGAAGTGGTCATAGCAGACACTGTTGCAGCCAGGCTGCTGGGTGTTGCAGGTGAAGGCAGATTTCTCATCCCCCCAGACGCTCTCGGCTGCCACCACTAACACCATTATCCGAAAGATGAAGATGACGGAGAGCCAGATGCGCCCGATGGCAGTGGAGTGGCGGTTCACCCCGCTCAGCACCGTGTAGAGGCCGGCCCAATTCATCGTTTCTCACGTCTGCAGGAGAGAGCGGTGAGAGATGGTGTTAAAAGCAGGAAGGACCCCTGGCTGAGAGCCAGCAGGTCCTGGCTCCAGTGGCAGCAGCCCCAGGACGGACTTCGGAGCAACTGGGTGGCAGCCCTGGCAGGTGGAGAGCAGGATCGACCGACAGCAGGAGGGCAGCATGGCTCCTGCTACTGACACGGCTCAAGGCAGCATTTTGGTCAGAGCAGGCAGAAGACCGGCTGGCCCAGCAGTGCCAGATGCTCCTGTTCTGCCACCCCACACCGGCACAAGGATCCTAATCCGCAGCTGCCACAGAGAATGGGGGTGAAGCTCCCACACCTCTGCAGGGATCCCCAGTCTGACCCCTGTGCTGAGCTCTTTGGCTGGGAATGGACCCAAGGAGCTCCATGGGCGCCACTGCACCAGCACATCTCTGTCTTTGTCCTCCCATTATCTGCAGGAGCAGGGCCAGGGAACCCTGAGCTTGGGGGCTCCCCTTGCGCAGCCCTGCACTGCCACCCTCCCAGAGCTATCCTTGCCCAGGGAACACGGGGCCATCCCATGCCCAAGCACAGACCCCTGCCCCACCAGAGCCACCCACTGGCACCGTGCAGCACCGGCAGCTGCTGCCCACCCCCGCACGAGTCTGGGTGGCTGGGACCAGCCACCCCCCAGTGTGGAGGGTCCTGGCGACGCGTACCTGCCGGTGAGGAAGGGTCCTCGCAAGCTGCCCCCAATGGCCCCTCTAAGGTCTCATGCCTCCCGCAGGAGAGCTCTGCTCCGCCTGCCCTCGTCTCTCTCTGCCACTGCCCTGCACTGGAAGTCATATGCTGCTTTATAAACTATTTACATACAATGGGGCCTTTATCGGCCCCTGAACAACACACTTTAGCATTCAGATCTAACGCCCTGACTTCCGCCCACCCTGGCCAAACAAAGTGCCTGTGTGCTGCATTCCCGCTGCTCGGCCCTGCACCCACTCCCACCTCCCCACCACGCCCCTCACCGACCACGGCCACAGCCCCCCGCCACAGCCATCGCTGTGCCGGATAGGCCACCCAGGCTGGCTGCAGGTCCCTTTCCCGGGAAGCATGGCCTTTCCCGGCTGCGTGCCCATCCCGTATGGACAGCACTGAGACTGGAGCAGAGATCAGGCACTGAGCACTCGGTGGGCTCCCGTAGGGCTGGGTGGCACTGGCTGCCGCTGCTGCGAGTCCTGCCATGCCCTCAAGACTCTGTTGGTGCCAGCAGCAACGTCTGTGAGGGCACTGGAGCTGCCCCGCGTGTGCCCCGTCCCGTCGGGGACATGGCAGACGGTCCGGAGGAGTGACGCTGGCTGTGCGCTAGCTGGGGCTGCTCTCACCGCGGGGGCAGCGCTCCTCCCCCGAGACGGGCTCACTGACGCTGTCCTACTGCTCGGACGTGCTGCTGGGGACAACAATCCCTGGGCTCATACACTCCCCGTGCCCCTCAAGCGCTGGTGTCGCAGCCACGCCGTCACAGTGTGCCCCACGCCTGCAGGGATGGCGCCACGTCCCTTGGGTTTTGTCCCCAGCCTCAGGTGGGGAGCAGCATATCCAGTAAACCCCACCAGCTGCGTGCCTGCAGGTTGGCAGAGCAATTAATGCCATTCCAGATGCCACCTCCTCCCCTTAGCCCAGGGTGCGAGCAGCCGGAGCTGTGCAAACGGTGGCGGCCAAAGCCCGTCCAGCAAAGCTGTGACTCCTATTTCCACACTCTTCTTCTCGCCCCACTCCCGCCACGAGGGCCAGCATTGCCGGCTCTGCTCTCCCCGGTCCATGGCCGAGCCCTGCCGCGGCCCCCACTCTGGCTCCCCTGGTTCTCCCCAGCTGGGGGACATGCGGCCACCCCCGCAACGGTGCTGTGCCCTCCAGGTTCTCACCTTAACACCAGGACAATCAATGCTCTTTGGGATTGCAGCAGTCCCAGCTTCCAGCGTAGCACACTGGACTTTATACTGCCCTGCAGGCACGTCCCCCCACCCCCTCCCAAACAGCCTTGCTCCTTCCACAGCTCGCCAAGTAAATACCACAGGTGTGTCCAGCCTGGCTCACACCCACCGCAGCTGAGCATCCCCCGGGGCCAGCCCCGGGGCTCCTGCAGCACCGAGGCAGGGCCAGCCCCACAGGATGGTCCCCGGGGAAGCTTTCTGGTACCCGTGGCCCCAGTTCCCTGCTGCGAGCATCCTCCCCGCTGCATTCCCTGTAAGCCAGGCACATGTACCGTGGTGGAGCCCTGCTCTCCACCAGGGGGATGACTCTGGGTACCCCCAGCTCCTGGAGCACCTTGATCTGCTGCTGCAGGCTGCCGGCGGGTCCCTGGGGAGCCACCAATACCCAGATTTAATGTGTAAAAGTGCAGCCGGGAAAAGGCAAACAGCCTGTCAACGATTAACTCGGCTGGCCCTCTTCAAGGTCCCGCTTCAAAGCACCTTGTGTGGGACATGGCGACCCTGCCGCTCATCCTGGGCCCCTGGCCTGGGCTGCAGGAGTCCGCGCACCATCCCTGCACGACGGTGACAATGGTGCCGCATGAGCACGGCAGGGTGGCACTGTGGACCGGCTGGGGCGGCGAGGGGTGCCCCCGCAGCGGGGCGGGGGGCAGTGAGATAGCGGGGATGGCTGGTGCAGCAGGGCAGCTTGGGGCCGTCGGGGCCACAATCTCAGCCTCCGATAAGCCGCCACCGCCACCTGAGTCAGCAGTCCCCGGCGGGGAGCAGGAGCGGACACCGCCCTGGTCCCGCACCCTGCAGGGGTTCTGGGGAGTAGCGGGGGCAGACTGGGGGACACTATGGGCAAGGGGCTGGTGGGGCCAGGCTGGGTGGGGGGCACTAGGGGGATCCCGAGGAGGGCACACTGGTGGGCACTGGGGCGGGCTGAGCTAAGTGGGACGCAGCACAATGGGAGGTTGGCGCGGGGA
>VZRN01000184.1:497662-522343 GCA_013397935.1 Dasyornis broadbenti
AGGAAAGCGCAGGAGGAACCCGGGGCGTTGCTGTTCAGCCCGGTGCCCGCCCACTCCGGCAGGGAGTTGGTGGGAGGACCCCAGGGGTGGGCGGGGGAGCGGGCAGCCCCCTCGCTTGTTTGCAAAAGCCGTCGATCAAGGACGGGCTGTTCTAAAGAGCCGTGGCCGGCGCTGCCTTTAGTACTGAGAAAACTGCCCCGCCCGCGACCACGTGGGCCAGAATCGGGCTCTTTATTAATGACGTTAATTGTGAAGTTAATTGGTGTCTGAAGTCGCAGCGAAGAGGTCAAAGACGTGGGCTCGTCTAAACACAGACAAGCTGATGATACGGGCAGGACTGAGCCAGCATCCGGACAGTGGCTCTGGGGTGACGCAGCTGCTGGCACCCTGCTGGGGTTAGAGAACTCGCAGCTCCGCAGTCTGTATGGGTACGGTGGAGGAAATCAAGCTTGAACCATCACTGAAACTTGTCCACTGTCAGGAGAACTGCGGAGAAGGCTTCCAGAGTCCCCTTTCTCCGGCCGTCCTGCCCCAGGCAGGGTTGGCCCTGTGAATGGCTCAGCCTCGTCCCTGGATGACCACTGCAGTGCAGGGGCCGCTGGGCTTCCAGGCTTGGACTGACAGCAGCACAGGCATCCCTGGATCCAGGCTGCTGTTTTCGGAGAGACAAAACCCTCTGGTCTGAGTCAACTGCCAGGAAGGTCACTGGCAGTGGGTGAGCACAGAAATCCTTTGTGCTGCTGCAGCACAGGGCAGAGGGGGTTGCAGCATAAAAGACTTAACAGCTTGTCCTGCCTGCCTGCGAGTCTACTCTCCTGTGTCCTGGGTGCATCAGAGGTGTGGGGAACAGGACCAGGGCACTATCGCAGTGATGCTGCTATGAGGAGCAGCATCCCTGTCCTCCTGCTCGCTGTGAATCCTTGAGCAGCCAGAGGCCAGCCTCAGGTCACTCACTCACTCCCATGCCAGGGACACCTCTGCAGTTGAGTTCCCTTATGATTAGCTTTGCCAACAGCCCTAAACATGTCCCCTGAAGCAGAGAACGTCCCACAGTTTTCATGCAGATGTTAGCTGTTCATGGTCTCTGGGATGCAGTGTCCCTTGGGCTTTGCCAGTTCTCCAAAGAAAAGCTGTTGATGGTCAAGGACACCCTGGACAGACGGCAGCCTCAGGAGTTTTGCAAAGGCAGTAGCTAAATAGCAATGGGTAGTCTGTCACCAGCTTGCCTTGCCAAGGGTCCTAGCTGGTTTGGCCAGGCTGGCTCATGCAGCTGGGGCTCTGCAAGGATGAGGAGAGGGGACAGAAGAGTAGGGCAAGTCCGTAATCTGGGGCAGAAAGGCATCACCGCTTCAAGAGGGCACTGGGCACCCTGTGGGATGCCACAACGGGCAGCACCAGGGCTATCAGGGTCATCCAGCACAAGGTCTGCAGCATGGTGCTGAACAGGGTGACATGTGCCTGTGGCACTGGAGCGGCAAAGGTCCCTCGAGAGAGCAGGACAGAGCCCCTCCCGCAGCCTTGTGCCCCTGCCTGCCCCGGCTCCCCTGGCTCGGGGCCTCAGCCCTGGCTCCAGTGTCTGCATGCTGCCTGGAGGCAATTCAGCACCCCCACTCTGTGCCTGGTTTCCATGACAACTCCAGTTGAAATTACATTAAAAAGAAATGAAACCAGCAGCTTTTCTGTTTGGCAAGTAGGGGGAGGGGAGCTCAGCTGGGAAAGGCTGGGGAAGGGGTTCGAAGTTTGGAGGGAGGGGGCTGTGGGACAGATGAATTCCCATGTGGGGTCCCAGGTTGGGGGCAGCAGGTCTGGGGGGATGCGGGAACACCTCCGCTGTGGCACTTGGAGTTGGCAGTCCTGGATGCTATGGTGCCAGCTTGTATGTGTGCTGTGCTGGTCCAGCACCCTGACGTGGTGGGGTGACACCAGGATCCTCCTGCTGCCTCTGTGGGGTGGGTGCCAGGGACACGAGGACCAGCACAGGGCACCCCACCCAGCCTGGTAGTCCCGGGACCCTGCATGCTCCAAGAAGAGGCGAGACACACCGCTATTAAAAATATCACTTCTGTTTTATTTGGAATTTGTTACTCTGCGCGGGTGACAGGGTATAAATACATTCTCCAACGAGCATCCTCACCCTCAGCCCTGCGCAGGGTGGGGGCCAGGGCAGGGTGCAGGGCCGTTGTTGTGCTGGCCCTGGGCAGTAGGGCCAGCAGGGCCATCGATGCGCTGGCCCCAGGCAGCAGGGCCAGCCGGCACCGGTGCGTCACGGCCGCCAGCACAGGCAGCGTCTGCCAGCCGGACCGTCTTGCGCAGGGACGAGATATGGTGTCCCCACAAGGACCTGTCCCTTTCTCCTGCCTCCCCAGGCCCCAGGTGCTAGTGCTCACCATGGCGGGCTGAGACTGGGGTGCCCCAGGTGGGATCCCCTGCAGCTCCTTCTTCATGACTGACCACGCCAAAGCCACTCGCCTTGAGCCACGTGTGGCTTGGTGGCCACACCAGCCCAGTAGATACCCTAGCCCCAGCACAGGCTGCTTCACCCCCAAAGTCCCTGCCCAGGCGTCTGTTCCAGCTGCACATCCTGGATGCCAGAGCTGAGGTCACCCCATGATGGGGTAAAGGCCCCAGTGGAAGCAACCTAGGAGGCGGAGTGGATGTTGGTGAGCGGCTCACCCTGCTGCTGTCACCCCACTCCTGCCGCAGGCTGCAAACAACTGGCTCTGCTTTCGGGCAGCAGCATGGGCAGGGAGGGCACAGCACGGCCCTGGGGCAGTGGTGAAGGGATGTGGGATGCTCCTGGGGGAGCAGGGCGGGGTGGGGAGCATGAGTTGCTGTCCTGGGTTCATGGGAGTGAACAGACAGTGCTCGGAGCAGGTGATGCCCCACTCGGGGCAGCGGGTGGCACTGGCCAGTGGTGGCAGTGAGGGACCGGGGCGGGGGTGCTCGCAGGCAGGCCGTTGGATAGGCTTTTTGGCTGAGATACGTGGGCACGGGTGACAGAGGAGGGAGAATATCAAAAAATACAAAAGAGCGCAGCCCCACAGTGCAGGAGGCACTGCCCTGCCTGGTGCCCACCCACAGCAGGTGGGCGCCATGGGGGGCCGGCACCGTGCGCACACGCTGGCTTCTAACTGGCTTTTTATTTTATATCAAGAACACTTGGTTTTAAAATCTTTACAAAGGACAAAACGCGGCGACTCCGTTAGTGTGTAAAGAACTAAAGATCTGCTTAAAAAACGTCTCTGCAAAGAGAAATGACTGACACAAAAGAGATTCTCTGCAGCGCAAAGAGGGGCAGAGGTGCCAAGTCTCCAGCCCAGGGCCCCACTCCCAGGGTCCCTGAGCCCCGGCACCGGCCCCAGCGCCCGCACCCAGCACGAGGCCAGGTCCCTGGACCCTGCCCATTCCCTCTGCCTATAGCACCATGGCCTGGGGCCACTTCTCAGCACAGTGAAGGAGCTTTTTCCAGGGCTGCCAAGCTGCCTGGGGATGTCTGGGCACTGGCTGAGAGGGATGCCCAGTCCCACTCCTCATCAGTCCCAGGGTACTCGGTGGGCTCAGCACTGGGGATGTGATCGCCCCACTGGGAGGCACAGCCATGGCACTGGGAGCCCCGTGGCCATTGACAGTGGGGCACCCCTGCCCACCTGCACGGGTGGGTTGTGCAGGGTTACACCGTGTCCCTCCTGCACCCCACTGGCGTCCTGGGGCAACCCGCAGGGCCCTGAGGCCAGGAGAGTCAAAGCACTTCTCAAAAGTTAGATAGGAACAAAAGAAAGCGCTGGGGCCACTCTGGGACCCCACAGGTCTCTGGGCTGGGAGCTGCACCGTCCGTGGGCGCTGTCCCGCCGTCCGGGGACTCTGTGGGCCCCGCCGGTCCCTCTGCCAGTGTCTGCTGCGTGTGTGTGCGTGCGTGCATGCGTGTGCGCCGGCGGCGGGCAGCTATACCCTGGTGGTGGAGTGTGAGTGCGGGAGCCCCGTGCTGTTGAAGCCGGCGGTGAAGGTGTTGTAGGGGTGCAGGGTCTGCAGCCCCACCAGCGAGTTGGGGATCATGGTGATGGTGTTGGGGGTCATAAGCGGGATGTCGTCCGGAGAGCGGCGCAAGGTGAGGGTGTAGTCGGGCAGAGCGGCCAGGCGCAGGGTGTCGTGGGATGGCACAGCTTCGCACTCGTGGTGCCCCTGGCTCACCTGCAAGGAGGGCATCTCCTCATCAGGCGCGTGGGCGATGTCGTTGGAGGCGCCGCGCTGGGGGCTGGGCTGCCGGTGTGTGTCCTGCCGGCGCTTGTCCTTGCGGTAGTAGAGGGCGGCGAAGGCCAGCACGTTGAGGAAGAGGAGGGAGGCGCCCACGGCAATGGTGACGCTCAGTTCAGTGGAGTAGTCGCGGGGGCTCTCGAGCAGCGTGCCCGCCTCCTGCTCCGGGCTCCACTTCTCCTTCCCGTTCTCGCTGTTGTAGGCGGGCGAGATGGCGGGGCGCTTGGTGGTCCAGATCTTGCTGTTGGGCCGGCGGGTGATGTGGGAGTTCTGCGTGGTGTCGGGTGGTGGCACTTTGGTGGTGGTGGAGGTGTAGTGGAACATATCGTGCAGGTTGTACAGGTGGGGAACCAGGTGCTTCCAGAAAGCCACCTTGGTGGCCCGGTAGTGGTCGCGTACCCGTGGCTTCAGCCCAATGTGCAGGTACAGCTGGTCACGGGGGTTGTACTTGGACCAGGCCACCTCCTCAAACCGGTTGGCCTTGGTGTGGATGAACTTGGTGTCCTGGGGGACAGGCTTGTTGGGGTCCCTGTGAAACACAGGCAGAACAGAACTAGCACTGGGAAAAGCCAAAGAAGCAAAGAGGGAGAGCTGGATTCAGAGATGGAAACTGAGGGGACCTTTGCCAGTGGTGACACAGGGTGGGCTGGCAAAAGGTCCTGGGCATAACTGGGCAGCACCCCAGCCCTGGGTCAAGCCTCACCCGTGATAACCAAGCCAACCAACCTCCCCACCCCTGCAGCTTGGCTGGGTCCTGTCCCAGGGGCTGGCCGTGATCTAAGCTTCTTGCTTTGTGGTGGATGCCATATCCCCTGTGAAGGTGCAGCACACAGGGGCTCAGGGGGCTCAGTGTCCCATACCGCGCATGACAACTCCCCCCTCACCCCCAGCACAGCCCCGGGGAGTACAGCTGCAGTGAGTGCAGACCCCCAAGGCACAGCACCCATCCCCACTCACCCTGTCTTCGCAAAGTTGGTCCAGTAGGTCATCACCACGGCGCTGAGCATGACGTCGTTCTTGGAGAAGTTGCAGGGAAAGAGGTCTGTGGGGCCAATCATGGGGATCCCAAACACGTAAGGCACCTCATCCCCGTGGGCTGCATCGGACCATGCAGGCTTCATCAGGCTCTGGCAGTGGTGGTAGAAGGCGTAGAAGTAGGTGGGGGAGCCGTAGCGGGCATGCAGGTCAGCTGTCACCACCGACGGCTCTACCCACTGGTGGTCAGTGAAGAGGGCCACCAGAGTCTTGCGACGTGTCTCGGGGTTGTCCCGATCAGCCCAGTCCGTGTACATGAATTTGATGGTCTCCCTCAAGGTGTCCTTGCCCTCAGGGTAGCCGTACAGGTTGTCTACAAAGTTGGAGACTGAGTAGTCAAAGTCACTGCCTGAGACGCCATCCTCAGGGTCCACCACACCCTCCACAAACTTCAGCCCCTCACCCTGGTTTACCCCCAGCATGATATCGTAGTTGAGGAACTCGCCCTGCTCCATCAGGATCTCTGGGTCATCCGGGATCACATCCCCGTCAATGACTGGCCCGAAGGCCACATGGTAGCGAGCTGGCTGGATGTCTTGCTCAACTAGCTCCTTGGCACTCTTCTGCCGCAGGCAGTCCACCATGTCCACGGTGTCCAGCACATTGCAGCCCACCTTGTCAGCCAGCATGCTGGTGTACTTCACGGGCTGGTAGTTCACCGCCCAGCTGGAGAGCGCGGAGCCGCTCTGGATGATGGCTCTCTGGAAGAGACCTGCAATACAGACAAGAAGTGGAGGAAGCTCTCAGCAGGGCTCCAGCATCCCAGTGCTGCAGTGCAGGATGCAGCATGGAGCAGGCATTGATGCTCTTGTACCCCCTGCAAGGACCCAGCACTCCAGCCCACACCTGGCCTTGTCCCCAGGCTGTGCCGCCTGCTGAGCTGGGCTCACACAGGGGGCTCAGCTCAGCGCTGCTGTGGGGATGGCAGGGTGACAGCTGGGTATGCAAGTGGGTGCTCCTGGAAGCAACCAAAGGCTGCTGTGCTCCCTGAGGTTCCCACTGCAGGGGATGGCCCAGCATCCCCCTGTCCTGGTGTGGGGAGAAGAGGAGCCATGGTTGCATTGCAGCCTGGCCTTGCCGAACAGCCCACAGTGACCCAGCCACCCCAAGGATGTGACCTGAGCCCTCGAAGGGGCACACACTGCCCCTGCCTCAGCACCACCCTCCAGCCCAGGTTGGCACCTGCTTCACTGAGCAGCCAGGCTGCGGGCTGGCAGCAGTGGGAGGGTTAACGCCTGCCTGGGGACACTTAACCCTGCCGTGTCCCACCCCAGTGCTTTGTCAGAGTCCCCCTCGACCCCCTCCCTGCTGCTTCCTGCCCAGCTGGGGCTGCTCAGTGCCAATCCGGCCCTGCAGGAGCACGTTGCCAGATGCACAAAGAGGGCCTTTCTGCCACCAGGAACACAGAGGGAGTGGACTTTCGCCCTGGAAAACGAGGCCACAAAGGCCCTGGCCCAGGCAGAGAAATGCGTGGCTTCGCTCCAGTCCCATGTCAATGGTGCTTGTGCTCAGAATACAAAGGGTGGTGAGGAAGCAGAGCCTCCGGGCCGTGAAAGGCAGCCGGTCCTGGGTGCACCCAGGGGTTCCTGCTCTCCGACCAGCCCTCTTTGCGCCCTGAGTGCTGCCTGCACCCCTGCCAGACCCCAGCATTCGTTTGTTGTGAGGAACTGTTCCAGGTGATCCCTGAATGGTGCTGGCACAGCTGTGTGGTGGCCGTGGGGCTGCCCCTGGCACCCTGAAATGCAGAGACTCCGCATGCAACCAACGCTGTGCCACTCTGCGGGGAAGCACAGCAGCACCTTCCCGCAACAGAAGTGTTCAGAGGCTCCTGGCTCTTGGCCACCATGGCCATAGCTCTTGTCTGCACGCACAGTCCTCACTCTGCCAAGTACCTGACGTACAGTCCCATGCACTGGGACAAAGAGAAGTCACAAGCTCTGTTTGTCACCTCCTGGTGCCCTAGAAAGCCATACCCGGCCTACAGGCTGGAGACTGGCCATGGGTTTGCTTGCTCTGCGCCATCATCCACGTGCCAAGGAGCCAGGATGGGGTTTCCTGGCTCCCTGGAGATGCTGTCCCAGCAGCAGCTATTGCGCCCTGCCAGCAGCATCACTTCCCAGACAGACCCACCAGGCTGGGCTCTGGCCCTGCCCACCACTGCCTGGGAAAGTGCGGGGCAGCTGATGTCACCAATAGCTGGTCATGTCCCTGATGGAGCCCCTGTGCCATGTCCTGATCCAGGAGCACCCAGGACTCCATGAGAGCCCAGACTCGTCATGTCGTCCCCTTCCATGCCAGCACCCAACTGAAGCCTGACAAGCACCCCAGGGAGGCATCAGCACCCTGCACTCTGCACTGGACTTCTCCAGCCTGCTGGGGCCCAGGCAAGAAGATGAAGCTCTGCCTTTCCAGCCTGTTCCCCTCCAAGGTGAGGGTCCCACCATGCCCTGCCTCCTGCAGGACTGGCTGCCACGGCACAGTGGAATCAAGTGGTGGGGCCAGGGCTCTGCCAGAGGGTGGTTGGTCCTGCAGGCTGCCACCAGCTGCTGCCAGCTCCTGATTTCCCCTTGGCTTTGCACAGTAGCTGAGACTGGAAACACTTCTGGGATTGTCTGGGCCAAACCCTGCTCAAAGCAGGGTGCTGAGTGCCTTGTCCAGCTGAGGTCTGAAGGGCTGGCAGCAAAGGGCAAAAGCCCCAATGGAGCAGGAGATGGGGCAAAGGAAGCTCATAAAGTTTGCCTGGCAGACACTGCTCCTGCCCTGGTATGGCTGGCTGGGGAGAGAAGCAGCACTTTGGTCACTTGCCTGCAAGGCCTGAGGCTGGCAGGAAGCTGTGGATCTCCCCAGCAGCCAGACACAACATGTGCTGTACCAAGCCTCCAGTGACTGCCTCTTGCAGCACCTGGCAGAGCAGGCACGAATCAGCAGCTTCATTAATAGTTTGTGATCACTATAAGTTTTATTTTGGTGCAATAAAAACAAACCCACCCTGGTTGCAGGCTGCAACTCAGCACTGCTCCCACACCGTGTTCCAGAGCCAGCTACCCGTCTCTGGGTATATGGGTGCTCTGGCACGGGGAATTTTTCGAGGTCATTTTACGGCCATTTGGCTTTATGAGACACTGACTGCAGCATTGAGCACTCCCCTCCTGCCTCACAGCATTTACGGCCAGCAGCAGCTCCCCTGCCACACCGCTGAGATGCAGGAGGGCCACACCAGAGGCACTGGGGCTGGATGGGGCAGCAAAGGATGCGTTGTGCAGGTGCAGGGCTTAGTGGCAGAAAGTGTAGCATCACCTGAAAAGTACTATACTGGCAGGACTATTTTTCATGGCTGAAAAGTCACAAGAAGCAGCCCCTCCAATCCACCCTCAGCCTCTCTCCATGCTGCTCCGTTCTGGCTGGTGCCACCTGGGCAGCCGAGCACACACTCCTGCACTCCTGTGATAGAAAGGGGCACCCTAAGAAGCACTGAGAATGCATTACACATGGTGTTCCCTTCACAGCCTTTCAACTCTCATAAGGACAGAGAAAACCTCTTTTTTCTGCAGCAGCTTTCAGCCTGTAAAAGACTCCCCATCATCAGCCATCAGCCCTGCTGAGGTTCTGGAGGTCTCCATTCCTGTGTGATTCCCAGGCTGTTGAGCAGGGCAGCAGCTCTTCACATCAGCTTCGAGTGCAATTTTCTGTGTGTCTCTGAGGGGTAGACTCATGCTCACACGTCCTTTTCTCCTCAGCATCAAACCTGGGGACACGGCACTGGAAGAGGGCTGCACCCTCAAATAAAGCCCATGAGCAGGTCCCTGGCAGGCTGCTCCCCTGTGGTCTATATCCAGTTCAGGCTTTGCTCCTACAACTTCCTTTAGGAAGTTTATAAAAAACACAGTCTCACAGTTAATTTTTTCCCCTTCAGTGCTTGATGTAAATGTCTTTGCAGGTAGTTTACATGCATTTGCTCTTATTCCAACACAATCTTTTAGCACAAATAATTCCCTTCCTTATTTAGAGTAAACACTCTACTTTATTTGCAGATATTAATCATATTACCTCCACCTGTGTTTTGCTAGCCACAGCACTTCCAGCTCTCCCAGTCTCACAGCACAGGGCCCTCCACCGCTCCTGAGGCTCAGGTCTGTTTTCCCCTCTATTCCAGCACCAATGCCTTTCCTAGCACTGAGACCCTTGTTCCCAGTGCCCTGCATGACACCCCACACCCCCTCCACACCTGCACATGGGAAACCTGGGCACTAGAGCAGGATACCACAGGAGGGGTCCCCATCTCTCCCCATGCCAAGGTGCTGGCCCTGGGCCGCAGCCTTGTGCACAGGGAGCATCTACTCCACCCCAGGCTCCCATGGGCTCTGTCACTGGCCTCTCACTGAGAGAAGGCTTTGCTTCCAGTCCTGGGCCAGTGACTAACCAGGACCATCAGTGACTAATCAAGAACTATCAGTGACTAATTAGAAAGCAGCCCTGACTTGGTTAGGCTGGGCAGCTGGACCGGGTGGGCTCCCTTCCCTGAGTGAGCATCAGCAGGGCACTTGCTCGCAGCTGCAGCATCCTCAGGCACGGCTGACACCTACCTTCGGAGTGGTGCGAGAGGGTGAGCAGGCTGACACAGGAGGCACCGATCCCGGAACCGAAGACCGTGATCCGCAAGGGATCTCCCCCAAAGAAGGCGATGTTCTCGCTGACCCAGCGCAGCGCCTGGATCTGGTCCAGCAGCCCGTAATTGCCCTTGGCAGCCTGGTCCCCCGTGCTCAGGAACCCTGGGGGCCAAGGGGAGCCCAGTTAGGGATGAGGAAACAGGGAACGTCCTGATTTCCCACCCACCTTCCCCGAACCTAGGGGAGCTTCTGTGGGACCCTATCCTGCCACGTGACCCTGCTACCACAGAATTTTGTGAGCTGGAGCAGGGACACCGTCGAGCTCCAGATGTGCACAGCACAGGGGCCGAAAGGCTGAGAGTGCAGCTGCAAACCTCTGGGAGCCTCTTTGGCCCACAACAAACTGTGACAGGGTAAAGGGCACAAAGCTCTGTCCTACCCTTACCACCACCTGGGCTAAGAACAGCTCAAGACATCTCACACGAGCTCCAAGGAAAGCTAAGAAGGCATCAGTGGCTGCAGGCACGGCGAGTGTGTGCACAGCCAATGCTTTCCATGGACTAGCGTGGACTGGGGGAGGCTCTATAAATGTAAGGAGGTGGGCTGAGCAGACAGGAACCGACTGCAGCTTAAAATACAAAGGCTCTCAGTGAGGAAGAAGGTGAGAAATGCTTTCAATAGCACAGGAAACACCCAAGATAAGTTATCACTGTTTCGTTTGCTTTGACTTTAAGCAGGAAGCCAAAAACATTGGCCTGAGCTAAAATCCAGGCAGGTAACCCCAGCACAGAGGGAGCGGCCCCAGGGCTGTGCTGGCACTTGGAGGTGGTCTGGCTGGGTGTGGTGCACCACCTCAATGGAAATGATGAAGGCACCACTTAAGTCTTAATGTCATATTGTGACTCATGTGTCTTAACTTTGCACCTATCCATCTTAAAGATCCGACTTTTAATATTAAAAGATCTTGAATAGATCTTTATTTTTACGTAACTATCATCTTCCACAAGAAACTATGGGGTCTGAAGGCCGTCAGAGGGATGTGCTGCCCCAGGTACCAGGCAGGAGCCCAGCTGCCAAGGGAGAGCCCCATGCTAGGCTGGATGGCTCAGAATTGAGCCAGCCCTGCCAGCAGCTTGGCTGGGAAGAAGCTTTTCCCTGACCTCTACTCTCCTTGTTCTCATGCTGCTAAGGGAAGCACCAGTGGTGTTCCACACAAACCTCCTGTGTCTCAGCCCCTGGAGGTTTCTGCTGCTGCAGGCAGGGGACTGCGCTGCCTTTTGACCCTCTGGCCTCATTTTGCCTCTCTAAGTCACCAGTGCCTGTGGAAATGGGACTGCCACCCTCCTCTGCATGGCACCTGACTCCCTTCTGTGGTCCCCTCCGCAGACAGCCAGGTCACGGTGGGTTGCTGAGGGGTCCCAGCTGCGTCACTGGCTTGGAGGCAGCCTGTGCCCAGGGAGGGAGAGCTGCCAGGTCCGCAGGACAGGCAGGCAGTACCCGCTGGCACCTCACGGCTCTGAGCCCTCTCAGGAGGAGATGCTGGGTAAACACATTTATTATTCATTTAACCACAAACCAATATTTGCTTTCAGTTGAGCCAGTTTGAGTAAATGAGCCGGGGGGGCTGGTGCCAGGACCCAGCCTAGGCTGCGGCCGCGTGCTGGGGGCTCTGCCACGTGGCACCCGCTCGGCTGCCAGGGCGGAAGGCAGGGGCAGTGCCCACAGCGCATCCCACCAGGCCCTACGCCCCCCTCCACCCCCTTTCCGGCTGCTCCAAGTCCGGTCAGACACAAGGGTTGTCCCAGTGCCCGGCTGCACTGACGGCACAGCCTGCGGCAGCCAGCTCATACCGAGCACTCCAACGCGGTAGTTCAGGGTGATGACAATCACGTTCCCATAGCTGGCCAGGATGCTGCCGTCTATCATGTTCCCCGTGCCCTCCATGTACGAGCCACCGTGGATGTACACCATCACCGGCTTGGCCCCGCTGTCCCGGATGTCTGGAAGGAGAGGTGGTTAAACACAGGACCCCAGCGATGGCCGCAGCACCCTGCCCGACAGGCAGACCGAGTACAAGGGCAATGCCAGCTGCCAGGACCGGGGAGGGGGCTTAGGAGCCAAAGCCAGAGCTCTCCTGGGGGCCACAGCATGGACCTCCAAAGCCAAACACCACTGAACCAACCCTGCCAGCCCCTCTCTGGGAGGTGGCTATCGCTGCACCGTCCCCACACTGCTGTCCCCTCAGGGGTCTGAGCACGTGAGGGAGGGATGCTGGCTGGACCCTGCTGCTCTTCCCCAGAGCTGGGCTCTGGCATCATTTGGGAACCAGCTCAGGTCTGCTGTGGGTGGGAGTTGCAGAGTCCAGCCCTGGAATGCAGCCCCATGTCCTGTCTTTGGCTGGACCCAAGCACTCCGTGAGTCCTGGAAGCTGGCATTGCGGAGGGGGGCAGGGATGGGGGTGTGCAGGACCTAGAAGGTGGGGGGGCCACTGATGTGTGCTCCAGTGTCTTACTGTCCCACTCCCCCTTCCCATGCCCCTGGGAAGGCAGAGACCTGCCTGTCTGGATGTAAACCCATGGCACCCCAGTGCCCAGACACAGACATGGTGATGAGGCAGACAGTGTATGCTCGTGTGTGTGTCAGGGAGGTGAGCACGGCATCTGGACGAGATCAGGGCATGAGGCATGGAGTGAGGATGGGGAATGGCACCCCAAGGGCCGGGGAGGAAGGACTGTGGGAGCCTAGGGGACAGGGAGTAGCCACACTCCCTCTCTCAGCTTCTGTCCAGGGGACATCCTGCCCCTTCTTCCCCACTGGCTGGTGATCCCTCATGGGGCCATGGCCACCCACAAGGGAACAACACCCATGCTTGGGCTCCTGGTGCACGTTGCCCATGTCACACAGACGAGGCAGTCGCACCCTTCACGGAGACGTCGCCAGGTCCCACATGCCTGCGCTGCCCAGCCCTGTCCTGGGCTGGCGATCCAGCACCGATGGACTTTGTCCTCCCTCGTGCTCCCTCACACCCAGCACCTTGCTCGGGTGGGCTGGCAGCGCCTGCTTGGCCTCAGCTGCTCCAGGCAGCTGCTGCTCCCTGCCTGCCTCCCTCAGCGGTGCAGCACAGCCCCAGCAGGCAGCCCCTGCTGCAGCCCACCGGGGCTGGGACTGCTGGGGCACAGCCACACCAACTCCAGTGCCCGGCTGGGCTGTTCATGCTCCCTTCACACCCACCTAACCCCTGCCCACGGCCACTCCTCCCTGTGGCTTGCCCACTGCAGGTCAGGCTGATCTGTGGCCATTCTCATCTCCAGTTGTGGCCCACGGCATGGTTAAAGGTGGCCTCCCATGCACAAAACCTCTTCCCTCCAGGAGAATGAGGCTATGCCAAACCCAAAACCCGTGCTGGCTCTTCTCCTACCGCCAGGATGAAGCCAGAAAAATGCACAGACCAGGGGAGCAAAAAGTGCTTGCAGCTCCTCCAGGACAGGCAACGCCTGTGTGGCAGAGCTACATCAGGACAACCTTTTCCGGGGCCGCCTACTTGAAATGTGAGGGGCAGGAGCATCAGTGCCCGTGCCCATGTCTGATCCTCCATCCTGCACCCGCTCACTGGCACACAAAGGGACCTCCTCGCAGCAGAATGGCAACAGTGTACAGGGATGTACCAGGAAATAAACACATCCTGATTTGGTGTGTGTGGGTTTAGCACAGTCGAGTCACTTAGGCTGAATGCCAGTTTACGCCCTGGTACAAGAGATCCTGGGGCACAGGTTAGCGGGAGTAAACAACAGGATTTTAGTACTGCCACAGGAAAAGTTTTTCATCTGTTTCGCAGATCCTAAATGCCATCTGCCAGGCCTTGTTCGAGCTGCCCTGGGCCTTCTGCACACTATGAGATTTTACTGCCCTCAGCACATTAGGGCTGCATCCTAGCCAGCCCTTCCTTCTACCTCCTCATCACATCTCTGCAGCCAAACACACCGACTCTGTAGCCTGCAGACGAACCACCCTGTTTTACTAAAAATAGCCTATCCTGCAGCTGGCTCAGCCCTGGCATACACCTAGAATCACATCTGTGTGAAAGCCCACTTGCTCTGCCTTGGCTGGTGCTTGCAAGCACCTCACCCTTGCTGTTGGGTGAGGAAGGAGAGATGTTAACAGAAATCCAGTGGATCCTGGGTCTCCTGTGCATGGCCAGGACCCTTTGGGTGCCACGGCAGGGCCAGGCAAGGGTGGATGGGGAGGTTGCTGGCTCCCAGATGCATGTCACCGACTCTGGAGGGATGAGGCTGGAGGTGGGATGTGACCGGACTCAGGGTGAAATGGGCCCAGGTGCCCGAGGGCTTCTCTCCTCCCAAGCTGCCATGCTTCCTCCCTGCCCTCGCTCAAACTGAGCGGGAGCAAACTTCTCCTAAAGCGGAAAATCCCCATGAGCTTTCCCCCCCCATCAGGAGGAGGGGAAGGTCCTGGGTGCCCTGCACAGCCGGCCAGCCTGCCCCCCACCCCGCGCAGCTGCCTGGCACGGCAGACAGACACACACAGGGCTCCCTGGGGGTGGCAGCGGATGGCAAACGGAGCTGCTTTGCGTGTCATGCAGTGGCAGCCTCGAGCACAGAAATACCTTCGTCTTCATCACCGTCATTATCCGCTAAGTCCTCGCCCTGTTTCTTAGCGCTGGCTCCTAGGGACCAAACACGAGGAGACAGAACAGAAAGGAAAACAAAAGGAAATAAAAACAAAACAACAAAAAGAAAGAAAGAAAGAAAGAAAAAAAAACACAAAAAAAAAAAAAAAAAGAATTCAAAAATAGCATGATAGCAGAGACAGTGGGGCCAGGCCTGTGCCCCACAGCACTGCTGGCTACTCACACTGCACCTCTCCCAGAGCCAGGGCAGTGTAGGGCACGGGCAGGACTGCCCCAGGAGTTGTGCCAGGATGCCGCTTCACCAGGGCCCCTTCCCAGATCCTCCCTGGGGAGGGCTGGGGCAACAGGGAAGACATGAGTGGGGCTGTGGCAGCATCAGTGCTGGCAGTGGATGAGTCAAAGCACTCGCAGATCCTCCTGCATCCCAGCCTGGCCCCCTCCTGGTCACACACCCTCAGCTCCAGGCAAGGCTCCCTCTCCTGGCACCCAGGTGTGAACAGGAGCCCTGCTCCCAGCTCTGCTGCCCCTGGGGACAACTGTCCTTGCAGAGCTCACACGAAGGGTTGCCTTGCATGGCCACTGACTGCCAGGCAGGGTCCTGCCCATCACCCCCTCACGGTGCGTGGCCCCTTGTTGTGCCTGGCCACAAAGCACTGGTGCCACTGCACGAGGCCACCAGAGCACGCAGGGATCCCTCGTGACAGGTGCTCCTCTGAGCTGCCTGGCTCCATCCTGCACCAACTCCTTTCTTACAAGACTAGTTCCACGTTTCACTGAGAATTGCGAAGGCACCAATCAGCTTGACCTGACCGAGGCAGAATCCTAAACATACTGGTTTCTGTAACATCCTGAATGCCCTACAGTTGTTCTGTGTCCCTTCACCAACCCATGGGCCAGCCCAGCAGCCCCAGCTGGGCACTGTGGAATGCTGCTGTGGATGGTGTGCAGCAAGCCTGGCACTCCCTGAGCTGCGGCCAGCAGGAGCCAGGAGAGGTGGCCTGTGGGCTGGCAGGGAGCAGGGGTGTTGAAAAGCCTGTGCCAAAGCCCTGCTCCTGCAAAGGACTGCATGTCAACGCGGACGCAAAGACAAGTGGTGCCATCCCTGTGCCCAGGGGCACAATTTCAGGAAGAGGCTGAGTGCTCTCGTGCCCTTAGAGCTGCAGACCAGCACCTGCAGTCCTCTACTCCCCGATGCCTGCAACAAAAAGTTCCCCAGGTGATGGTGACCTCTAGGGAGACAGCAGGGTTTCCCCCAGGCAGGACTCATCGACATAGAGCCTGCGCTGCTCGGTGACTTTCCCTGACACCCTGTCAGGCACCCTGATCCCAGGGTCCTGCTGCCACCCAACAGGCCCCACTGCCACAGCAAGGCTTTTGGACAGCCTCCAGCAAAGCTCCCACGAGCAAGGGGCAACCCTGTGGCTGCACTGAACTACAGGACTAAATGCACAAAATGGGTCACAAAGATAAAACTGGGGAGCCGTGCTCACTGTCAGTCTGGGAGTGGCATTCTGCAGGTGACTCGGGAGGTGGATGACAGAGATGGCAGCATGGAGTGGGACAGGATTTGAATTTAAAAGGAATCTGTGACGGGGGAGGAAGAGATCTGAAATGGCTGTGAGGCAGCTCCATCAGAGCGAGAGGCTTGCAGAATGCCTTCAGCAGCCATGACCTGCTGGAGAAAGTCTGGAGGAGCAGCGACCAGAAACCTCGAAAAATCCAGCAGGCATGAAAAGTTTGCAGAAGGCTGGGTCACACAAATCCTGGGAGCAGAGGCATGATGGGAGCTGTAGCAGCATCCCAACACATGAAAGGCTACTGTGAGGTGGTGAGGTGGAAGAGCAAGTCCCTCTCAGGCAGCCTTGGGGGTACAGGAGGCAAGATGAGAAGAAAAGCTTCCTGGCAGAAAGGGCAGCAAAGCACTCCGAGAGGCAGCTTGGGGAGGTGTTTCAGACCAGGTGGGACACACTGCCAGATAGAGGTGAGGTAGAGCTGCTCCTGCCCAGGGCAGGGATGGATCAGCTGTCTCCTGTGCCGTCCTGATTTTCTCCAATGCAGAATTTACCTCTTCACCTACCCCCGCCTCCTCACCTCCTGCTTCACCACCCAGCCATCCTCTGAGCATCTCATATCATTCTCCTCTTTTCACCCAGTACCACCCCCATCCCTGCCATCTCTTGCCCCAGCACCTCAGCCCCAGCATCCCCCCCTTCCTGCTGCATCCTTCCCACACTCCCTCTGCAGCCCACCCCAGCCACACACTCGGCCAGGCGTGTGCATCCACTCAGCCTCTTTAGAGGAGGCTGCAAGCTTGACCTACTGCGTCTTCATTAGGAACAGTTGCAAGCCCAGAAAGCACTTAAATGATGAAGTACTCATGCAATATTTGCTAACCAGTGCTATGCACCAACCTCTTGGTAAATCTAAGGGATAGGGATTTTTCCCTAATGAAGATCACAGCCAACGAGCCTTCATCCACACCGTGCTTCAGAGTTGGGAAGCTGATCACAGGCAGCTGGAGATCATTTTCCACTGCCAAAGGCCCTGGTGCTGTTAAAGCCCTGGGAGAGGCCAGGCTGCAGCCCTCCAGCCTGGTCTCCTTCAGGGGACAAAAGTCTCTGTGCAGATGAGAATGGAGGAATCAGCTATGAGGACTTGTCAGGCTGTAAATGAGGGCAGTGGACAACATCTCTGTGACCTGAGCAACTGTCCTGGCTGAGCAGGGAGGGATCGAGCTGGAGACTCCTGCTGCAGAGCTTAGGGATGCCTGGGACAAGCCTAAAGCAACTTGAGCTTCAGGCACCGCAGAAGAGATGGCAGAAAGCAGCACTTGGGAAGCTAAGCAAAGCAGGAGTGCAGTGATGCAGGCCAGGGGAAGGGGAACAGCAGTGGCATGTGTGTGTGGCAGATGCAAAGCACAAACCTCACCCATCAGCAGGAAGGTGCCAGGGTGGTTACGGCCAACGCAGACTGTTGTGACCAAGTGGGCTTTTTGCCTCCTGCTGCATTGCTCACCTCTCCAGCACAACCCACCGATGCCCCACAGCTCATGAGAGAATCACAGCTTCACTTTCCTCACCCAGTAACGCTTGCCACTGGCTACTGCCGTGTTCAGGGACACCCAGCCCAGAAAATCTTCCTCTGCACTAACAAAGGCCACCACGCAGAGCCCTGCAGCACCCACTCTCATGGGGATGGATATGAGCCTGTGGATTCACAGCTGGAAAAACTAAAAGGGCTCATGGCTCTTATTCTCCTTACCCATCAAAAGCACCCTCCCCTAACCCACTGTCTGTTGTGCCACCTCACTTTAAGCTGACTGCAAAGTCACATTGTTCGGGCTGATAGGAAGGATGCATATGCTCTTATCTGAGGGCTCTAGGAAGATTTAAGCTCAAGTTTAGTAAAAAAAAAATAATAAAATCACTTTCCCTGAAACAGGGGCATCCATGCTGGATTTATGCTATCTTAAGTAAACCATGCCAACAGCACTGACACCAGTGCAAACAGAGATAAAGGAGGGTAAGGAGCCTCAGTCCTTGGAGCCTTCATTCTCAGCATGGTGTGGATAAGAGAAGAGCAGGAGCCTGAGATGACACCGTTCAGGGCGCCTGTAGGCAACTCCAGCACCCTCTCCCCAGTGTGAGCTCCCTGGGGCACCCACGATGCTGCAGGAAGCAGGAGCCTCTGATGGTTAACAAAAGTACACCTGCTGCTGGTCACAACATCTCAGCTGCACCTCTGGGACTGGCAAGGAACAGGACTAAGACCGGTGCAGCTCTTGAACCTGCTGCTGCACAGCCCCACAGGCAGGGACAGCTCAGCTGGGACCTGTGTCCGAGGGCTCTTCCAGCCATCAGCCCTTGTGCCAGGACTGCAGCACAGCTTGATGCTGCCCTGCCCCTCCCTGTCCTGAAATGATGCAGAGGAGTTATCTCCATCCCTGAGTGGACTCTGTAAAAGTACTGCATCTTCTCATGCTCGGCTGCCTCCTGCAGCGCAAACACCGACCCTCACCTTTGCAAATTGCTCCCCGGAGTGGAAGCGGAGCACCAGGGCGGTGGTCTGCCCACAGCCAGCTCTGCAAAGCAGCAGGCTTCGAGGGGGCTGGGAAGAAGCTTCCAGCAAGGGAGCACTGCAGGATTCATGCAGCTGTAGGGAAGCCTCAGCTGGTGCTTGGACAAGTCAGCTTCTCGGAGAGCAGCAAAGAAGCCACAAGGCTTTTCCCGCTGAGCTGCTGAAGTGCATCCTGAACCCAGGAGCTGCTGGGAGCTCCAGCCACCCTCACACAGCAGAGGAAGACGCTGGACCTGCACATTTGTCTCTGCAGTATTGCAGACTCTTCACAGCCCCAGCCAGAGAGATTCGGGCATTCGCTAATGGAAGATCTGCTTAGTGCAGGGCAGCCACATTTTTCCCCTCCAAAAACGACATCCACCTCCTCATGCCCTGCAGCAAGGCTTGCCCAGGCTGCTGGTGAGGGGAAGGAGAAATCATCCTGGCGTCTACCACAGCCAAAAACAGGCTGGAAGTGTTGGCAGCAGAAAGCATGGGGCAGAGCTGAATTTTGCACAGAGGTACTGTGCTCTGTGTGTGTGTGTGTGTACATGGTCTTTGGGTGGGCAGCACTATTTTTGCAGCAGAATCTGAGCCCCAACGGAGCCTCAGCGCTGACAGCTCCCCTGGCACCACGCATGGCTAGTTGCTCTCAAAGCACTGCTGCCCTGTTTTGCTCCCTGAGCAGGGACCAATGTGTATGGAGGAGACTGGCATTTAGAAAATTTCCATAGAGGAAATGACTGTGGGCAACTGGGCAGGGAAACAGGGATGTTTTTCTGTCCCAGAGATTAACAAGCACGACTGATAAATTCTCAGTCCTTTTCTCTGAAATACACTGAGCTTAGAGGTGGCAGAAGTCATGAAAACTCCAGTAAGGTGGGAGCTGAGGCATTTTCCACCACCAAAATAGTGTTCTGTGAGAGGAGAGCTTATCACTGCTCATATGTGGCCTTAGAAAAAGTAATCATGATTATTCCAGAATGACTCAATGTTCAAATATTCAACCTGAAGAGATCAGCACTGCAGGTACATTACCCTCTCCCCAAGCATTACTAACCCAGGATACACAATGAGGGGTAGGGAAGCTTCTGTGTTTCATCACAAGTGACTCAATTAATTCAAGCCAACAGCTACCAGAGCCTGGCCAGAGCTGGAGGGAAGTGCCAGTGTCTGGGTGCTTTAATTCCTGGCACGCCACACCTGCGTGTCCAAATGGCTGGCACTGGGGACCTGCTGGTCCCTGAGTCAACAGAGCCCAGTGGGGCAAGGGGAATGTCCCCAGCTCCCTGGGAGGTGACCAAAGGCAACCACAGATGGGCTGCAAAGAAACCCTGCCCGTGAGCGGAGCCAGTGGGACGGGAAACCCAGGAGATGAGCACACCTAAGGTGTTTTGTCGTGCCTTATATCATCCCTTTCTTCAGCAGTAACCTGGAGCCGGCTTCCCTGGCCCTGGCTATAGGGCTGGGGGTGGCGGGGGTCTGCCAGCCCTGGCAGCCGGTGGGAGGGCCGGGAGAGGAAGCGCTTTGAAGTGGCTGGTGATCACTGGCACAGCCGGCTCCGGAGGCAGCGTGCAGAGACTCCCTAATGCGCCAGCCCTTTCAGGGGCAGCCTTGGCACTCAGAGAGATGGCGTGTGAATAGCCAGGACAGCAACAGGAAAAGCAAAGCAAAGAAACCAAACAACAGGACTGGGGGAAACGGCTGGAAGGAAAGCGCTCCCCAAACCTCCAAGCCCAGCTGCACTGGCCCCACCAAACCCAGGGGTGCAGGGAGACAGAGGCTGGGATGCAGGGTCCCTGCTGCCACAGGATGCCCAGGACAGCAGCCTGTGCCGGCCAGACGCCCTGTACTGAGCCTTTCAGAAGAGCTTGGCTGCCTGACCCTCCACACGTTCATCTTTGCGATGCACAGAGCAGCCAGCTCTCCCTGCCTGCAAGGGAGCTGTGTGGAGGGATGGGTGAAGCTTTGTGTCTGACATGGGGCCGAGGCAGCTCCCATTTGCACATCTCTTCTCCCTTGTCCACGTCACTGGTTGGGAATACAGGATCATTTAGGGCCTGCAGGGGAAGGTCAGTGGAGGCAAGGCAAAACAGAGATGTGTCTGAACTGGAGGTGCTCGGCTGTGCCATGGGGCAGCTAAGGGCTCAGGGAGGCTGCTTTGCCATGGGATGGAAACCAAATCCCTGCTGGCAGGGCTGGCACTGGCATGGCGGTGTGAGCAGTGGGGAGCAGCCTTGGCAGGAACAAGGGGCAGGGCAGAATCTGCAGCATTTATACAGCCGGGAGAGGCTTTATGCTTCTAACCAAGGAGCTCTGGATGCAAAATGATCGGGGATGCAATGGGAGAAAAGCTCAGCCCAGGATGGACTGCAGTGCCCCATCACACAGGTCTGTACACCCCCAATGGGGTACCCCAGCCTAAGGGATGGATGCATTTAAGTGTTGCCTGCCATCAGAGGCTCCCCCTCACACCCAGCGACTGCGACACTGTCAGTGCCAGCGGGATGAAGGTGAGAGCGCAGGCTCAGCCCAGGAGAAGCTGTTCTGAAAGGCCTGGAGCAACATGAGCATCCTCATGACCTGACCCCAGACCTGTGCTCCCGGCTGGCCGGAGCATCCGTGGGGCTCCTCCCAGTGGGAAGCAGGGCGTGGCAGGGTGGGCTGCTTGCAGGGCCCATGGTCCGGGTGGCAGCACAGAGAGGTGCCGGAGGAGTGCTGCAGGCCAGGGGCCAGCCAGGCACCCTCTCACTCTCTCACTCTCTCTCTCTTTCCTCTCTGTGCCTCTCTGCCGGTCGGCTTGCTACATACCTCCTTTCCTACATATTTTCTTGTTGGGCTTTCGGGTGCATTCCTTGGAAATCCGTTTTACTGTAAAATGAATAAAAGACTACAAAATAACAGGAGGCTCCACTGATGGGAGTGGGCATGCAATCACAACCACGCTGCTACCCTCCCACCGCCCCTGGGACCGCGGGAGGTGGGGAGGGAGCGCCGCCATGGGAGGAAAACTCTGGGCCAGCCGTGCTGGGCGGGAAGGAAGGCATGATGCATTCCGTGGGCCCCAGAGACAGAGGAGTGGAGCCAGCCAGCCTGGGAGAAGCCAGTGGCCCGCCAGGCTGCTCTGCTGCGTGCAGCAGACCCGCTGCGGGTCCCTTCTGGCCCGCTGAAAATCCCTGGGGGCTCCCGTTGCGGTGAGGCTGGGGCGGGCACGCGGGCGGGCGCTGCCTCCTCTGCCCTCTACTTACAGTTCAGGTGGGATCCCCTACAAAGGAAAAGGTTAGACAAGGAGGCACCCAGCTCCGCTCAGCCTCACCCCAACGGGACCATGCCCCATGAGTTCCCAGCACCCCAGGCTCATCGCTCTGCCGCCGTCCCACCGGCGGATGGAGGAGCAGCCAAGCGATGTGTCTGCCGGTGCACCCCAACCTCCCATCCGTACCAGGGCCCGGAAAAGGGCTCTGTGGTCCCTTTCTTGCCGGAGCATCTTCCCAGGGAGAGGCAGAGAGTGTTCCTCCCAGCCGCAGCCCACGCCCACAACTAGCGCATGGACCTGGGGAGGGTGGGAAGCAGGGAGGAAGGACGAACTCGAACCAACTCAAGACAGAACCTGGCACTCGGCGCCTGTGGGGAGCACAAATCAGCTTGTCACTCTGTGGATCTGCGGTCAGAGAGTCGGATTCAGATTTAGCAATACAAGAGAGGAACCCGTGACGATGCCATGGAGGTGGAGGGGTGGGACCAGGAGGCGTGGAGGAGCAGGAGCACGCGAGACAGAGATGGCAGCTGAGGGCAAGAGGGCAAGCTGCGTGGCCAGAGAAAGC
Source organism: Dasyornis broadbenti (assembly GCA_013397935.1). Lineage (NCBI taxonomy): Eukaryota > Metazoa > Chordata > Aves > Passeriformes > Dasyornithidae > Dasyornis > Dasyornis broadbenti. The sequence goes on from VZRN01000184.1 coordinate 520,081, forward strand.
TTTCCACAAACAGACAGCATGCTGCAGGGTCCACAACCACATGCTTCAAACACAACACCCAGGTGAGACCAACCACTGCTGGGGAGGGGTGGAGTGACCCCCCCTCGCTCTCCTGCGGTCACCCCAGTGGGGACTCACCATCCTCCGTGGGGATGTAGATGTTGAGGTACAGACAGTCCTCGTTGGGGTCCTGGATGTACGTGGCCACGATATCCAAATTGGAGGTAAACCAGACGGGCAGCATGATCTCGGGAACAGCGTTGTGGATGTTCTGGGGGCAGACTGGTGAGAAGTGGGTAGCGTTCCTGATGCCCGACCAGGATGGTGGTGGCTCGGGGGGCATGAATCTCTTCTCCCCAACGGGGGGAGCGGCGTAGGGAACCCCCAGGTACTGGTCCACAGGCCCCAGGATCTCACTGGGCAATGGCACGCGCACTCCTCTTAGCTTCCCATAGTGTGTGTTGACAGTGGGTGAGTAGACCTGGCCCTCCATGTGCACAACCATCGAGGCAAAGCTCAGGACCCAGAGGGTGAGACGCAGGTCCCAGCTGGCCACCAGCTCAGGCACTTGGAGAATAGGGGGGAAGAGAGGGCTTCTCCAGAGTATCAGCCACATTGTCCGGGAGAAACAGCACCAACATCCAGGCCTGAAGCTCCTGGGGCAAGGTCTCAGAGCAACCCCATCACACCAAGCCTCCGATTTGCCCACCAGGAACAGATGGAGCACAAGAGACAGGAGTCAGGAGAGCCACACCTTCGGCTGGGTGAGTTGGGAGCACGGACGCAGGGAGATGTGGCACCAGCTCCTCACAGCCTCCCAGCTGCCTGCTGCTGCCTGTCTGCCAGCGGCCCAGCCAGGAGGTGACTGCGGATACTGTGGAGAGATGGAGGGAATTAACAGCAGACTTGCTGTGGGAAGAGTCGAAGACCTGCTGTGCAAAAGGAGCCAGGATCTCTGGCTGAGCCTCCCACCCATGGGTGCTCATTGGCTCTGCCAGCACCCGGGCAAGTGGCTCTGGGAGCAGGCAGAAGCGGGCAGCACAAGCAGAGCATGTGCAGGCACCCAGACTGTGTGCCCATGCCTGCAGAGCCTTCCCCAGCGCTCAGAGGGTGACTAGATTACGGGTGCCAAGATGAGCAGACACTGCCATGTCCCTCCCCATGAGGAGCCTGTTGGACACCGCTGGTGCCGAGCACAGCCGCTGCACAAGACCCCACTGGCACCGCTCCTCTCCTGGCTGAGCCGGAGCTGCCCACACCACGCAACCTGTGCTGCTTGCCTGGGCTTCATCCCAGCACCGCTCCCCTGTTTGGGTGCCACCACCCCACCTCATACACCAGCAAACTGGACACACACGTCCTAGCCAGGCACCCATCTCGCCCCCTCCACTGGCCAAAGCAGTGAGACCCCAGGCAGGACGCGGGTGCTGGGCGGGCACGACGGAAGCAGCCAGAGCACTTTGTGGCCATCTGCCCTCCCTCCCAGCCGCTCCCTGCCCCGGCAAACCCGGGGAGGCAGAGCTCCGCTCCCACGTCCCCGCCCGGGCTGGCACCATCAGGAGGAGCAGCTGTGGCAGCCCCCGTTGGGCCCGCGGGGAAGGGAGGGCACTGCAGATGGGGACCCGCGGATGTGTGTCAGCGAGCAGAGCTCCTGTGCCAGGGAGCCCTCGCTCAAGGCTGTGTGGATTCTCAGTGCTCTGCCCTTCACCTTCCCGCACCGCCTGTCGCATTTAGGGCTTATGTAAGTGCCCCCCGCCTCGGCTCCCCCCGCCAGCACCGCTGCTCCCGGGGGACCCGGGCACGGGGAGCCGCGGGGGCTGCGCCCGCCCGGTGCTTCCCTCAGCCCGGCCGGCTCCGCTCCTCGGCACGAGGATCTGCAGCCGGGTTCCCGCTAAAAGGCGGTGGTGGCTCAGGGGATGCTCGCTCAGAGGATGCTCGTCTCAGCCACATGTTCTCACCCTGAGAGAGACGGCAGCGGTGGCGAGGCACCTTCGTTTTGCCCCAGGGCATCCTTACGTGCCCACCCGGTATAGCTCTCCCAAGCTCAGAGGGGAGCACAGTTGCCTTGAAATTATTGGAGCACAAAATAAGGGCTGCATGCAGATGGGAGTTTGCAGCTCTGGTGGAGGTTCAGTTGGGCAGGGATTCCACAAATAGAGACAGAACACCTCATCCAACGAGGAAAATCCGCAGGAAAAAAAAAAAAAACACCACCACCAAAAAAAAAAAAAAATCCCCAAAGTCTCCCAGACAACCAAAAAAA
>VZRN01000184.1:522374-538399 GCA_013397935.1 Dasyornis broadbenti
CAAACAAAATACAAGAAAAAAAAAAAAAAAAACCACAGAGGGTGTCTCAAATCTGTACTGCACAAATCTCTACTGCAGGCAACTCACTGCTGGTCATTAAGGAGATGGGCCCATGCTGTGCCTGCCCTCCTGATATGCCCAAAGAACTTGGCAGGCTCAGAAATCAGGGTAACAGAGTAAATAGAAACACTCATCCCAGAAAATCACGTTGCGGCATTCAGCCCACCCAAGTGGCGAGGCCTCGCAGGGCTGGGCATGCAGGCACCTCTCCAGAGCCTGCCGAGGGAGCGCAGGTAATGCCAGACAAGGAGGGCATCACTCTGTGTGTCACTCCCCTTCACCTCCTCCTGCCCCGCCAGGCAGTGGCAGAAACACACCCAGCAGGAGCACGACACTGCTGTGCTATCCCCCAAACACATGTCAAAGCCTAAGAAATAAAAGCTGTGTCAAGGGCCACAAAAACAGCTGAGGAACCCAGAGACCCCAAGCTCAGCTCTGCCCACCACTGCTGGAGCTGCCTCTGCAGCACAGTGCCTTGGCTGCCCTGTTCTGCCTGCAGCTCCGCAAGAAAACCATCATTCATCTCATATTCCTTGCTGCAATGCTTCTCCTTCAGCAGAGAACTGACCTTTGCCTAACAGCGACATTCTAGGGGTGAAATGCTGGCCTGGGACCCCCCCGAAGCTGTGTTCCCAAGCAGGATCTCAAAGGTGCTTCAGACCCACCACTCTGCCTGGCATTGCTGGAAGGCACACTGCCCAGTGCAAATCTTCTGCTCAGGTTCCTTCAGGTACCGCAGGTTGTGATAGAGCTAATTATTAATGACTGTCATATCTAATTTGTATGACTGGGAGCTACAGGCAGCTTCCAGTCTTTATGACAGTGCATACAGTGCTCCCTGCAGAGCCATTTCAACCGATCCATCATCATTTTCTGTCTGCAGGAACACCACAGCCCTGCCAGCGGTGGTTCACCAGCTGATTTCCCAACTCCAGAGCTTCCTCATGGCTGCAGCCACAAGCTGCCATGGGCACTGTCGCTCTACCAACTCCTCCAGGCAAGCAACTTCACAGCACCAGGCAGTGCCACTGCGCAGCTGCCCAGCTGGGCTGCACACACCAGTCACAGGGCTGAATTCACAGCCCACTCTGCATCCGTGGAGCTTCCGCACGCCCACTGCAACCATCCTGTCCTGACACAATGAGGAATCTCTTTCTGCGAAACACAGCCAAAAAACAGCTTCCTGCTACAGCTCCTCAGAACTATGTTATGATGATATTCCTTTCGGTTTTTGTTTAATCCTCATCCAGCTCTGAAAAAACATGGAATCTGAAGACAAGAAAACATAAGCTAAGATAGAATTAAGTACACATTCTTAACTTAAACGAAATGATGCGACGGGACTTAAAACTGTCTCCAATTACGAGTTTTGCAAAGCGTGAGGCACAGAGGTGAGTTGTGTTAGTGACAGCCAAATATGTCCAGATATGGAGATGCATGGTCCAGGCCCAGCAGCCCTAACGTTACCCTGGAGAGCCACAATGCCTTCACACTCAAATATAGCTCATGGAATTTTAACATTTGTAATTCCACATTTGGTTCCACCATTTTTTAAAGGCTCTTCACCTTCATCTGCCCATGTCCCTGCAGCACAGAATAAAGGCACCCAAACAATCTCAATGCCATGCTTCCAAGCCTTCCTATGTTTGGATTTTTTTCAATTACAAATCCAAAAAAACGATGCAAACCCTATATCTGAAATTCCCTGGGTTTCAAATGCCTGATTTGGGATAATTACAATACCCCTGTAACACATCTTCTACCCTCATATTGCTGTTCTGTGCTCTGTGCTTTCTGCTGTAACTTCATGTTAACATAACATTTAGGATGGGAATTTAGCCTTAATTTAATGCTGTCAGACTGCCATAAAAACCCAAGCTTAATCCCTTTCACTGTGGATTGTTGCATGTGCCTTGCCTTGCTGCCTGCTGCCTCAACAGCTCGTAAGCTTCTCCTTGGTCTTTCAAAGCATGCAAAACAACTGAGAGACCCGAGAAAGGACATTTCGTTCAGGGAAGCAATTCCCTTCACAACGCATGGGAGGTGGGAGCAAAACTTTCCCAGTTTTGCCGCCTACAGCGCTCTCACTCTTCCCTCCAGCAGGGTTGCCAAACGTGTCCCCCAGAGAAGATGGGCTGCTGCTGCCTGCAGCCCCGCGCCAGGAGCCGTGCCTGCCAACAGGCAGTGAAACCAGGCTGGGCTGGGCAGACACAGCCAAACTGGGAATGCTCAGACAAGCACGCAGTGAGAAACCGGGAGGATAAAGACACCGCAGGCATCCCAGGTCGCTCTGCCAGGCCGCTGGTGGGTGAGCAGAGGAAGTGAGGCTGCTAGCTGTTGGGGATGCTATTCATGTGCTTCGGAAAACAAATGCTCTATAGGTATTTCCACGGCCACACTGTCTGCCAGACGGCTTCCTCCTCAACAAAGAGACGCTCTCCATGGAAACCTGGGCGGGTGGGATCCTCTGGAAGCCTCTCTCGCAGATGCACATTCAGGCATCTCAACACCAGCCAGACAAGCCGGATCCACACCTCCTCTGGCAGACGGCCGAGGAGATGCGAGCAGACAGCCTGCTCTCATGTTGGACCCTTCATGGGGCCCAGCCTCCTGCCCTGGAGCACCAACCCCAAGCTCATCACAATGGTGCTGTGGCTCTGTGTCCCATGAGCTTCAGAGGCAGGACAGATGGAGACCTCAAAGCACCCAGCTGGCACAGATGGATGATCTCCTTCCAGCAGCAAGCAGACAGGATATCCCACTGCACCCTCCAGCCACTGTGCCTTGTGCAGCTCTGCTCACCATTTGACCCCAGTGTACTCCACTGAGGGCCAGCCCATGCACCCCAGAACAAACATGCACCCAGCACCCAGCACGAGGAACCTCTGCCTTCTCTTCTCCAGGTGAGCTCCAAGCCTTTCCCCCAGCCTGTGCTCCAGGACCTCAGGCTGGTGCTCAGCTCTCAGGTAGCAGCACCTGCCAGACCCATGCCCTACCTGGCATCTTCTCCACTGAGCAGCAACCCCAGCTCTCACCCAGCCCCATCCCACCCTGCAACACTGCAGAAACCCCACAGGAAACCCTGGCAAGCACAGAAGCTGTAGCACAACTGGACTGATGTGCTTGTGCCCCTGTGTCCCAGCAGCCCCTCAGGTGCATCCCTGTGCCTGCAGCTCTCATCCCAGGTTACCCATCCGTGCCACAGGCAGATGTCTCCTGGTCCCATAGCACTGTGGGGGCAATTCCCAGGTCTGTCACAGAGCTGGTGAACAGTGATAGATGGCTCACAGTTACACTGAGAGGGACATGTGGGTTTCAGAAAGGTCTGCCCTGCTGCTGCTGCTGCTCTTTTTTTCCATGAATGACCTAAATGACACAACAGAGTGTGTTTCAAAATCTGCACATGACACCCCAGCACTTTAGAGGCCAGGATGGGAATTTGACATGCTCCTGACAGACTGGAAAAAGGGCTGAGAGATGATGGGCAGGACTGTAAGTCTTTGGGAGGTAAAAAATCGCACAAACAGGCCACAGAAGAAAAGACAGCAGCAGTTCTGCCACAAGGGTCATGAGGGTACAGGTGAGTACAAACTGAACGTGAGCCAGCATATCATTGCCACAAAAAAAGGCTACTAAAGGGGGACGTGTGAAAGGCCAGCTTGCACATGAAGTAATTACTCTGCTCTCCTTTCAGCTCGTAACGACACACCAAGTAATTATGCTGTTGTCCAGAGAACCAGTTCATTCCCCAAAAGATTTGGACTAACTGAAAGAGGCCATGGGAGACCAGCAAGGTAACCAAAAAGCCTTGGAGAAAAGTCTGGAAGATTTGGATTAGTCTAGACAAGACGAGTCACAGAGCACCATTTTCAAACATGCAAAGGCCACTGCAATAAAGTTCAGAACACTCTGCCCTTTTGTGCTAGGTAGGAGACACATTCATATTAAGAAAGGAAAGTTAAGTGTACACCAGGAAAAGTTAAAGCACGCCATGACTATCTGCAGAGGGTGCTACATGGCAGATGGATGGATCAAGTGAGTCTCTCCAGCCCAGTCTCCTACAGTTCTCGTTACCCTGGCTGGCAGCTCTGCCCCTGCCCTCATTCATTCAGCATTTGTCACTGTCTGGGTATGCACAGCCACCTTGGCCACGAAGCCTTGAGCATTTAGGGTGCTCTGAATAGAGCAGAGCACTCAGGAGGCCTCCCAGCACCATGGAGGCCAAAACACTTTTCTCCACTCTGCAGAGGCCTCTCTCAGAGTCCAGTGTTCCCCACCTCACTCTCCTCCTGAGGCGCATCTGCAGCCCCCCTAACATCAAGGCACCACAGTCATTTTGATGGGGCAGAATGAAAACAGTTACAAAGCTCACCCTCTTTTGCATCAAGTGCAAGATACATCCCCATGCCTTGCCTTTCCTAGCTCCTACCCACAGAACCACCAATATTTAAAGCAAGCTGAACGTCACAAGCCTATGAGACACTCCACTGCACATCCTTTGCCCTGGGGAGAGGATGAGGGACCACGTGAGAAGTGTCAGTTAAGTTCCTCAACGCTGCAAGAACATATGTGGGACAGAAGCTCTTTGACAACTCCCAGACACATGCCAAGATCCTCGAGAGCTTCCATTCATAACAGAAGAATGTTACTCAAAATCCCTAGAAACCGACAACTTCAAGAGCCACTTCTGCAATGGTGCCAAAGGCCTCCCGCTGCAATATGGCCTCTCACCATTTGCTCCATGGCCTCTAATGAGCTCTTCATGAAGAAGCCAAGCCTGCCTTGGGAAGGACACCAGGGGCAAAGCAGACCTTTCCCTTGCCCACATTTCAGCCTTTCCAGACATTTTTGGTGTTGAATGCCAGCGCACTGCTCGATGCCCGGCTCCAGAAGACACGCTACCCAGCAGGTGAGGCAGCCTGGATCATTGCCAACTCTTGTTTAGCATCAAGAGCTCCAAAAATGCAGGAGGTTTCTCAGTGTCACTGAGCTGTGACCGGTGATGCTGCTGAAGGACAGCCAGTGAGCACTGCAGCAGGGACAGCGTTGGGGTCGGCACCCAATACTGCTGATGCAAGAAGAGGGTGATCACTACAGAGGATCCAAGGACAACTGTGCTTGAAAGCCTGGATTCTTTTGGAGTGGGCTACAGGCTCACCTTGAGTTAGTCTAGATTTTGACCGACCTTCCCACTCACTGTTTCCCAGGAGCCTGGTGGAAAGCTGAGACAGGGCCACGTGGCACAGCCAGCAGCTGCTGTGTGAGCAGAAGGCTCTGCCAGGACAGGAGGAGGGCAGTGGCAGCAGCCTCTTGGTGGACTGGCGGGTTCCCACATGGTTCAGGGATAGCTGCTGGAAGCAGGCTATTTATTGCCACGTTCTGGATAGAAATAATCTGGATTATCTCACATCATGGCTTTCGTGACCCCAGCATGAAGACACAGTGGCAACTTTTCTCTCCCTCACCTTGCCATTTGTAGTTTCAAAGTACAAACACTCGCCTGCAGGGGCAAGGTTAACGAGAAGCCCTGTCCAAACCCAGCTGAATCCGCACTCGCTCCCCAGCCCGAACCGAGGGAAGCGCCTGACTCAGCCCGGAGGATCTCAGTGCCCCGGGATTCCCCGCCACCGGCAACATCAGGATGTGGCATCGCTGTGTCCCGGCCAGGGGGGACGGAGCCGGGGTGGTTCCCGGCGGCCCGGGCGAGGCTGACATCCCGCGGGAGCTGTCCCGTCAGCACCGCCCGGGAGCGGCCCCGCCGAGCACCCGGCAAATCCAAACCGCAGCTCCGGGAGCAGCGCAGGGGCTGCCCCGAGCCCGGGGCTGCCTCCTCGGCAGCTTCCTGAGGAGGGAAGTGGAGAGGGGGGTGCTGAGCTCTTCTCCCTGGTATCCAGCCGTAGGACACGAGGGAACGGTTCAAAGCTGTGCCAGGGGAGGTTTACACCAGGCATAAGGAAGCATTTGTTTAGCCAGAGGGTGGTCAAACACTGGAACAGGCTTCCTAGAGAGGTGGTCGATGCCTCAAGCCTGTCAGTGTTTAAGAGGCATTTGAACAACGCCCTTAACCACATACCTTAATTTTAGGTCAGCCCTGAATGGGCCAGGCATGGACTGGATTACCATTGTAGGTACCTTCCATCTGAAATATCCTATCCCATCCCATCCCATCCCATCCCATCCCATCCCATCCTATCCTATCCTATCCTATCCTATCCTATCCTATCCTATCCTATCCTATCCTATCCTATCCTATCCTATCCTATCCTATCCTATCCTATCCTATCCTATCCTATCCTATCCTATCCTATCCTATCCTATCCTATCCTAAACGGTGCTTCACCAATAAATGGCAGAATTACTCCGCCTCTGGCTTTGTGCAGGCAGGTGACTGACAATGCAAAAGTGCATCCACAGAATCTGGAATTTCCAGACGAGTACTCAGGAGTGAGCTGACAGACAATCTGCTTTCAGCAAGCCCTTGGCACCAGCACAGAGTTCATGCCAAGACAACTTGCTCACTCTCCCACACATCACAAACAAGCACCAGGCACCTACTCTAAGGCAATATAATCTCCCTCAAATCTGTGATCAACACTCCACAGCTAGCAGCCCAAGTGCAAATCTCACCAAGCGAAGAGAGAGCTGATTCCACCAGCAGCATTCTCCTCACTTCCTTCTCCAGCTTCAGGAAGCCACACACTGACATTATTCCACCTGCTCACCACCATCCCCCTCACAGCTGCCACAGTGATGCCTCCTATGTCCTCTCCCAAGCAACTGCCCTGGAATCTACCATGGCTAACCAGGGCCATTTTTTAAAGTTCACACAGTTTATTATGACTGAACTGTGTTAGGGAGCAATTACATAAGCACAAGGCTCTTATCAATAAGCTTTTGAAAGTCTAAGTCCAAACACATCCATATTTCTTACGTTAGCAAAAGCAGGTTTGAAATCTGATAAAGAAAGCAGACTTTGGGTGACCCAAAGAGGCTGGCTCAATGACACCGCTGTTCCTGAAAAGCCTCAAACAAAGAGGCAAGTATGAAACTCAGTTGCTGATGCAATGTCCTTCCCCAAAACTCTCTCATACCCCAGCCTCCCAAGCTCCTTTTCTGGGCACCCAGCCATGCAAAGGATGTGAAGCTCTCACACCCAACGGGCCACGAGCAATTTGCACAAAGCTCTGTCCTACCCTTACCACCACCTGGGCTAAGAACAGCTCAAGACATCTCACACGAGCTCCAAGGAAAGCTAAGAAGGCATCAGTGGCTGCAGGCACGGCGAGTGTGTGCACAGCCAATGCTTTCCATGGACTAGCGTGGACTGGGGGAGGCTCTATAAATGTAAGGAGGTGGGCTGAGCAGACAGGAACCGACTGCAGCTTAAAATACATGGACTTCCTGCAAATGTGACTAGGGAGGGTGGGCAACAAAACCCAAGAGTGTTCTGAATGGGAACAGCTACACCCGAAATAAGTTGTCAGTGTTTCACTTTTACTGACTCAAAGCAGGAAGCCAAAACCACTTAATCAAGGGTTGAAAAGCCAATTAAATGTTGGCTTTGGAGCCCCTGGTTTCAGCAGTAGAGCCAGTAACGGATTGCTTCTTTTACCAACATCTGCCCCAAACACCTACTTCTGCCTAACATCACTCCAGTCTTTATCAGCTCAAGAAGGTTTTGCAAGGCAGATTGTAAAACAGGTCATGGAAGTAATCTGCGCTAAAGGTAATAAAACCCAGGACAAAGAACAAAGATGAAGAAAATAGCTGGAGACAAGCAGGAACTAACTTTTGCACAGAAGCTGAAACATGACACAGTAAGTTTTCTTGTGCGGAGACAAGGTTACCAGTTATCTGGCAGTGTACAAGCACCATCTTTTTGCACCACGTGGAACCACCTTGTCTCGTACTATGAGACACCAAGCCCGTGGAGCAACGTGCCTCCACGGAGAGAGCACATCCCTGTGCAAGGGGGGTGTGGGTCATCCTGACAGAGCCACCCCTCCAGGGTCACAGTGCAGGCAGCAGAGCCACGTGTGCTCCCTCACCGTGCGAGAAAGCCCAGGCATTACAGTCCTCACTGCAGGGTCTTTGCTCAGGAAAGCTGTCCCCGGAGATGTTTGAGCTCACTGTCCACACCACCTCCACCTTGTTACAACAGTCGCTGCTGCCAGGTGAAACTCCAGACAGGCTCTGCACAGACCCACACTCCCAGAGCCTGGGATGCAGGGCTGTGCTACCACATGCCCCCTAGTTTCCCACAGCTGCGAGAGCTGCAGGACCTGTCCTGTGCCAGAGAGATGCTCCAGCTGAACTCCAACCCACCGTCCTACTGGGAGAGGCGAGTGTCCCAGCGCATCCCACTGGACTCAAGTTGCTGAGTTTTATGTGAGGGCGAGAGGCCCTGACCAAAGACGAGACGTGATTTGCTGACCATATTGCAAATGCCTCCTTGAGCCTCCTGGCATCAGCAGTGACCTGCTGCTCCATGACACTGCAGCTTGCCTGGGGGCACAATCAGTCCCAGCTCTGCTGCTGCTGGCCTGGCAGACCACTCTCCTCACAGCACTGGGCTCTTCATGTACAACACAGGGCTGCTCTCTGCAAAGCAGGGAGTGGGATACCCAGACCAGGAGACGGGGAGCAGTGACCACTGGTAGCGATGCACAGGTAGGACAGAGCACAGGGCAGTGCAAGCTGCACTTGCTAGTGCTGTAATGCACATTCCCTCTGCTCCCACCAGCGAGCAGGCGTCACTGGAAACCTCAGAAAGATCCAGATGTGGGGGTGGGAAAATCCCATTGTTGCGGGAACCACCATGGACTCCTCCATCCACACCACCACCCTGCAAGCTGTTGGTGGCAGAGAGCACCAGGTCCCTTCCCCTCCCAGCTGCACCGCAGGGCAGGGACCACTGTCCCAGGGCAGCACCTCTTGGCAGGGCTCCTGCGGGAGCCGGGACCGCACACCCAGAGCCAACATGACACAGCGTCAAGCAGCCCCAGCCTGCAGCAGCCACCGCTCCTCCAGGGTGACGTCAGCCTCCGCAAGAGCTGGCAGGCAGGACATGCTGTGCATGCTCCCAGACACCGCCTGGCTCGGGCACACACTGTGGCCTGTGTTCCTCACCAGCCACGACTCATCTACAAATTGAATTTCACACTTGCACGCTCCAGAATAAGGCACAGGTGCTGGAGAAGCCACCCTCCCCCTGCACATCTGCCTTCCCCCTGGCCCCACCCCGCTGCTGAGCGCCGGGATAATGGCTGGCGGCTGCGGAGGAGCTCCTGGGCAAAGCCCCCACGGGCACGGGCAGCATCGGCTCACGGAGGAGCTGCCGCGCTCGGGGCAACATCAGGGCAAGGGGAGCCCTGGGGCCCCTGGCACTAGGGCCACCCACGTGTGCTGCTGGCACGACACAGCGTCCAAAACCGCCCATCTGCAGCTGAATAAGATAAAAGCCCATCCCGGAGTTCCTGGTTTCCCCAGAAACCCTACAGGCTTTCCCAGGAATTTTGGAAACGCACAGATTTGGTATGTGCTCCTGTAAGCAACCTAAGGAGTTTAGAGTTGTCACAGCCAGAGAGCACCACTAGCACAGGTTGTGTGCACAGCTGGCAGCCCAGACAGATGTGGTGTCAGTCACCTCAGGAGGCCCTCGGGCCCATGGTGCAGCCATGGTGCAGCCCAAGCCCACAACAGCCTCTACCCAACTAAGAGGAGCAGCTTCCTTAAGCAGAGGAGCCTGCCCGCAGCTGCTCACGTTCCCAAACCAAAACCAAAGCTGGCGTGACTAAGCAGAACACCATGGAGGCACCCTGGACTGGAGAGTCAGCCTGCAGCCATGGCAGCTCCACAAAGTCTTCCTCGTGCAGCCAGGGCTCACCAGGGACTGTAGATCAGGCAAGCCAGCAGCTAGAAAGGAAACCTATTCAAATTTAATCCAGAATGTATTTTCTATTTTCCCTTGTAAATTTATCCTCCCATATTTTTCTATCTTCAAGCACAAAAAAAGCAGAAAGCCTAAAACCTCTGGCAAAAAAAAAAAAAAAAAAATCCTTTAATCTGTTTTACTGCAAATACCACCTCGTGTTAAGAAATAAGCTGGACCGGAGCAAATCAGGCAGCCTGGGGATGCCCTGTCTCTCCAGAGGGAGCAGACCAGAATGAAGCAGGACATACAGGCATGCTGCAAGGACCAACAATGCCAAGGAAAGTCAAGTTCAAGTGCCAAGACGGCTCTCATGCTCCCTGCTGCTCCTCAGAGGTCCCTGAGCACAGCTCTGCCTCAGCAGATGCCCACTTGCAAGCATCGCTCCCGGCAGACACAGGAGGAGGTTTTTGTTACAAAGAGTAGGCAACCAATTGGCTCCTCTTAAAGTCATGAGCATCAAAGTACGGCAGCTCCCTGCCCAAATCTGCAACCTCAGATTCTCATCCAGAAACCCCAGTGGTGACAGAGACAGAAAAGACAAGAAGATAGAAACAGAGATTGTTTCTCTCTTGAGGCACAGGACAGCTGCTATCCAAGGGAGGTTTCGGTTTGTGTTTGCAAGGACAGCCTTGTGCTGGCTGGACACTTCCCTCAGTCCTCCTGGAATTCATAAGGATGAGAAACAGCATCCTCTTCATGAGTTACAACCTCACTTGACCTCATCCTGCTGCCTGCCAACCAAAACTCACTGGGGGCTGCTGGATCCCCAGCTCATCCCTGCATCCTCCTCTCCAAGTCCACTTCTCCCACAAGAAGCCAACCACTCCCAAGCCAAGGCTCTCATCTCCCTGTTGTCCTTGCAGGTCTCTGAACTGCTCGGGAGCTGGGGAACAGCCTTTTGGCATCCCACACAAGCCAAGGTAAGGCTGAACTGGACGCTCACTGGTAGCAGGACATGAGCCTTTTCTCATTTGAGGATAAAGCCAGGAACGAAACTGACACTGATGTTTCCTGATGTGTATGAGAACAGGCAGAGACAGGGGACTGGAGGAGGGGGAGAGAAGATCAGATCCCTGGTGATCCCACAGTGCCTATCACGTGCAGCAAGTACCAGGGAATTGGGACGGCTCTAAGATGAGATTCCAGCTCTGCTGCCAGGTGTCCCTGCGCCCGGGGAGCAGAGGAAGCAGAGCTGTCAGGGAGCTCAGCAGGAAGGGATGTTGCCATTCACCTTCAAACCAACCACATTAGTACCTGAGCGGTAGACAAGAGCCTGACAGAGCTCTCCAGCAAAGGGTGCTGTGAAGCCAAGGCTTGGTGCTTAGCACAGGTCCTGTATCTCCCACCAGGTGTGCCTCCATCCCGTGGGGAAAGCATCCCATGCTCTCAGTGAGGAAGCAGGACTGAGCATGCATCTATCACCCTGTGCCAAGCTAAGTGGCACAGACCTGGATAAACCCATCCTTTACAAAAGCCCAGTGCTCCCTCCTGGCTCCACACTCTCTGGTGGGCACAACGTTACGAAAACAACAGAGCAGACCAGAGGCCCACCTTGCTCTGTGTACTTGCAAGCAGTCAGAAGCACAAGCAATTCACAGTTCAGCAGCTGCCCAAGTCAGAGGTGGATCTCAGTGTGTTTATTGGTTCTGGGGGAACCTCTTGTCCTTCTTGAAATCATCCCTTTTCTCCTGAAACTAATGCAAGATTTTGCTGTTCATGACACCTTGTCCTGAGGATTTCTGTGATTTGATAGCACGTCTGCAAGAGGCAATGCCCCTCCTCCTGTTTGGCACCTCCTGATAGCTTAACTTGATGTGACCTTGTACTTGTATGGAAATAAACAATGAACAGTTAACCTCTATCACTTCTCTCCTGGCCTCCTGTGGACGTATCTTATCCATCTTCTGTTGTTTCTTTCCCAGTCTGAGGAACCCTGCCTTATTTAGCCATTTTTTTCAGAGAGGCCATCAGACCTCTGACCAGCTCTGCTGCAACTTCCAGGCATTTGACTCCACAATGATGTCAACACCCACACGTCTCTCCTGAGCTCCCCCTGGGCAGCTCTAGAGACAGAGACACAGAGCAACCCCTGTCCCCTTCTCCTCCATCACTGTCCCATGAGTCCTCAAGTTGCTCAGTGGAGCCTGGAGTGATGAGAGGGCAGAGGAAAGACACCAGGATAGTTGGATGCACACAGTCCCCTTCACAGCTCCTTCAGCACTGGGTGCCAGCACTGGGTCATGGACAGGGCCACCTCCATGGTGAGTGCCACGCAGACATTTTGGTGACGCTACAGACTTGGGCTTCTTCTCCCACTCCTTTAGAGCAGCATCTAACAACTGCTTGATGAAGGTCCCTGCAGCCCCTGATCACCACAAAAGCGCGTTCTCAGCAGTCTCCTCCCCAAGCCCATCTCAAAAGCCTCCTGACCAAACTTTTCCCAGCCATCCTCGCCCTCAGCAGCCCAGGCCCAGACCCAAACGAGGCTCATGCACTGTACAAGCCCCATAACATGCTCTCTCTGCAACCTTTCCCAAACTTTGCCACCTGCTCTGCTGGCACGGCCAGAGCATCTGGCCACCAGGCAAAGTTTCAGCTCTGCTTGCCAGGCACCTTACAGGATATGCTCGCACTGAGGTGCAGTTCAAAATAACAGATGTTGCTCCACTGTTCTGCATTTTGCAGTGTCAGGAACAAGGCTTCTTTACCAGCAATCCTCTGAGCTCCTTGCCAAGGCGGTCTCATCCCAAACAGCGCTCCCCAGCACAAAATCTTGCTCACAGACAGCCCCTGCCACGTGCCGTCCCTGCTGCCAGGCAAAAGGAATATATTGCAAGAGCAGAGTTTCCCCACACAACTTCAGGACTTAGCAAGAGCACGGGCTTCATCATGGGCTGCAATACCACATGACTGCTGAGCCCAGACAAGCCTCCAAACTGCACATAACCTCCCATCCAGGGAAAACTTCCAGGAGCTACACAAACCAGACAGGACCTGGCAGCTGCAGCCAGAAGCACCCATGTCTTTCCAGTGCTCCCTCTTCATCCCCATTTCCTCTCAGTCAGACTCGCTCCAGGGTCTGAATGATGTGGGTTCAAACTGGCAGCTCTGGCAATTGCAGGACCGTTTATTCATTCCCCTCACACCCACAGCAGAATCCTGCTGAGGCCAGCAGCACACAGTGCTGGTCACAGCCTGCTCCCTGCCCCCAGCTCCAGGGAGTATCACCGTAGGAGACCACCAGAGCATTCAGTGCCCCATCCAGCACCGCTCAGCTCAGCTCAGTGCTCAGACCCAGCTCTCCTCGAGTGCCCTGGTACCAGGATCCAACCTGCCTCCTCCTGCTGGTGTGCCCTGTGCCGGCTGAGACCACCTCCCCTCATTGTGGCTCCCCACCCAGGAGCCACAATGCCCTTGGCTGCCTTTCAAAGCACTGTCAGCGGCAGTCAATAACCACAGACCACCAGGGAGGAATCTCTCTCTGGGATCCCACAAGGAGCTGATAACTTCCATCCCAGTGGCACTGCAAGTTCTCAGGACAGAGCCAAGCTGTCCCTGCCCCATCCTTCTGCACTGGGTGCACAGCCCCAGGATGGCAGATACACAGCCCCTCTATTCTGCTCTGCTCTGAGGTTCCACAGGCTCCTCTGCAGCTCCACAACTTGTTGCACAGACACACACTCCATGTCCCCATCCCCACCACTTCCCACTGTCCTTCCACACTCCTGCTGTTACTGGATCCCTCCAGCTGCCACCAGTGAAGCACGGACACTTCCACACTGCTCTGTCTAAGGCCACAGTTGCTCCTCGACAGCCGAGAGAGCTTCCTTTCTCCCCTGCCTGCTGCAAGAAATAGCTTCTAGAAGGAAGCATACAGGAAGATGGCAGCAAATTGCTTGGGAGGCAGCAGAATCACTGTGGCTGGGGGGGTTAGGAGCTGGCTGAGCTGATGCTGTTTGGGAATTGCTTAGATGGAGCTTAGAGGCTTGATGACCTCGAGGTCCCTTCCTTATCAGCTGTCCTGAAACACCTCCTCCCTTGACAAAAAAGCCAACATGGACCTGCCAGAGGATTTTGGCAGCCACTGTCTCCTTGCTCTTGCTCGTGGACTCAATGTGATCTTGATCAAAAGACACCCGGAATGAATCCCTGTCTGTGTTGGATGTGAGCAGCCAGAGCAGACCCCACGGAGAGCCTGGACAGACACAGCCACCACATCTGGAGCCTCAGCACAGTGCTCTGCCAATTCTCACGCTGCTTTCTGAAGCTTTGGCAGGCCCCTGCCCCTGGGCAGCCTGCACAGTAGCTCCACTCATGACTCCCAGGTCCTGGCTGCCCTCACCACCATGCTCTCGAGCACCTCCACTCCAGCCCTTTGGGACAAAAGCCTCTACACGGGGTCTGGAAAAGAGACAGCCCAGATGAAAAGTGCAGGGCAACCCCCTTGGCATGAGTTCAACCTTCCTCTCCAACAAGGCTGCCCTAGATGCTCGCTGCTGTTGAGTGTGGGCAGTTGGAGGCTGTGCAGGGCAGCGCCAGGCAGACCCTGCCAAGATGGGCACTGCAGCTCCCATTTCCTCAGCACAGCACTGTGCAGGGCCCTCATGCCCATGTCCGAGGGCTGCCCTGCACCTTGGCAGCTTCTGCTTGTGCTCTGGAGGTTGAGAGCTGCGTGTTTGCAGGTGTCCAACCAAACTCCACATCCCGACTGCACACGTAACCATGGCAACTGCACATGCGAGTGGCAAAGCCTCGAGCCCGGCTAACTGCAAATGCAAATGAAGCAAACACATGCACAGTGCTAAAAGTGTGACCTCTAAATGTCAGCCTTTAACCGTTTTGCAGACACTAGCTCTGATGCTGGCCACCTGCAGCCTGCGGAGCATGAAGAGCTCTGGTTCCAGTGGGGATCTGTGAGTGCCCAGCCCTGGGCCAGGTGTGGGCGTGGGTGCTTGGGCGTGTGCACCCCTGTCACAGGCATTTCCCAGGGCTAAGAGTGACTCCTGCCTCGGCAACCAGCAGCTCCCTCTCGGAGGACACATCCACTCCTTACGTAGCTGGCAGATGCTCCCAATGGCACAGAGCACCCTGGTTTGCAGAGGAAGGAAGGTCCCACCAGGCTGACACAAAGCACAGCCAGCACAGGGGCTCGTAGGGAGCTGGCTCTGCCATCACCTGAGGCTGAGCCAGCAGCAGCATCAGACGAGGCACTCTCAAAGGATGGAAAGAAAATCCCAGCCTTTCAGGGATGTCATGTCAGAGCCACCTCCCTAAGGGAAGTCTGTGGCCTTGGGAAGGGCTGCCAGTAGAGGCACAAGGAGATGTCACCATTTGGGAGAGTGTGCTCCAGAAACCGACTGGCTGGACAACGGCCTCAGGTCCCCATCATTTCTCTCCCTTTGCTGCTGACAGCACTGGCTGCAGACAGACCCCAGCACTGACCATCACCCACCACACCTGTCCTGCTCCGTGGCTTCGAGCACGACAGAGTCAAGCTCAGGTGAACGGTGCCAACTCCAGCCACAGCACGCAGTGCTGGAGCCACCAGCAACCCCTGCGCCCAGCACCCCACTCAGGGATGGATGCACAGATGGATGAATGGATATCTGGCCGGCCGCCCCGCTCAGGGATGAGCAAGGCGTGCTGTTTGACAGCAAGCCTGCCTCCAACTCAGTCCCTGGCCCAAGAGAGAAACAGGGAATGTCCTTTCACTCCAGAAGCCCACTGGCTAATGTCATTCCTTATGCTATGCCAAATAAACGGAGCCAAAGGGATCTCCTGCCTGCCCTTGACCCAGGGATGCTCACAGCAGCAGCCTCACGCCTGTCAGCATCAGGAGCATTTTTACACCCCAAATAACGCCCCCCCGCCAGGACCTACACAAGTACCCCCAAGACCTGCACCACCCCACAGACACCCCACAGCCCCGGGGAGTATCCCAGTCCCTGGAGCGAGAGTGCTCCAGCCCTGAGAGCCCCTGCTCCCCGCTCTGTGCTGGGGCTGACGGGCCGGGCCGAGCGGGACCGGGCGG
>VZRN01000184.1:538907-582438 GCA_013397935.1 Dasyornis broadbenti
ACCCCTTCGCTGCCGCCGCGCCGCCCGGCACCGCCGCCCGGCACCGGCACCGGGGCCACCCTGATCGGACATCCCTCGGCCCCGCCGCTGGGCTGGCCGGGCCCGGTACCGCACGTCCCGGCACCTGCACCGCCCTGCTCGCTGCGCCGAGGGGATGCCGCACCCGCCGAGCGCCGCGCAGTCCGGTACGGCGCCCTCCGGCCACCGGCACCAGCCGCACCTGCACCCCCGGTATCCCCCAGGCCCCCGAGCACTGCCCTCTGCACGGCGCCGGCACTGCCTTGCTATCGGCCCTGGGCGGAGGGGTCCACCCCACGGTCCCGCCCGGGACACCTGCACAGCCCGAGGCAGCCCGCACCACCCCAGAAAACGACCCCGTTTGTGGGGGCATCCCGGCACGGCCCGGGGCATCCTGCACCGTCCTGAGCATGGAGAATCCTGCCCCACTGCAGCCCGCGTCTGTCCCGGTCACTCTGCACGGGTCCCTTTCCAGCCTCGCATAGCCCTGGGCCGTGCTGCCGCGGCACAGCCCACAGCAGCCGGAGCACCCTTCAGCCCCGGTATATTTCCCCACGGCCAGGGGAACAGACCCCGCCTCTCGTCCTGCTCCGCAGTGCCCAGCAGGTTTAGGAAGGATTCAGCAGGTGCTCAGTATGGGGTGCCCCATCCCAGCCTCAGCCTTGGGGCCCGGCCCAGCCCTGCCACGCACCAGGCTGTCGGCTCAGCAGCCACAGCCCCACAGGCTCCCAGCAGCACCGTGCAGCGAGACCCAGCACCTCTGTCATTCTCCTTCCCAGCATCGGGGTATTTTCCCCTCCCACTCGTGGCCTCCTGGCAGGAGCCACCTCTCCTAGAGCCTGCCACTGCCCATAGCAATGTTTCAGTCTTGCCTGATGGGATTACAGAAATCATTTGAAACAGGGCATGGATTTGGGTCTTGATAGATGTATCTGATTGCTGCCTGCCTCTGCCATTGCCAAGGTAGCATCAGCCGCGATGCCTCCACGGAACAGGCACCGTTTCCTGTTTAAGATGTTTGCGTGGCAGCATCTGAAGGGCAGCAATTAATTTTGAGTCTCCCACACACGCCTGGCACCTGCACTGAATCTGTGAACGTGCACTGAATCCCCTCCCACCTCCTGCACCCCAGCGCAGATTGGGGTTCACCTGCCCCAGTGCCTTCCAGCTGCTGCTGCAGAGCAGGTCAGAGCTTTCCTGCTTCTCCTGCCCTGCTACCTCTCCAGACAGTGCTGGTGGGTGGTCAGCAGCTTGACTGATTTTGTTGCTGGCCTGTTATACACAGGGTGTATATAGGGTATACCAATATAGCTCACCCTATTTTTATTTTTATATATAGATATATATAGATACACATATATCTATATAGGGTGAGCTGCAACCTGCCACCCACTATGCTGTTGAGCAGGCAACATGGTCCAGCATTGCCTGGGATGGATGCACAACCCTGCCCTGTGCCCACCACGATTCATCAGCTCCAAGAAGCACCTTGAGGAGGCCCTGAACCGCTGCTGAGCTGTCCTGCAGCAGGCAGGGCTTCAGGCATGGATCCCTGTGTCCTGCTGCCCAATGAAACCAGTCCAGAATGGGGTCATGGTGCATGACTGCAGTGGTACCTTGTGGCCCATTCCCTATCGTGAGCACTGCGAGAGTGTCAGGTACTCACACAGCTGCTCCAGGCCCAGCTTCAGTTGCTTGACTGAGCAGCGATCGATTTTCTTGCACAACACCAGTTCTGACAGTGCCTGACAAGCCACCTTTGCCCAGGGTATGGTCCATGGGGACCCTCTGTGCCAGGCTGCCGGGTGGGGTGGGTGTGTAGGGCAGAGCCTGCTTCAGCCCATCCGTCACCCCAACGCATCAAGATTTGTGCAGCCTCGGGCTTCTCCTCGGATGCCGGGCACAGCCCGTGTGGCATCGCCTTCAGGGGAGCCCAGCATCAAAGAGACACATCCCCACGCCACCCCCTCCCTGCACTGGTGGCCGCAGCAGGGCAGCTGTGTGCATTACTCAATGGGCAGTGTGTATTAAAATGCCCCCGGTTGCCTCTGGCTCTGTCACAAGCAGCGTTTAGCCACGACTCGGAGAAGGAGCAGAAGGGCTGGAAGCTGTCAGACCTGCTTAAAACGGCCGCGGCTCAGTGCTAATGTGCAGCACAGCAGCTGCAAGGCACGCAGCCAGGCCAGGCAGAGCACAGCTCCCCCGACAGCCCTGTGCTGTGACCAGCTCTTGCACTGGTCCCCGTGTCCCCCTGCAACCTCCTGCACCCACTGGCAACCTCTGGGGAGCCACCGAGGGTTGTGTGGGATCTTGGAAACAGTGGCAGCCCAGCGTCTGTCACCACAAGAGAGCTCTGGAGTGCTGCTCATCCCACACAGACCTGGCCTGCCAAGCAGCTGACACAGCTGCGGGAAGCCTTTTGCCAGAGGAAGAGCAGGGCCAACCCTGTTGCTGGGCCATGCAATAAAGGGTCCCGTGGCAGCAGGCACCTGGCCACAGGCAGGGACAAGTCGTCCCCTTTCTCCCAGGAAGGCAGGGTGGCTCCTGGGGTGCTTTCACCAGATTCCCCCAGCAAGAACATACTCCGTGCTGTCGCGCTGCAGCACTCCCGGCTCGCCACAGCTGCCGAGCAAGGGCCACCCACCGCACCCCTGCCCGGCCACCTCGGCCCTGCTGCCTGCCGCCACCCCGCTCCGGCTGCTGCAGAGCCGCCCCCTCCCACCTCCGGCGCGGCAGCGATGCAGAAGGAGCATCCAAGATGCCGCTTGGCGCAGGCTCAGCTGCCTCCCAGGGCCGGCAGAGGAGGGGGCTGTCGGCCATGACCGCACACACCAGGAGCAGGGGCACGTTCTGGGCCGAGGCAGTGCCCAGGATGCCCAGGCAGCGGCCCCTCCCTGCCCGCACCCCCGGCAGGAGGCAGGGGACACAGCCATGGCCAGGAGCGGGGCTTCCACCTCTGGGGGCACCGAGCACGGGCTGCCTGACACAGATCACGCTGGGGACAGGAGGAGATGGGAATGCAACAGCCAGCTCAGGGCTGTGCTGCAGCCTGATCCTCACGGAAGGGGACAAGCAGCAATGCACAGAGGGAGCAGCCCTGTGCATACACACACTTGTCCTCACAAACAACGGAATCCTCTCCATCAGGCCTGGCCAGCACATGTGGCAAGGGCCTGGCACATGTGCTTGGGGACAAGCAGGGCAGAGGAGGGTGTAGTGCCAGGGACGCCTCACAGCTGCCTCTCAGAGAGCAGCTCCCAAGGAGGAAAGGGCTCAGCTCCAGTTCTTGGGACAGCAGACACAGGCTCAGCACCCAGGACAAGGGGCACTGCCCTGGGTCACTGCCATCCCTCACAGCTTCCCCAGCTTGCCCTCATGCTGTGGCCCACCCTCCAGAACTGTTTATTTGCCCTCAGCTGAAGAACAGGTGCAGCTCATTGCTGAGTCCTTGTCCCACACAGATGGGACAGAAGGGAGACACTGGTCAAGAAAAGCTTGGTCCCCACAGGGACCACAGGGCAAACTCCTGAGGAAGAACCCAAGAGATAAGAAAAGTGCTGGTGGCTTCCAGGTTCAACAGACAGCAGGAGCAGCGAGCACCAAGACCAGACCTCACACCAGCAGGCTGCACTAGCCAGGGCAGAAGTTGAGAATGCACATTACCCATGCAGAGAAAGCAGCCTGATTTGTCAGGAAGGAGTTAACAGAGGAGCCTTGGTGCTTATCAGCCAAACCTTGCTGTGATGAGAAGCAAGAAGCAGCACTGTGAGTGCACTCAGCCTGCAGCTCCTCCTAGACTGCAGAAGTAAGGAGCTTGAGCATCTCTGTAACTGCTGTGGTGGGGAAGCTGGGCTTGTTAGAGCTCAGAATTACCCTGCAACAGAAGTCCCTTTTTGCTTTATACTTGTGTCCTGGTAGAACATGAAACAGACTACCAGTAAAGCTCTTAATCAACATATGAATCCTACAAAGCTTGCACAAACCCTTGCAAGTATGTGAACACCAGCTTATGAAACAAACAGGGAAGAAGAGCTTTCCTTCCCAAACCAAATGGTTTAGTCTTCACAAAAGCTGAAAATGCAGGCATTAGTTCTATTGAGGAAGAGATGAAGACCATGTGTAGAGGGGGTGCACTGGAAGGAGTGCTGAGGAGGAAAGGCAGGCTCTGAAAACACACTCAGTTTGCAAAGTAAGCTCTCTGTATTTCATCCAAGAATGTCTGCAGTATGGAGTTCATCTGGTATAAATAAAGTACAAAATTTTACAATGTCTTAATCATTGTTTTAACAAAAATACTAAAAACTGAGTAAAAACTGAAACCAAAGTGGGAAGGGAGACTATCAGCCACAAGGGATCTCCATAAACATTTGTAGAAATTGGATAGTAAAAACACTTTCTCTGTACAATAAAACACTCCTCCTTGGCATCTCCCTGTGAGACAGACAGCAGCAGCACTGGGGGCACAAGGACAGAGGTTGGGGGCTGCCCCAGAGTGTGGGTCAGGCTGAAGAGGCTGTATCCATCCACAGTGATGTCTCCCTCCTGGATCAGGCTGAAGTGCCACAGGTCAGTAGCGTCCAAACGGGTTGTTGTTCTGCTGTGTCTGTGTATCTGTTGAGGTCAAGACAGAGTTAGACAGTCACAAGGTCTAGTTCAGAAAAGAGATCCCCCTCCCCACATCACCAGTGCAGTATGAGACAGAAAATGTAACCGTTATGGTACTTCCTGTGCTGCGGATCTGCCTGAGCTTTGGGCAGCAGCACAGACAGGATCTCACATTCTTTCAGGGAGAGATGTGTGCCAGTCCTGATCCTTAAGTTCCCCAGGGAAAGTCTCTCCATTCCTCATGGTAGAATTGGAGGACCATAACAAAGCCCTGAGAGGTGGCAAGTAGCTGGGAGGATGAGTTTATGGACTAATTATTTCTGATTTTGAAAGAAAATCAGCCCTGTAAAATTACACAACTTCTGCAGCCATACAAGCTGCAGAGCTAGTTAGTGTCACTCATCCTAAGGCACTTCCAGAAACTGAAGCTGGGAAAGGTTTGAGAGAAAACTTCCCTGGCTTCCTGTCCCTATCTCCATACAGGCCCAAAGGACCATCAGATGGCGCAAAGGCAGGAAACATGGTAAGGTTACATTCAAGAATCTCATGAACTTCCAGACTGCTGGGACTGATGTTCTGTGATTTACAGTGCTCACAATATAATTGAGTACTGTCTGATATCTGAAATTCTGTAAGTTTTTTTTCTTGAAACATCATAAACGTGTCTGACCCTAAGCCATTAAGTAAAAGGAGATGAGTGTAACCTGGCTAGCCTGCTGCCTTCTCAACTCTTCTGGACATTCAGGGATCCCCTGGAGTCTCCTAAGGCAACCTATCCTGGGCCTAAAATACCTTTGTCCCACTCCTGCAGGCTGGTCTTGGTTTACCTCTTGCCCTCCATCCCATCCCTGACACTACAAATGAGAACTCCAGATGTTTCCAGGGGGAGCTGATGCAAACCCAAGGAGGCAGCATGGAAGCTGAATGTTGACACAAGGCTGCACTGGACCCACACATCTGTTCCAGATATAACAGCTACATTTGCTGTACAGAAAGGCTACAAAAATATGGCTGTTCTGCTATATCCAGATTCCTACACAAGGTCTTCCTGCACTTGAATGTCCTGCCTGATCCTTTGGCATAGACTTACCATTTGTGAATCAGGCTAGTGGGAAGCTTAGCACATTAAAACTTCTGGTTTGGGGAGTTTTTTGTCACAAGGACTAAGAATTTTCCATCAGGGAATGAGTATAAGCACAGTTTCCAAGTCCCCCACTCCACACATTACCACATCTGGCACAGTCTCACACTCAGTGCAAAATTAAAAAAACCAATCCACTATGCTGTCTATTTCTGAGCATTTTCATAGCATTTCTGCCATTTTTACAGCAGAAAAGCCAGTAAGGTGACAGAAGACAGTGACAGCAGGCAATTCAGAAGGGAACAGCATAGACCCTGGATTCTGTATCTTGATCCTTCAGCCAGTGATTCAATACAGATTGTAGGAATAACAGTGGCAGACTGAACAACATCTATGCCATTACCCCGTCTGTGACAGAAGCCACAGAAGCCCACAGACCACCACAAACACAACAAGTGTTCAGCTACACTTCCCAGAGTACCCCTCCTGCCTCCAAGAAGTCTTGTCTGGCTCACAACACAACCACAGTCTCTGGTCATCCACCAAGTGAGTGCTCCAGGATTACAGCCTCCCTGTGCCCCTCAGAGGTCACCTGCAGCAGAGAAAATACCCCCGAGTGATTTTAAAGCTGCACACTGGATCCCTTCAGGAAAGCTGTGTGGCAGTCCCTACAAAGGCTCAGCTCCCTCATCCCTCTGCAGGCAGTAGGAGGAAGGTCTGGAAGGTTGCTCACAAGCTGGCAAGCATTGCCCTCCCTGCTGCTGTGCCCCCTTGGGCTGGTAGCTCTAAGTCCTGATGCCACCTCCCTGCCAGCACAATTTATGTCCTCAGACACACAGTCTGGCTTGGCCCTGCTTCTCTACACCAGAGTACCTGCAATAGAAAACAGCAGGGAGGAGACTAGCAACAGGATCAAGAACACTCAGGCTTACTGGAAAGCTGCTGTTGAAGCTGTCGAACCAGAGCAGCTGTTTGCTGCTGCTGCTGTGTCTGCTGAAGGCCCTGGCGCTGGAACTGTGAAGAGAAAAAACACAGTTAGAGCCACACCACCTGGCTGGCAGCCTCAGCATTCACACAGGCCCTGGGAAGCTCAGGGAGGGAGAAAGGGAGGGATGCAGGTGGAGCACTGCTGGATTTGTGGTGGGCTATCACATCCCTGTGCCTCCGAGGGAACACTCACAATGGGCTGCTGGGGGGGAAGAGCCTGCATCCCCAGCCCCGGGGGCTGGCCCTGCGCCTGTGGCTGAGGCACTGTGGACACCTGGGGCTGCTGCTGGGGCTGGGGCTGCGGTGGCTGGGGCTGCTGCTGCTGCTGTTGCTGCTGCTGCTGTTGCTGCTGCTGCTGTTGCTGCTGCTGCTGTGAAGAAAAAAGAGAAGGGACCATCAGGGAACTGTCAGGGCAAGGCACACAGCACCAGGGCACAGGAAGGGCTTAAGAGGAATGATGTTCCATGTAGGAAAACACTCTCTCACACTGTTTTCCTTACAGGTGCCTAAATTACTCAGATTTCACCAGGACTCCACCCAGGCTGAGAAATGGCAAGAAATACAGGGACAGCAACAAAGTTTCCTGTCATCTGTCAATATGAAAGAGAACTCCGAGTCTACTGGTCATGACTAGGGAATTACTGGAAGCAAACAAGGTGCAAATATAGAAAATTAAGAACTCAAGAGGTTGGCTGGTTCATCTCTTGCCTCCTAGTTAAGATCAGCAATAATGAATAATGACTATTTGCCTGAATCATTCTCAGATTCTTTCCAGAGGTGGCAACAAAGCTCCTATATTCTCTGTACACAATCCTCTCCAGGTCACAGTAACTCCTACTACTAGGAGTTTTCCCTAATCTCATAATGTTGTGTTTTAAGGCTATTTCTGGTCCTGCAGCCTAGGGATAAGAAGAGATAAGGGGTTTTTGGCCTTCTTTTTAAGACAAAAAATTTGGAGACTTATCTCTCCTGTTGTCTTTGTCTCTCTAAAGCAACACACCCAGCTGTTTCAGACTTTCCTTCTCAGTCATGCTCCCCAACTCTTCAATCTATCTTGCTGTCCTTCCCTGCCACTCATGACAGCTGGTGTTACACTTCAATAAAAGGATGTGGATAAAACTGGATTCAGTGCTCAAAACCAAATGTTTACAGATCTAGTTACGCGGAGAAGAATATTCGCTGTGCTGGGAGTCAGAACATACCCAGAAATCTCAAGGTTTTTTCATTTCTCCTAATTTTCAGACAATTCTCCCATCTGTCAATGCAGTTTTTAACTCTCTAGATCAAAAAAAGAATTCCTAGCAGAAACAGCAAAATACTACTGCTATCATAACAAACCCAGTCCGGTGATGGTAGGTACAGTTCCAATGACTGGCTCAAAAGGACAAGGTTCAAACCTTGAACAGACTCAGAAAACAAACAAAAATATAATCAGAAGAAGGAACAGTATCTTATGAAAGGTTAGAAAAACCTGACCTTTGGAAGCTGCAAGTGCTCCCTAGGAACGTACATTGGGCAAACAACAGTGAGAAAGAACAGCCAGTAAACAGTGGGCAATAATTTGTACAAAAACCAGTCATGAACACATAGAGGCTTGGGGTCAAGGATTTAAGCCAAAGAGAGTGGGTTTCTAGAACAGTCTTCCAACTTAAACCAGTTTGCTCACAGGTTCCTGACATGGATGCTATGACCTGGGTACACAAGAAAGCAGATGATTCACTAAATGAGCCAGGATACCAATTTCATGTCCTACCTTCTTGCAACAGCTGTCTACCAACCCACAAAAGACAAACCAAAAGGACACCCATCCTTTCCACATGCCACTGTACCATGAAAGCCAGCTCTAGCACCAGGAGTCTGTTCTAGATCTGGCACATCCCTGGTAACTCAGCAGGAGTCACACTAATGGGATATCTTGGGCACTACTCCCCCTTTGTGGGTTTTTTTAGCAACCAAGCAAAGTCAGCTAAAAGCTGAAGGTATACATGAAGTTACTGAGCTAGGAGAAGTGTTAGCAATTTGTCTGAGGCATGTTCTTCTAAATGAGTGATGGAGAATGCTAAAAGAAACTAAAGTGAATAGTCAGGGGGTGCTACTTATCAAAAGGACTAAAAGCTGCTGACCATGCCAGAGGCAGTTCTCTTGTCCAGTGCAAGGCAGCAATTCTCAGATACTGCTGACTGCAGCTCTCTGCAGGAACCAGTCTCGCTCAGGCCACTCTCTGAACACCAAGACTCAGCACTCTCTGTCATGTAAAGTCTCCCCATATTCCACAGGTTTGCTAGGCCTCATCATGAAGTATTGGATTCACCAATTAAACTATTTGTGTTTCTCTGTCTATTGAATACATTTCTGTAATTCCTAGAAATGTATCTTTATTTCATGTAAGTATTTAACGTTCATAAGACCATAAAGCAAATCCATGGAATACTCATGTCTGTTGACTCATGCCTTGATCTTCTTTGAACCTAGAGAGCTGGGTCTAACAGTTGGCTTTGGATCAGTTTTTCACCATCTGCTATAAGAAATGGACTGATTCATGCCAGATTTTCTGCCATGGGAAACTGTAAGAAATACTTATTTTGATCTTGAGAAATGCAGATATGCCCCTAAAGATGATATTAAACAACTTTCCTGCTCTTTTGTGGATAGGGAGCTTTTCACTTTGTTTCTAGCTCCTGCCACACTTGTGCAACAGTGACCTTCCTGCACAATCTACTGGCTCAGCTGGAGCAGGAGGAGGTAGGATACAGGCCAGAGGACTGAACAGACTTTTAGCTCGTGCTGGGTGACTGGCACAAGGCAATGCAGCAGGAATCTCCATCAGGAGTGGCCAGCTCTAAGGAAGGGAGAACTGCCTAGCAAATTATCACAGACCATCCTCAACAGAGTGACATCCTTCCTGACGCAGAGGGGCAGGGGTAAGCAGCACTGGGCAGCCTCCTCCAGCTCCAGCAGCCTTCCTCCTGTCAGCAACCACTCACCCTCAGCATCTGTTGCTGCTGCTGCCTCAGGTACTGCTGCTGCTGTTGGTCAGGAAGTATCTGGCTGGGTCGAATTCCTGAGGGGACTCCCTGTGGACCCAAATGGTTCATCCCACTCATCATGGGTGTCTGCTGTATTGACTGATGAGGAAACCTGCAAGAGAAAAGGACAAGCTCATGGAGTAAAGGATTCATAGGCAGCCAGATTCTTTAATCCAAACACAACTTGTGCCATCAGTAAGATAGGCCCAACAGTCCCCCTGCAATCCATGCTGTCTCTGCAGAAAGGTGAAGGACATGAGGGCCTCTCAAGGGTTTAATCCAACTCGTTTTTCTGGAAGCCCTAAGTAACAGTCATCATCCCATTGTCCTGCATGTTTTTTCTGCTAGATTTACGCCTGCTCAGGAGCAATGGCAATCCCAGATCTAGACCTTTGATGGTGATCTACTGGTTAGATTTGAAATCAAAACTATGACTTTTCCAGGTAATTTTTCCTCATACTTTTCTATTCCATCTTTCTCTGGCGAGTAACACTGTTTCCTGCCTACAACCAGCATTTCCAAATTTCATCCTCTCTCTCTGTTTCTTCCCTGGACTGAAAGCTGGATAAAGATGTTCCTCCGAGGAAGCAAAGGACAGCATGGAGAAGGGCGTTTGCAGCGTTTGCTGTTAGAGTTGTGTGAGCAGAGCAGGGAAACCCTTAATGAAATACAGAATACAATATGAAATACAATGCAGAAATGCAATACAATCAGAATACAATGAAATACAATAGCTTATTTACATCCCACAGGGCTGGAAGTACCTCTGTGTGTTGCCCAAGGTGTGCCCATAGCCAGGGGCCTGCTGGTGCACGTAGCCACTTGGTCTCTGCTGCATCTGTCTAACAGGATCCACTAGAGCAGGATTAGAGCTGGGGTGGGAATTCTGATAGGGCTGACCAGAATAGGTAGGAGGTACCATTGTGCCTGACTGGGAGGGGTGCTGCTGAAGGCCTATGTGGGAGACGTAAGGAGTGTAACCCTGAAATGAAACAAAAAGGCCTTTTTTAGTCGTGGGGTGAAAAAGAGAATACAGAACACAGGACATCAGCCTCCTGTAAATACTGTCACAGGGAAGGTCATGAAGGGGAAGAGCCAAGAGCTTTCAAGGTTTAGCAGCAAGAACAAAGCTGCTGCGCTGTGCTGGAGCCAGATTCCAGCCCCACCTGCAATTGCTGCCACTTACCTGGGAGGGCTGCAGTGCTCCGTAAGACGGAGTGGGAGCCATTTGGCGCACAGGCTGCTGGCCCATTATGCCCTGGCCCTGCTGAAAGGCAACAGAGAAACACGTTTTCCAACATCTCCAAAGGGCAGGAACACTGCTGCTCTCTTCCCAGCAGCTGCCACTAAACCAGGTAAGTGGCTTCACTGCTTGACCTACAATGTTGCTGCACAGAAGGCACATGCTCATGACTTCTGCCTCACCCTGACCTCGGACAAACAGGCCACTAAAAAGCCTGCCACACCCAGCCAGGACATGCCCCTCTCATTGGCCAGTGGCCACCTCACAGATGGCCTCCCCCAGCTGCTAGTGACATAGGCCCACAAAGCAGGTGACACCAGACAAAAAGACAAAGGAAACAACATCGTTCCAGAGCAAACAGAGAGACAGGGTTGGGCAGTTCTGGCTAAAAGGGACAGCCTGGCCATGCTATACTGTGGAGTCAGCAACAGCAAGAGCACAGCTCTGACTTACCAACTTTGCTTGCAGCTGCTGCCTCAGTATCTGTCCCTGGGACACTGGAGGCTGCTGCCTGTACACTGCTGGCTTGTAGGAGGGGTCAATGCCCATCATGCTTCCCATGCCTGGAGGCAGCACACCACTATAGGGAGGACGACTCTGAACCAGTTTTCCCAGTGGCATGCGTACCGGTCTGTAGGATGTGTCCAGGCGAGGGCCACCTGCAAGAAGAAGAGAAACAGGCAGACTAGTCACCGGCTACTGCTGCACCTCATAGCTCCAGCATGACTGTTCATCACTGTACCTAGATATGGCAGGCAAAAAGAGAAAGTGTAGGGTCCTGCACAGGACCATCTCATAGAAAAGATTCCCAAGGAGGTGTAATATGTTCAGCTCTCCTGTGCACCTACCTGCTGGAAGAGGCTGGTTCTGGGCATAGAGACCCACTGGTGATTGCCCATACGCCAGCCTTGACATGGTGCTTCCTGGCTGGTGGTGCAAGAGATCTGTAGGCATACCAACTCCATAGGAAACCCCTCGGCTGGGGCCCAACACAAAGTCCTGCAAAAACAAAGCAGTAAGAAAGATCAATGTGCACTTGGAGTTCATAAATGGAGAAAGAGAAATCAAAGGGTTGAGAAGTCCACAGGAGGAAGCCAAGGATGTTATCTAAGATAGACAGACTCCTTTCCTCCCATCAGGGATTAAGAAAATGTTTGCTGTTCCCCAAGCTAGAGAGAGCAGGATAAGGCTCCAGTACTCCCAGCTGAGAGGAAACTCATCACATCTTCACCATAACACCACTCTCATGCTCCTCAGGAAGACTCTAGGAGTGTTCTGTGACTAGGAGTGGTGGACATGGGACATCCACAGCTGCTGGACACTCCATTACCTCAGTTTTGCTGGCAGATTGGTTGCGTTTCTTGGTTTTGCTCTGTTTCTTCTTGCGTTCCTCAGTGGAGGCGGCAGGATTGGAGCTTGTTTTATCAGCCTTGGCTGGTTCTGCCGTTTTCTTCTCTGGCTCTAAAGCCACAGGTGTGGGAGGCTCTTCCTCTTCAGGGGGCAGTGGCAACGGCTCCAGGTAGTAACTGCGGGGCTTGGGTTTCAGGTGTGTGTGATACAGAAGAAGCCTCTGCTGCTCCTCAAACCTGGACACTTTGCGATCCACCCGGACTGTGCCAAACCATCCCCAGGAGAGCGGGGCTGAGTGCTTTAAGCCCTCAAAAAGATCCCAAGGGGAAATCTTCTGCTTTGTAGAGACTTGCAAACCCTTTAAAGCAAAAGAGATAAGAACCTTCAGGTCCCTGCTGCTGCTCCTATGAGGGTACAGGACACTCTGTGCTTTATTCAGGCTCTACTCCAGACCTCTCAGTCTGAGCCCTTCCTAAAGGTCCTTGCTCCTCTGGGTGGCAAAGCAGTCATTTCTAAAAGCCTTCATCAACAACTGTCTAGTCGCCTTCATCCCATCTCTGCCAGTCTCCTGCACAGTGGCTCTGCCCAGTAGCTTACATGACAGGGATTATGTGTTTCTTTTTACACTTTCTATAACCATAAATACAGCTCCCAAATTCAGTTAATGTCTCAGGCCACAGCAGCATGCTATCACCAAGCATTAACACCCCGGCTTTGCCCTTTCTGGACATGGTTATGTGCCAGCTTGTCTGCGTGCAGCCAGCCACTTCAAGCTCGTCAGGGAGTGAGGCACTGCATACAGATGCCTCCCAAGCTGTGCAGACTTAAGGCATCAGAGGACAAGGTGACACCTGCACTCAGGAGCTGTGATACAGACAAAAATGCTTCACTTACCTCCTTCTTGAAGATGGAATCAAAGCCAGCTATTTTATTGCCTTTAGTGTCAATGAGGGATCCCTGAGGTTCACAGGTGATGACATCTCGGGTCTGCTTGGGAAGTGGCAGTAGCTGTCGCACCTTCTCCAGGCTGTCAGACTGACGGTCCCCCAGCTCTTTCTGCACAAGTGGAATAGAGATGAGAATTTTCCAGGAAAAACCATCCAAGGCCCACCTGTGCCTCTTCTGGTATTGGCCTCCATCCCTGCACTACGTCTCACGTTTGCACCCGTCAGCCCTACAGAGTTATAGGGACCACCCTCACAACTTCATCTAAACAGCAGCAACAGGACAGCTGCTGGTCATGAGACACAGGTAAATCTTCACAGCTGGACAACCACAACACATCACACTCTGGTGCCCACACAGGGCCTGGTGTCCCTCACCCTGAGTTTCTTGACAAGATTCATGTATGCCCGCTTGTTCTCCTCCATGCTGCCCTGAGAGATGCTGGACATATCAGCAGCCAGGGTGCCGTTGATGAGAACACTCAGCATGTCCAGCACGGTGGTGAAGAGCTCACTGTTGGCCAGAGCAGAGAGGTCAGTCACCTGAAAAGCTGATAAAAAGCCTCTGCCATCATTGCAACACCAAACACTATTAGACTGTTAAGAGTTCTGCCCACATTTAGAAGTGCCAGTCTTCAGAATAACCTCCCACACTAATCCTCCTTTTCCTTACACATCACACTTGAGTTTTACTCCCACTGGAGTTTAGTGCAGTATCACAGATTAAGACTGGACTCTATACATTCAGCACCTCTAAAAAGCAGACTCAGCTCTCCCCTGCATATCTCTCTGCATCTGGAAAGTCAAGTTTGCTCTGAATATGGCAGAGGGCACTTGGCTATCAGGACCTGAGTTGTACCCTGCTATTACTCCAAAGTCTCTTTCAGCTGTCACTTCTGACAGATCATTTAGAGACATGCAGCTCACATGAGAAACAGGGCCATGCTAACAACTGCCTGCCTTGTGAAGTGTATAGACCAGAAATCAGCCAGAAAGTTACTTGTTTGACTGCATGTCCACAGTGCCACTGCTGATGATGTCCAGGAGAAGCACAGCCCATTCAGTTGTCTGTTGTGTGCTGCGCTGGACTGTGTCGAACATTCCCCCCACCTGGCAGAGAAAGGGAGTTTAGTCACAAGGACATCAAGAAATACTGAGATTTAGAATTTAGAAAGGAGCTTAAACCAGTGCTTAAAGGAGCTTAGCTCCTACTGAGAGCTGAAGGAGACTGCTGCCGGCAGTCAAACCTCAGATGCAAGCAGCAGTGCTGTGGGCTGTAAAAGCATCCAAAGGGGAAGGCACCCCTACAGAAAAGACCAAGTCTTTGTATTTCACCCTGATGAAACAGAGTAAGCAAGTTTATCCATGCACCCTGTCCCACTCAGGACTCAAGACCTAGAAGCAGCTCAAGTGTCTCTCCTACTTCCTTCCCTCAGGACATATATAGCCCCTCCACTGTGTGCTTGTTCCAAAGGAAAAAAACCAGACAACTCTTCACCCCAGATGGTTAAGCTCTTTTTCTGCAACTGCTCACCAAATTCAGCCGCAGTTTCAAGGCCTCATGCATCAGCTGCTTGGCTTTGCAGTCATCTTGGTACTGATCTTCTCGCCAATTTGTAACAATCTAAGAAATACAGAAGAGAGGACAGACCTTACCAGCTGTATGCTGAAGCTTAGAGAGAGCAGCTCATATCACTCACTGTCTGATGACTCAAGTGGTCAGCTCAAACTCCCTATACCAAACAGGCTAAGACAGGCAACATCCTGAGGCCATGCTCAAGAGCTGGAGGGGTGAGCTGTGAGGAAAGTAAGAGAAGAAACAAGACCCCTACCTGCTGGACCTGACTGTACAGAGAGGTGAGGAGGCCTTCTCGTTGCTCATCCTGTCCTTTCAAGCATGTCAGCACCAGTGACAGAAATGGCTGCTGGCTCAGGAGGGACATACTATGATAGAACAGAGAAGGAGCTGTATTGCCAGGCTGGGGCATCAGCACAGCCAGCACTGCCTGGCCTTTCCCCTGGACTCACCTCTTCTGCTTCTGGCGGTCCCGCTCTTTGCGGGATGATGACCCTAAATGCTGTCCTTTTTCCAGTTCTTCTCCAGCAGCTTTCAGCACGTGGCCCTGCACTGATGTTGGAAGCTTGGCAATCAGAGGGGCCACCAGCCACACTCCTGATCTCTCCAGGGAGCTGTGACAACACAGGAGAGGGAAACTGTTTGCAAGGCAAGTTATGATTCAGACGTGTCTACAAGGGAGCTGCACACTGGCTCTACACCTACCTGAGGATGGGTTTGGATTTGTTGCTGGCAGGTGTAGCACTTGTTGAGCTACTGATATTGTTGACTCCATTACCAGCACAGCTAGCAGAGCTGGTCTCTGCTGACTGCTGGAATACCTCAATGGTGGCCTTAGCTATGTTTTCTAACAAGGAGTTCATCTCCTAGAGAGAGAGAAGAAAAAGATAGTCAAGTCCTTCTCTGAAAGCACCCACCGCTTGCACATTTCAACACAATTCAATATAAACCCAGTTTGCCAACATCCCCATGGCTGCTGCTCTTGGGGTCTCAGACTCATTGCTTCCTTCTCATGCTTGGCTTTCCCAGGCCTGACTCCCTCCTTGTTTCCATTCTCCCTATTCCCACTTCTGCCAGGCCACCTCCCCACCAACTCACAAGCAGCCACTTCACCCTCCTGTGTGATCCCCTCTGAGCAGAAACTCACATTGCTTGCTGTCTGTTTAATCATGAGCTGCAGCTCCAGCGAGGACTGCCTCATGGTCCACTGGTCCAAATTCTGCAATGCACACACACACGCTTCATGTAATTCCTTATCTCAGTTCAGGCTACACCCATCCACACCCTCAGCTCACACCATAATGAGTGTCAGACCCCTCAGAGGGCTGCATTTACACGAGGCAATTACAAGGATACGCAGATTCTGCCAGGAGCCTGCACCTGTAAGATACGTTTAATCCTTTGCCGCTGAGGATTTTCTCCCTCCTCATTGTCCAGCAGCCGGTGTGGGTAACAAATCAGCTGCATCAGCCTCTGGGCTTGTGTGCTGCTCAGGACAGGATCCTGCAAGTCATTGCTATCTTCACAGAGGGACTTCAGACATCGTTCTCCTACCCACTCCTGCAAGACAAAGGTAGAGTCAGCACACTCAAACTGATGTCTGGTTCCAAACCAACGCCTCTGCTTTCAGTCTCAGAGAGATGCACGGAACACATCAAAATCATAAAAGCCTTATTAGTATGCAGTTATGCCTGATAATCATTTCTCTTCATGAACTGTACTATCCTGATTCAGCAGGCGTCAGGCACAGCACAGTAATCAGAACAGAGGAAACAAACTTTGACAAGTCAGCAGTAATGAAACACAGTAGTTGCTCTTTCTTTTGAGAAAATATCGGTGTGATTTAGCAGTACACAGTCACTACCATGTCCAGGCTCCATCAACACTGCCACTTGGGCTCAGAAGATCAGAAGGGATCACTGAAAATTGTTTGGTCTATTTCCAGCACAACAAAGCTCTGGAGCTGTCCTAAATTACGTAACTCAGTGTTGCAGCTAGCACTAAACCAGAACATGTCTTGGGGAAAATCACACCCCTTAATTCTCAAATAGTGATGGACAACACACTGCCATACTTAGTAAAAACCAATTACTTTACTTCTCAAACTCTGGGAAGGGAAATGACTGACTGGATGCAAGCCACTTACAAAGTCACATATCATGAGAAGGTAGACAGAAGGCTATTACTGTCAGCCTCTCAATTTCAGTTGATGCTCCCTAAATGCATGGTAACTATAAGGGCAGAAGTTTCCAAACATGAGGTAGGTACTTCACTCAATTTACAGTCAACCCTGCAGCATTTGTTAGTGCAGAAATTTTTCATATTTAAAATTAGGCAAATTCATTAAATTAAAATCAACAGAGGACTGCTGTAAAAGCATTTCTGCATCTGCAGAGCAAGCCTGATCAGGGAATTGTTCCACTGAGAAGTGACAACAAAAGAAGAGATGAGGATCCAGCTCATTATGCACAGGCGCTGATGATAAGCCTAGAAAGCTGGAAAGGCCTTCCAGCAGTGGACAGCACTCTAAACACCGAAGCACAAAGACTGAAAAACGCTGGCAATATTGTTGTTTAGTGAGCCAGTTAATAAACAATACCATGAGGACAATACAGCACTAATGTTTGGTTCACACATTAGTAATATAAAATATAAAATACAGGTTTCAGATTGTAACACCACATCTTTCCTGCTAAGAGAATAAACTTATAACCAAGGCTAAGGACACCCTTCAACATCCATTTTCATACAGCATGGTAACGTGCATTCCACTCTGCAACCTTACCAGCCAGGTTTCAGCTCCTCAGCTGTCAATTTTCCACAAAGGAATAGAAATACTGGTGCTGTCAGATTAGGCTAAGCAGAAGGCTTTTGTTATTGTTGTTTTAATTAACTAAACAGGGCAATGGAAAGCCCAGGGATACATTAACAGCCTAGCTGCACGCAACACTCAAGCTGCATTCTGAAAGACACCATTTATCATTTCAACAAACTGTCTGCTTTTCTCGTGCTGATCTTTGCCTCCAGCACACATCTCAGCATACCACTCCCAGCACTCCCCTCCTTGGACATGAGCCCTGTGCTGTTGCCAAAGGAAAGGGGATGCAGACCCTGCATACTCCAACACCTAATTCCTGAGCACTGTTTGTTTTGCAAACGGTGAGCAATCCTCAGTACTGTCACACGACAGAAACCCTGCAGGTTTTTCACTGATCTGTCAAAGAAATACCTGCCAAACCCAGCCTGAAGAAAGGCATATGGGATATACCTGTCTGCAGAAGAGATAAGGACAAAGCTAGAGATGGGACACACTCACCTGTTGACATATACTCCTCAGTACATACTTGGCATAAATATCCAAGCTAGCTGTTTCTACAGTTACTACCCGACCACCAGCCTTCCTGGTGCCCAGCTCATCATCCATGAGATCATCAACACCTCCAGGGTGGGAAAAGCCAGAGCCTTTCAGTTCCGCATCTCCTAAAAGGAAAGCACAAGTGTCACATAATCAACAACTCTAACCACAAAGCCTGACTCAAAAAAACATCTTGAGATTTTGTAAACTCTCCCCGGGGATCAGTGACCTCTCTGCAGCCAAGAGACTCAAAGCATGACAGCCACAGACAAACCACACATTCACATCAGAACAGATCTCCTCTGGCCTTGTGTACACCTATCACACACAATACAGAGCCTTTCTCCCACTGCCCTGAAAAACATGCTTAGATGTTCAGGCTAACACAGGTACACACCCAGAACAAAGACAGCCTTCAGCACTGCAAAGACTGCTCCATCCACAATGCGATTCTGGGAAGCTGCCAGTAAGTGACGGTCACAGGAAGAGCGGATTCCCACAGTGGGTTTGTCTGTAAAGAGGACAAAGGGGAAAGGCAATACTCAGCAAGACAGAAAGGCATGGGCTCCAGAGCTGCCTGAAGTATGTGCCAGCAAGTACCATAAAATCCAGCTCGGAGAATCCCGAGGCCAGTTCCTTTTCTAACTGCAACATGGAGTACATTTAATTAAGTTTCAAGAAGCATAGTGCCAATCACATTGTGACAACTGAACCATGAAATCCAAATGGGGTGCAGAGCCTGTGTCATGAACTCCAAGCTCCAACAGTACCCTAGACCTAGAATACAGGCTGGATTTAGAAATCTGAGCTATCAGGATACTGGTGAGAAGCCAAGAACAGAGCTTCCTGGAATGTTTCCATCATCACACAAAAAAGGAGTGCTGTAAAACAGCAGCTTCTGGCACCAAGTTAAGAGGCTATACAAAGCTCAAGACATAAAAGAAGAAGTGATCATTACTCTAATGGCTTAGTGACAGCAAGGCCACCTCTACTGGCTGGTTTCCTGCCTCCAAGAACCTTCTCCCCAGTGCCTGGCTACCATAGAGTGACATAAATGGAAGGACACTGTTCTTTCTCCTATGAAGAATGCAGTGCATCAGGCTTTGCCTGCTTTATTCAAAGCAAGCAGGTTATGATCTCTGACCATAAGGTCTCGTATCTCTCTTCTTGGGGTGCGAGAGCCTCAGTACTTTCACTATTGAGAAAGGCTCTAGGTTCATTCACTTACTGCCATCTTGCTGGCATGGGTTCAGCTGGGGAGTCTTGAACAGATGGAGTAAAATCCGGCAGGTCAGACGCGCTCCTGGTTCTGAGTCCTGCTCACTGCAGGCTATGTAAAGAAAACAGACAATTGAGATTTCTTAAGCACCAGGACAGCTGACTCTCAATCCAAAAGCTATTCACAGTACACGGCCCTGGAGCAGCCAGCCAAGAAGCTGCAGTAGCCTTATTCTATTTACAAATATGGAGCATGTGCAGCAATTAACATGCAAGCGAGCAAATCCATCAGTATTATCCCCAGTGACATGCACTGCACTCTGCTTGCTCCTTCTTTCCAACTTCACCCTGTGAAGTCTGGATGCTGCAAACCCCAGAGGAGAGGTAGGAAGGCTGGTGGCAGAGCAAGGCAGTGGCACAGGTGCTGCACGCCCAGTTGGTTTGGCTGCTCTAGCCAAAACACTAAGCTGAACACTATTATCAGTGCGAAGTGTCTTGCTGGAGTTCAGACCTGAGCACACTGGTCACAAAGCATGGCTGGCAACACCTCTCCATGCTTATTTCAGCTTCCACACAAACTTGAGAGTGCAGGGCAGTGAAAAACCTTAGCACAACCAGTTTTTGGTAGAAATCAAAAAACCAGAATTTCCTCTAAAGCATCACATTCAGTTATTAAGTATAAGAGAAGTATTGGAGGCATATTTCACAACATGGGGCTCACCAAGTATCCATTAAGCACAGACCTTTGGGCCAGAACTGCAACTCAGACAGGTTTGTGCAGGGATGCACTTACCAGCATTGAGGAGTGAGGGGATAGCAGCACAGCGAATCAGGTCCTCCAGCAGCAAGCACTGCCGGGCAATGAGAATGGCAACAAAGGTGGCCAAGGAATCATGGAAAGATAAGTCACTGACCTGAAAGAGAGGAGATCAGCCAGTGATCCAAACAGCCTCTACCTCATTCCCTCTGTCAGAATTCCTAGGAGCTGGGGGGCAGAAGGGCCCATAACCCCTGGTCAATGTCCATGGTCTGCCCAGGCTGCAACAAACACCAACAGCAGCCCCTGGTATTCAAAGCCTTTTCCCTGCCCTCAGAAGACAAAGCCTCCATCCCTTGTTCATTTTTGCCTTCTCCCAAGGGATCCCTCCACTCCTGCTTCAATTCCTTTTCCCCTTTTGAATGTTTGCACTTGCATCAACATTGCAGAGGAGATCATTGAAGCCACAGGTCCCATTATTGGAGGAACAGCACAAAGCTTTGAGCACACCCAGCCACTCGGCACTTAGAGACTTGCAGTAGCCAGTTAGCTCAGCACACAGGATAGCAATGTCGTTCACCCTGTTAAATAAATAATGAAAAAAAGCAGAGGGTCAGCTTTGCTACTCATGCATGCCATCAGGTCAGCGATTTTCTAAGGGACCCCAGCCTTGGTTCTTCCTTCTTCACACCCCAGGACAGCCAATATATGGCTACTGGCTTCCTTACCCTCACCTAAAGAATCTACTTTTTCAGTAGAACCATGAAAGATCTGCCTCTCACCTGTCTGGATCGTGGTGTCCCACACACACGTGCATTAGTGCATTACAGACAAAGCTGTAGCGGTTGGCTGGGTTCTCATTGAGGCTTTTGCCCAGGTTGGTGTATGTAAAGTTATGTGCAGATGGATTTTCAATAGTGTCAATCATGAACTCTGGCTCCCAGAGCATATTGGAGTCAGATGGCTCAACATTGCAATAGATTGTGTTCTTCACCTTGGAGCAGAAGTCACTAAACAAGACAGAAAAGAGATTAGGAACATAACAACAAGATCAAAAACGAAGTTTTACTCAAGGAGATATAGCAGGCAGTACCCACTGCATTTCAGCTGCATCGGACTCACCTAAAGAGCTCCCCAAATTTACTTTTGAGGTGACTGCAGGAGGTATACAGGTCATAGAGATAGGCCAGGATACAGCGCTCTGCTGAGGAGCCATCCGAGCGGTTCATGCCATGTTTCACCACCCCACACAGACTGCAGAGAGACAAAAAAGAGTGAGCTGAACCCTCAGGCACCAAGTATCTGCCTTTTAGGAAGGTCACAGACATCTCTGCCCCTTATGAACCCCCAGAATATACTCTGCTTCCTTACACACAGTGAGGGGAAGATGCCCTTACCCTTCGAAGACCTGAGCCATCTGGTCCTGGTTCAGTATAAGGCAGGAGTGGTAGTGCCGCAGCACAGCCACGATGCACAGGCACAAGCTGGTGGTATAGCTGCCAACAAGGTCGGAGGATTTCAACAGCAGTTCTGCCTCCACCACGCTCAGTTCATTCAGCAACTGCACCCAATGACAGAAAAACCCTTCAACAGCCACAGGGGTAAGGTATGGTCAGAAAGGGAGGAGGCACACCAAACCCACAGCCTATAGGACCTGCCAGGAAAGGCACTGCCAGGCACTTTCTGCTTAGGGATGTACCTCAGAGCAGTTGGCATAATGTCTCAGACAGTACAAGGGGCTGTCAGGGCTTGGGTATCAGAGGTTGATTGGGATATGGCCACAGGCAGTATCAAGGAGCTTGTTTGGTAGCTCTATCCTGCATAAATCTCACTCTGATATCCTTCCCAGGCTAACAGCCACAATTCCATCAGCTAGGCTTCAAGAGCCACCTGGTACAGGCTGCAGAAACAGCAATAGGATTTTAGCAGAATCCAGAAGGCAGCTTGAGCTGCCATGTGCCAAGGAATTTTCCAGGGGAGCAAGGTGGGCAAGGTGCCAGGGACAGGCAATCTCCTTCTCACTCAGAACAAGGCCCTGCTGCAACCAGGGACAGAGATGAAAAGCAGGTTCTTTGGAGACAAGCCCAAAGCCTTTGGAAGAATAATCCTCAGAACAGAACATGTACGATCATCTGCCACAAACAACCTATTCCTAACAACTGCAGCCCAGAATCACAATGACCATCTAATCTGACCACCTCCATGACACAGGTCAGAGGGTCACCAATGATGACCAGAGCAGGCCAACTATCACAGTACACATCTGCTGCCTTTCAGGTGGATGAATCCCCCCCCAGGAAGCACCTGAGCCCACTGCCCTTACCTGGATGGCAAAGTCGATAAGACCACTGATATTGAGTGAATACTCCATCAAGTCAAATATGAACTGCACATGCTGCACCAGAGGCAGGTGGTACGACATTCCCAAAGCAAAGCTGGTGATCTGTTCCAAGACATTACGAGATACCTGCAAGTACAAGACAATACACAGTTCCATCTCCTGTTGCAGAAGTCCCTTAGCAGGCTCATCTCATTTTTTCCCTCCAGGAAGCTGCTCTCAGTAACACAAAGGGACACAGTCAGGGCCCAAGAAAGACAGCACTTGTGAAATTTTCATACCTGAGATGTGACTTGGTGCTGATCAAAGTGAGAAAGGTGCTGGAACTTTGCAAAGATATCTTCAGCTGTTGGGAATGCTTCCGGCTTGCTCTTTTTCCTCTTCTGGCCTTCCTCTCCACCTACCAAAGTTGGAAAGGTCGGAAAACAGTATTAGGCTACTTTCCTCACCAGATGATTAAACATCAGCCATCAGCTTCTGCCAGTCCCTCGGCAAGATCAGCCCCTGTCATGCAGCATAGGCAAAAGGCCTGAGTCTTAGATATTAAGTTGATAAGGATCATCTTGAATTTAAAAAAAAAAAACAACAAAAAACTATTAAGGAAGGAATCCCTAACCTAAGAGTGACAGTAGGACTAATATCTAGCTTATCTCAAATGAAGGTACTCTTTGCAGTACCCTTCTGTCTTGATTTAGAGATAAACCTATTCCCTGATGAGAACAGGCATTCTGGACTGGAGATGTTCAGCCACAAAACTGGCTTTGTCAGATCACTCCACCTTTTAAAGCATCATCTTTCTACCACATTTTAAGTTGCCTTTCAGGCATCTGATAAAGAAAAATTGTAGCCAGATTCTCATCTGTTGGACACCAGAGGCTTTCTGTTGATTTTGACCCAGCTATCCAGATTTCCTATCCTATGCATTTAGCATGTGCCTGAAGCGTAACAGCACGATACATTTAGTGAAGTCTGCCAAATATGCACTGGCAAAGTACTTTTTGCTTCTTATGCAAGAATCTAAATAAAAGAATAAATAAAATTAAATCTGAAAAGCCAAAGTTTTGGCCA
The DNA here is from genome assembly GCA_013397935.1 of Dasyornis broadbenti. Taxonomy (NCBI): domain Eukaryota; kingdom Metazoa; phylum Chordata; class Aves; order Passeriformes; family Dasyornithidae; genus Dasyornis; species Dasyornis broadbenti. Next base: position 562,474 of record VZRN01000184.1, read on the forward strand.
GGGTGTCACTCTGAACCTTGTATGACTCAATTCTCTTCTGAGGACAAGTGCAATTAAACAGACATTGTCAGCAGGAAACCAATTGTCTTACTTGCTGGTTAGTCTGTTTGAAAACAGACTCTCACTCACTAGTGCCTCTTACCAGACATTGTAGATTATATAAAATCTTCACTGTGAGACTCCAGCCAAGGCAATCAGATAACTGGAAAGATGCTCTTACTTCAGAAAGGAGTGTGTCAAGCTCTACTAACCTGTCTCTGCAGTACTCTTTCTGTTTAAGACTTTTAGAATGTCTTTGGTTATTTTCTTGATCGTATGCCGAGCATCGTCTCGTTGTTTTCCAACCCCAAAAAGAACTACCAGCCTTTGGTTACACTCGTGACTGCATGACTCCTCCTGAGGAACCAAAAGAGACAACTGCATTAGCAACTACAGGGCTGAATGCTTTAATCTTGTTTCACGTCTGGATCTCTGAAAGAAAACGGAAAATTTCACCTCAGAAGCTTCTCTGGGAGTAAGCAAGGAGCCATCCAGAAAAGCAGGACAGCTCCTTACCCAGCAGGGAGACACAGCAGCCTCATGGCCAGTGCACAAGGCAGCAACAGGAGAGCAGCTAGGAGCAGGTCTCGTACCTGAGGAATAGGGAAGTGTGTTGCATACTGGATGTGCCGAGGCTGGTCATACAGGGATGCTAGCATTCCTTCCACAGACTTATCCTTCAGCAGAGTCTTTGCTTCCTTTTCAGGATCCGGCTTTTCAGGGGAAGGGCTGGCTTTAGATTCACAATGCATTGGTGGAGAAAACATCTGGGGAGACATAAGAACAAGAAAACATAGTTAGAGAACATGCTCAGGGAACAGTAAGGATTGCTGAAGGAAAGTACATCTGCTCAGGCCTAAAAGGGAGCAGGGAAAGGGAGGGCTGGAGAAACATCCAGTTCTTAAGGCAGCAACCAAGGCAATGTGCTAGGAGACTATTCCCATTTCTGCTTCTGGTCCATGTTGTGTATTGAGTTAAACACAACAGGAATAATAAATTCATGGCTTAGAATTTTGGAAACAACCCCTTCCACAGAAAAAGTGAGGATTCTGGGAATGCATGTAGCTTTACATCACACTTGCCTGACATGCACCTTGAAAGGTCAGAAATGGCTGGATAAATGTGGGTACTCAGGGATTTTTCAAGCACCACAAGTTAAATTTATTACTAAGTGCTCTAAAGTGTTCTGCTGCCATGCACTGTGCCCACAAATATTATGAAGAACTGTAAACCTGAAGAAGTACTGAAGGCCACACAGTAGGATGAAAACAGACCAGTGTTTTCTCCCAGTATCAAGAAAACCTCTGCAGCTGGTCACTCCCAATCTGGGGCCATCATGATCAATCATTTCCCAGCTACTTCCAAGCAGCCCACTTCCCACCCTGCCCAAACACTGGGCTGGCAGTGGCCAGAGTGTAGGAAGTCCCAGGAATGACTGGGACTCACTCTACTCTGAGAACACCAACCTACATAAACAGGTTATAGGGACCTCTCACAGCATCAACTGCCTTACAACCCAGCCACTTCCAGCAGATACACAAAAGCAAGGCACCTGCTGTTCCTGAGCCCACTACAACCCACTGACCCTACTTACTGAGTAACAGGTAGGAAATGCTGGAACATACCGAAAAGTCTGTCTTCTCCATGTCATCAAAGAGCATGCTGGGGTTGTGATCAATGTCCATGGGCTCTGAAAGACCTGTGTCCTGGGAACAGAGGGAGCAGCTTTACATCTCAGCGATGCATCAGGGAACAAGAGAGTATTTGTTGACTACAGCACTGATGTCCATGTTGGACAGTGACAGCAATATGCCACCACACCCACAGTGCCTGGCAAGCTGGAGCCTGATACACCTCAAACATCATGGTCAGGCCTCACACAGCACCTCATGATATGCTGCTCTGTTTCAAGCCATGCAAGATTGTTCTATCTACCCCTTAGCAATCTGCAGGTCCTTCCCAGTCACTTAGAACATTACCTTAAACCGAAATACTAAGGAAATAGTTTGGGGGAAGGAAGAGCAGGAGTCATCCTGCATTATCCAGCAGGTAATAACAAGGAGGCTGCAAAGCTGGTAAAAAGGGCAAGCACAACACACAGATGTACAGGAGGGCCATGGTGCTCGTGCTCTCACCTCCAGCTTGATGCCACTGCTTCCCTCTGTCTCCTTCCTGTCGTGCTCCTCAGCAGGGTCATCAAAGGGTGAGGGAGGGCGAGGCCCATGAGAATCCATGGCTAAATCACCCCGGGAGATGAGTGTGCACATGTAGATGTTGTGAGAGAAGACATCATGTCGGATTAGCTCACAGAACAGCAGCACCAGGTTAAAGAACTCCACCTTCTCATTTTCCTTCCCAGGATCAGCTGAAAGGACGATACAGACTGTCAGGGCTATCAGAGTAGCTCTGCACCACTATAAGCAACACCAGCCACCTAATCTAGGGCAAGGAAAGTTTTTCCTGAGACGTCAACACAGTGAATGATACACAGTTCTGAGATTACAGCAGGGACTAAAAGCAGAAAGCCCCGTTTCAAAAATTAGCAATTAAGTAAGTCAAAAGCTCTCCAGTGTCATGGCCCAGAGGCACGGGACTTCAGCCTGGAAGTGCCATTCCTGGGTGTACAAACAGTTGCCTGCATCAGTCAGACCTGTTATCCTATCTCCATTAACCTGTCTGTGGAACTTCCACTGAGAGCTAAAGCTCTGACACTAGTTAAAAGCCTCCCTCTATTTTTCAGCCCAAAGTAATTCCTAATTAAGCTAAACTCATTTATCCTTGGTCAATGCTCTGTTAACAGAAGTGCTTCTGCATTATCTGTCATCTGGCCCTGCAAATTGCTCTTCCCTCTCCAAGGTAAGCTCTGGATTGCAAGGAAGCAAGAGAGAAAATTTACATACATCCAATACCTACACACAAGAGAACTGCATACAAATTCAAAGTTCGCAAGAGAGGGAAAGCTAGAAATTGGGAGACCACAGGTTCTTATTTACATACTTAGCATAGGAGCTTGAGTGTCAAGGAACTGCATAAGGACATCCTGAAAGACAGGAGCGCTGGCTGCTGAGAGGGAGCCTGAGGAGATGGAACCCTTCTCATCCACGACTTCAGAGTCCCCACATCTCTGCAGAAACAGGAAAAAGTACTGCTGACACAGAGGAGAAACTTCCTATCCTACATAAATCTCAAAAAAAGAAGTCTTCAAGAAAATTCTTCTATCTTGCTCTTACAGGCAAGCCACCACACAGGTTTCTGTAAGCTACTCCACAGTCACCAACTATGTCAGCGCTTCCGCACTGCCATCAGCTGTCCTCGAATGTATCCAAGAAATGGGATATGCACCATCCCACAGGCTCATCTATGACCTACATTGGGTCAGATGGAGCAAATGCCATAATTAGCAGCACCAGTGACAAGAGGTACTCTGCTGATCAGCCTGTTGGTGTAATCTGAGTTAGGTAACCTCTGCTCTCCTTTACTGCTCCCAGCTTTCCAAGAATAAGGACCTACTTCAGCCTCGATCTCTGCTTGACGCTTCTCCAGGAGTTTGGCCACAACCATGGCCCTGTGGCGCCCAGAGCGTTTGTAGCTGACGGCCCACTCGCACAGCAAGGCCACCACTGCATCATCGTCTGGAGAGATCTGGGGAGACAGAAGCACCAGTGAGAACCTGAGCCAATAGAAGATGGGAGCAGATAGAACAGTGAGTCTACTTCTAGTAGAGCACAGCCTGAAGACTGCTTTGATCCCCTCCTCCTAACAGGGAGGACAGATGTCAAGCTAGAGCCCTCCTGCTTTGACTCCATTTTGCAACAGTCCCTAACAAACCTCCAGACTGACTCTGCTTCAGAAAATCATCTCTCTTCTGGTAGCACATCCATAGAGTGCTCATCATAGCACTGAGTATGCTGTGTTTCTCGACATCCTCATCCAAAGTATACAAACAGCCAGCCCTGCAGCTTACTTCCAGGAATCAGTGCAGTATTGGATGCACTATGGTCCTACACATCATAAATACATCACCTCCCGGGCTAAGAGGAACCTGAACTGTGAGCTCCCAGGAATCAGCAACCAGCCCAGAATGTGGCCATGCTAGTATCGACATAACAAGCCCTTAGCATCAATCTGATATCCAGACTGTCTTTCATCAGTGAAGCCTCTCAAGCTAACAATTATTTGTTAGACTTTCTGGAGCACAGAACCCCCCTTCTCACTTTAGTATCTCCCTAACAAAGCTGCATGAAATCCTTTTCAATGGAGATCAGTCTCTTGGCCAAGAGCCACTACCTAGTCAGCTCTCTGCAGACACAGGACCGTAACACTGGGATATAAACAAGAACACAGCCACATCCAAGACCAGGGCCCAACAGCAAAGTCCCAGAGCACCTCATGACTGTCTTTGGTCGGACCCAGCCCAAATATCCTGTTATACAAGGAATCCAAAGAGTTGCTGAAGTCAGATCTTTCAAAGCTGTGACTGTCCAGAACTTCTAAGGTATGCAAGACACGGCCAATAGTGAAACCTAGAAGAGAACAGAGAAGAGAAATGCGTATTTGGCACCTGGTACAACAGACCCTAGAGCAACACCAGATGTGTTGCCAAGGTCAGAAAGGCCTACACCTCATATCAAGACCAGTTCCACAAGGAAGAAAAGATGGGTTGTAGCTGTAGGTGATTCTCTAAGTGGAACAGAGGGTTTGGACCCTTTATCCAAATGCCAGATGGACCCTTTTTCAAGGAAGTCTGATGCATTCCTGGGGCCTGCGTTAAGGACATGATATCAGGAAACTTCCTGGCCTGGTACAGCACTCGGACTATTACCCATTACTGGCCTCCCACATAGGAGGAGATGAAGTCGCATGTGTAGTCCAAAGATGATCAAAAGGGACTTCACAACCTTGGGACCATTAGCAAGAGATTCTGGAACACATGTTATTTTCTCTTCTATCCTTCCAGGCAATGACATTGGAAGAAACAGATGGGTGCAGTCTATTAATACATGGCTCCACAGCTGGTGTCACCACCAAAATACCGGGTTTTTCTGACAAAGGGAGGGCCTACACAGCACCAGGCATGCTGCACTGTTCAGTGAACGAGGAACTGGTTGGACAGTCACATCTGGAGGGTAGTGGTCAAAGGCTCAGAGTCCCAATGAACATCAGTGACAACTGGTGACATGGACAAAGATCAAGTGCACCCTCAGCAAGTCTGTACATGACACTAAGCTGAGTGGTTTGGTTAACACTCCTGAAGGATGGATGCCATTCAGAGGGACCTGGACAAGCTCGAGCAGTGAACCATGGAAATCCCATGAGGTTCAGCAAGGCCAAGTACAGGGTGCTGCACCTGGGACAGGGCAACCCCAATATCAGTCCAGGATGGGAGATGAACGGATGGAGATCAGCTCTGCAGAGAAGGATTTGGGGATGCTGGTGGATGAGAGGCTGGACATGACCCAGCCATGTGCACTCACAGCCCAGAGAGCCAAGGGTCTCCTGGGCTGCAGCCAAAGCCCTTGGGCAGCAGGGGAGGGAGGGGATTCTGCCCCTCAGCTCCACTCTGGTGAGACCCAACCTGCAGAGCTGCCTCCAGCTCTGGGGTCCCAGCACAGCAAGGACATGGACCTGTTGGAGTGAGCCCAGAGGAAGACACCAAGTTGATCAGAGGGATGGAACAGTTCTCCTATGAGGAAAGGCTGAAAGAGTTGGGGTTGTTCAGCCTGGAGAAAAGGCTCCAGTGTGACCTAACTGTCACCTTTCACACTAAGGGGGGGCTTACAAGAAAGCTTGAGAGAAACTTTTTACAAGGGCAGAACAAAGGGGAACAGCTTTAAACTGAAAGAGGATAGACTCAGACTAGATGTTGGGAAGAAATTCTTCCCTGTGAAGGTGGTGAGGCACTAGGACAGGTTGCCCAGAGAAGTTGTGGATGCCCCATTCCTCTAAGTGTTCAATACCAGGCTGGATGGGCCCTGAGCAACCACGTCTAGGGGAAACTGTCTCTGCCCATGGCAGCGAAATTGAGACTACTTGATTTTTAATGCCCTTTCCAATCCAGACCATTCTATGATTCTATGAGAAGTTTCTGCAAGCTCATTGCTTGGGCTCATTGCCCAAGGAAAGCTGTACCAGTCAGGCATGGGTCGTCCTAGCTTAATATCCTGACTCTGACTGTGGCCAACAGCAGATCTTAGGGGAAAGCATCACAGTATGGCACATAGACAAGAGTACAGTTCCCTAGTACATATTTCCAGCTTCCAGTAACAGAAACTCCCTCTACACCTGGAGAAACAGACTCACGTAAGATTTTGCACCGGAAAGAAAAAGAGCCATGTCTTACTGCTGACAGTAAATATGAACAGGAGCAAATAGCAAAAAAATCAAAAAGAATAGCCAGACAGGAATTTTGTCAGAGTAGCACATGGAACAGGGGAAGAGAAACTTTAACCTACAGTAAGTTACCTGCTGTGGTTTCTTGGCACTTATCAAACGACCAGCGAACTTCCACAGCCTGGCCACGTTCCTTTATCTGCTGCTCAATTTCACGCAGCTTTGCCCGAACCTAGAAACAACAGACTTGTGTAAACATAGAAAAGGATGCCTTAGAAGTCTTGTGAACAAAATTATCAGAAAACAATGAGATTGACAGCAATTCTACTTAAGGTTAGATTTTGCCCATCTTCCAAGGACATCACTGTCTGGCTTATAGCAGAACGAGAGCACTTAACTCCTTGGGAGTGAGACAGCACCTCCAGCTCTGCTTATCACACAACATGAAAAGAAAATTCTGAAAGGCTAAGATACAGCTATTATCCCAAATCACAAGAGCTCCCTTTTCTGAAAGCTGCTCACCTGCTGTGTAAAAGCTGAATTCCCCCCTGGCATGGGCAAGTTGGATGGGGCTATAGGCAGGTGGTCCAACGGAGAGCCAGTCTTTATCCTGCTATCAGTCAAGGAATAATGCCACACAAGCGCACTCGGGCAACACAAAATTATACTCTGCAACAGATAGAGAAGTCAGCGTCATTGAGCAAATTAAGGTCCAAACAATTAAGTTATAAGACTTTCTACAGAACTAACCACTACTTTATCATGTTGCCCAGGCACTATCCTGTATACAACATATTTACTATTTGCCTGGGGGGTTTTTCTCTTGTTCTAAGCTCTGAAAGACTTTTTGGATCATACAAACTCACACCTCCCATGCACAATCCAACCCTCATGGTCCAGAAGTAGTTATTTACATTAGTGTCTTACAGCTCTCATCAAGAGTAAAGTCTGAGAAGAAATATGAGGTAATAGACCCAGACTAATTATACCATACTGTTTAATAATCACAAGTGTGATTATTATAATAATACCATGCTACATGCATTCTCATTTTTTTACGATCTTGTACACTCACATAAATGCAGACAAAACTTCACTGAACAATTCCTATGATATTCCCCTACAGCCTCTGGCTCACAAGGCTGTTTTAGACACTCAAACCAAAGAATCCCCTCATCTTGAGAACATTTCAGTAATTATGTTCACTCTTAGAAATGCACCAGTTTCCACTGAGACATACTAAAGATCATGCCATCAATAACTAACACCTACTGTTTAAGCAGCTTGTGTTCAAACTCCAAATCAGCCAAACCTTTGAGGTATATATGCTCACCTATTTTCCCTAAAGTAAGCTCCCCAAACACAAGATATTTTATATTAAAGACGTTTTATCACATAGAAAATAGAAAAAAAACCCCTCTGAACTTCTTCAACAGAACGCAAACAAGACTTAAGAATGCAAAGGGATTATAAATAACCTTACATTGCTCTCTAACCCTTGCAGAAAGATCCTTACTTCCAGCCAACTGTACTATAGGAATTGTCTTTCTTTTTCTCTGAGAGCTGGCTGGCTGCTTCTTGATTCTGTCAGGGTTCCTTCATCTCAAGTTTCTCTCTTGAGCAGCAGGTTCCCAAGCTTTGTGCTCTCTTCCTCTCCAACTCCTGCTCCATCCTGTACTCTCCAGAACCTCCTCTGCTTTAACAAGCTTGTTTTTTCCCCTGGAAGGAACAATCTCCCCTCCTTCTGCATGGACCCACCTGACCTAGTCACTCGTCTCTTGAAGGAGAAAAACACAATCATGAATCAATGCACACACTGAACAGAATTCACCTCTCTCTTTCTGACACAAGGACAGTAAGGACTGAATCCCACAGTGTCACAGTGGCACCTGTTCTTCCAACATCTATCAATAAGGCTTTGGCAACCTTGCCCTTTTACTGCAATGTAAGGTTTAATCAATCCCACCTATAAAGATTATGAGTTTAGAGTAGTTCCTTTTCAAAGCCTATTGCCACTCCTAAACCCTTAAATTCTTCCATAAAGTGGGAGGGCCTGTTTCTTGTGTGTGCTGTTTGATTGTGGGGGGTTTTTTTTTGTTCTGTGGGAACTTCTTTTCTGATGAGGGTACGTTTGTTTTTAAGAGCTGACAAAATTACAAAGCACTTTCATTGCTGGCCTAATTTCCTTTCCTGGATGACAACGTGCTATTGACATACACACTGGGAAATAACCCTTTCTTTCTTTCTCATCCCTTCTTTTGTAGAGCTTTCCTAGCCATGAGAGACACCTGTGAGTAGAGCAAAATGCTCTATTGCAACCCGTTTTTCTTATGCAAGTCAGTCAAGGGTACTGCTACAACACGGATGTCTGACACAAAAGCCCTGTAACACATCAGCAAAGATAATCATGGTTTGTTATTGCTGTACTCAGGAAGCTGCTGACTCAGACTGTAATGATTCTTCTGTGATGGCACATAATGTAAATTGTCCCTGTTGATCCCAGAATCACCATCACTTCAACCTACCTGAAGGATGCAGCTGAGCCCATACACCACTGGCCGGTGCTGGGGGCACAGTAATAAGTCACTGAAAGGGCTGGGAGGAGGATTCCCTGCAGCTGGCTGAGGGGTGGGAGTAGAAGGAAGAGCATTGCCTGTCTGTGCAGACAGGATGTGTGGTGGGTGCCCACCAGCACCATCCAGCTGCATAGCAAGCCTGCGGGTGCAGAAGTAGGCCAGACGTCTGGACAGGTACGCAGACTGCACAAACTCTCCAGAGTACTGCGGGGAACATGGAGGGAGGGGAAAACATCCTTGTCACAAGAAACACAAGAAAAAAACCCCGACCTTCCCAAAGTACTACAGTGTGACACTGCCTTGAAGAGGCAGTCCCTTTTTACAGAGAGCTCCTTAGCACCGTGGATCACCCACTGGCTACTAAGCATCAGAAAAACCCTTGAAATGCTCTCGGGCAGTGACTTCATGTATAAAAATGTACCCACACCCAGCCTTCTCAGGGCTTCAAAGGTTTGCCCAGAGTCTTGCAACAGAAAGAAAGAAAAAAGCAGTTTTCATGTACTGCTGCACAATGAATACAGCTATCACAGCTATGACACAGGCAGGGATTACCAAGTCCAGTGCAGGGAAATAAGGAAAAGGAGAAAAAAATCCCGAGAATAGAGCACCACTGAAAAGATATTCCTGCATGAGCCAAGAAAGATGCTCAGAGGGAAACTCCCTGGTGTTCTTGGTGCAAAATAACTCATTATCGCCTTAGGCAATAAGAAGGGGACAGACAAAGCGAAGTCAACACTCTCCTAAAGCAAGCTGAGTGTATATTTCTCACCCGCAGCAGCAAAGGAAGGAGCATTTTCAGAAATTCATCTTCTCCTGACCGTATCTTCTCAAAGCACTCGAGGACCCACGTCAGGAACTCGTGCCGGTCCAGCATGCCGTCCTGCACACAGATAAAAGCAGAGCAAACAGACAGAAGTTGAAGTAACCTCCACTAACGTAAGGCAGACCAGCAGCAGCTTGCTTTCCAACAGTGGAAATAATTCTGGAAGTTTTCAAGTTCTATGCTATCCCTGTTCTATCACTGAGCTCAAAACTGAATCTAGTCCTAGTGGTCTATTCACAGAAAGAGAGTATTTTGCAGAAATAAATCCTTTGGCACGCACTCCCCTCACCCTCCCCTGCTATGCACCCACCCAGCAGCCCCTGCCAGTCCCTCACCTGGAACATGAACATAGCCAGTTTCTCATTGTAGTCCCACTGCTTCAAAGCCTGTTCCACCTCTTGGGGCATTGGTCCTGATGGTGAACCACAGCCTTGCCCCGGGAGCTGCCTGTAGAACTCTGCGATTTTCTGCAGCTGTTCTGACAGGTACTTGGTGATGATCTGTGTCCATTCTGGAGAAGAGAAAACAGGTTAGCAGTGAGCACCGTGGCAAACAGGAGCAGGAAAGAACCAGGATGGTGCATAGGCGGAAACCCAAAGAAACCAGAACACACACAAAGAACTCTCCTAGACCACAGCAATCTGGAGGAAGCCAAGATGCACAGAATGTTGGGTCCAGTAATGCTTAATGAAATTGGAAACACCAACAGGGAACAACATACCAAACTTCTCAAGTGAGTGCGTACATTTCCCATAGAAGCAGATAATCAGCCATCACTAAATTGCAGTATTTACAGTCTTTTTATGGTAAGAAAAAAACAGGTTATGCAGCAGAGGAGCTCAGTAGAACTTAACAGGGAGAAAGAAGATGCAGGAAGTATTTATGGCTGCTGAGACTTATTTTTCAGTGTACTCTCACAGGTGGGCCTGTTGTTCAGACAGTTACACACATCAGAACCCAAGGACTTATCAGCAGGAAACAAGTTTGTATGGGTTTCCAGGCTACCTTTTACTATTCAAGAGCAATCTGAGAGGGAAGCATCTGTGATGGATAAACCCAGTGCTTCACACAAAGCGCTTACCAATGAAGGGATCAATGACATGACGCTTTTTCACCTTTGTTTCTGTGATGGCAGCGTAATAGGCACAAGTCATTTTGATGAGCCACGCTGCTCTCATTACTGGAACAGTGTATTTTGCCAAATAACCAAAGACCTCTTCCTTCTTGCTAAAGATGGGTACCTATAATGGAATGGAGAGGGTGAACTGAACCAAGCACTTTGAATAGGAACTGAAGCAGCTATACCTGCTGCAGGCAAAGCTAAAAAGGGAAGAAAAGCAACACAGTACCCCTGTCTCAAAAAAAAAATAATCTACTGCCAAAATTCACCTCTGGTTAGAAAGCAACAGTACCAGAGCTGCATTTCAGTATAAAGAGAAACAAAACAAACTGAAAGAAGACAGAAAATATAATTACATCACCGTAAATCCACGCCCTAAATCCTGCAAACATCTTGGAGGTTATCCTCCAGAGAGTACATAGAGAACTACGAAAGATACAGACTAAGAACTGAGTCAGAAACACAAAGTATCTGCTGAAGAGAGGGCTTTTCTTCTTGTATACAACACAGAGTGGCTACAAAGGTCTTGTCATATCATGAATACCCAACAGAAGACTGTGAGAAACAGGGAACTGAATACCCTAGTTGGGAGGAATTCATGAATCCAAGAAACAACACAGGAGGATACCAGTGAAATCATCAGACTGCAAGCCTATAAACCAGGAAGCAATAACACATCACAGGAAAAAGTACAGCTGTGGGGCTCATTTCCACGCAATACTCTGGAGAGCAAAAGTATGTGTGTTTTCACAGAGGAATGAAAAAAATTCACAAAAGAACAGGCCAGTTTGGTAGGTATCTTCAAGTCCCTGAACTACTGACAGCTCATTTACCTGCTATGTTTCCTACTTCTTCCCAATTACTCTCTGATGCTTCAAAGACAAACTACTTGGCTCCTGACAGTCATTCTTTCACATCTAAGTTCATGAAACTTGATGGAGCTCATTGCAGAAAACTGGGGCAAACCTTGAAGGGTTCAAGCTTTCACCATGACCTCAGGAAACTGACAGCCAAAACACAAAGAAAGACTGAGTTTATAAAGAGTCAGATTCTGGGAAAATCTGATTATTTTCCTGCCAGAAGTGACTCAGATCATTTCGCAACTGGGAGTTAAGTTTTTCCACAATGCATATGAGATTCCCAAGTTCCTTGTTTATAGGCCTCCCCTAAGAGAGAGTGATTACCCTTGCTATCAGGCCTGATAAAATGCCAGAGTAAGACCCTTCTTTCATACTCTGCAGAATTCTACAAGGAAAATATCTAACCCTAGACCTCAGGGTGCAGAAATACTATAGCCTGGTTGAAACCAAGTGATAGCACACATACTCTCCTCAGCTGAAAACCAGAAACTCATCACTACAACAGAAATCTGGGAAATCACTTAGGTGATTATTCTCAGTAATTCTCACTATGACTTTCAAGAACTTGAAAAACCCCCCACAACAGAAATGCCCTAATCTAAACAACAGACCAAAGGCAACAGTGGCGGCTCTTTTGAAAAACCACCAAAGCTTAAAATAAATAAGTCTTGTCCTACAAGCCAAACGGCAAAGCTGAACACACCTCCAAATAACAGACAAGAGACCAGTTCTCTAAGTGTGGATGACTACAGTCAAGGCACTACAAATCCTAGATCTGCTCTTCAAGCTGAAAGTTTCACAGGACGTATAGACAAGAAACTTCTCCAAACAGTAAAAACCTTCAGAAATCCTCCAGAAACAAGCACAGATTAAATTCTCTGCCCTGCCAGGCCGCCTCTCCTGTAACACACCTTCTTAGCAAGATGAGTGAGGGGCTTAGTTCCAGCCAGATCTGTGAACCAGTTGTTTATGGCACTCTGAGAACGTGCTGTCACCAGCCAAAAGTTATCCTTCTGATTGACCTGGGGTTTCCGTCTCCCCGTGTCAGGCAGGGTATTGCATCGCAGCTTTTCTGCAATAATACTGCTAAAATTTGAGCTGATCTGGAAAAGAAGTAAAAAAAGGATTAATTACATTTCAGAGGTCAAAGATCTGTTCAGTGTGCTTAAAATCTCATTTATCACTCTGACCAGAAGTCTCATCAGTAGCAACTTTTGAAACACGAAAAACCTGCCAATAACTCCTTTGCTATACTTGCAGACATGAATGCTTCTAGATAACTCACACAATAACCAAGCAGGGACTTGAGACAGACACAACCCTTTAAAAATACTTGTCAAACCAGACAGAAGGCTTCTTGGACAGAAATCAGCCAAGGAAAACAAATATCCTGTGCTTATTGATTGCTTTCCAACCCAGGTCATTACTAGTTGTTTTGTCAGGAAGTCAACATCTTGACTTCAGAGACTGGAAAAATGGAGTTGAAGCCTGTTATATAACTCCCATTTTTAAACTTCCAAATGTTTCAAGAAATCGTACTTTTCTTTTACCATGGCCACCACATAACTAAACCAATATGAAGTTTCCCTCTCCTAGTATCACAGCCTTCTGCTTTAATTGCAGAATACAGGGAGTCCTACATGTTGGTTTAACGAAGACTGCAGATACAGACCTGCCCCTAAGACGCACTGAGCAAGACAAGAACCTGCTCTCTCAGAGGTGGGACACAGTTCTAAACGAATGCAGAACTTGGATTCTACAGAAATGGAGTGTCAAGTCTTAAAACACCCATACAAAAGGGCAAGATCTCCTAGTTCTCGACACAGGGAAGAAATAAGACCCAGGACTGTCCAGCACCCAGCAGCCTGCCCTGCCAAACCCGCCCGTCGACCGTCGGGACGTCTCTCACCTTCGCCGGGTTGAAATTGACATTTTTGGCACTGCCGTGCTCGTCCCCAGAGACTGCCGGCTGGTTATTGAAGCCTTGCTTGACATTCAGCGCAGTCAGCTCATCCTGCGGGGGAAGGACGGTCAGCAGGGCCCGGCACGGCCCCTCCGCGCCCACCGCCTCAGCCTCTGTCCCCACCGCGGGGGCTGAGCGAGGCGAGGCCCGGCTACTCCCCCGACCTCCCCCAGCCCTGGCTGCCAGGCACCGCCCAGGGCAGTGCTGGGACACCGGGACCGCGGCTCCCCCGGCCCGGCCAGCGCCCCACAACCCCGGGGGACCTGGCGGGACGGGGCACCCTCGCCCAGCTCCCGACCCCCGCGCCGCTAACCCGGCGGTTCCTCAGTTCCAGCCCCGGCACGGTGGTCCCGCACCCCGGGTTCCCCCAACACGCCGGGCCCCCGCACCTCCTTCTGCTTGGGGTCCTGCGGGTACACGTCGGGCGGGCCGAGGCGCGGGCGCTTGAGCGGGCGGTGCTCGTAGCTGAGGACGCCGAAGGCCGCCATGGCTNGCCGAAGACAGGCGAAGGAGGGCGGAGAGTCCCGAGCGTCGACGGAGAGGCCCGAAAGTTGACGAAGAGTTCCGAAAATTGACGGAGAGTCCCGAGCACTGCTGAGGCTGGACCGATGAAACACGAAGAGCACCGAGCACAACCGGAGAGATTCGAAAGTAGACGGAGAGACCCGAGCGGGCCCGAAGCGGTGACGAGGGAGGACAAAAAAGACCTGAGCGCCGCAAGCGAGTTCCGAGCAGTGCCGGGAAGGCCCGAGCCCGCGCCGAGCGGAGACGGAAAGTGTCGAAGAGGGACGGGGCAACCCGAGGGGCGCGCGCGCGCCCCCCAGCGGACGTGCCGCTCCGGTGGCGTGTCCGAACGGGGTCACGTGACACACCCTTTCCCCCAGTCCCGGCTGTCTCCGGCCCCAACACTGGAGCACCCCCGGACCCGCGGCCACCAACACCCCCGGTGCGGCCGTCACCGCTCCGGCACCCAGCCCTCGCGGACACCGGCTCTACTGTCACACACACACAGCCCCGCTGTGACTCTCCATGCAGCCGCCCCCTCCGACTGTCTCAGTGCCTCCCTGTGCTGCCCAGTTCTCGGGGATCCTGCCGGGTTGGGCGTTGGGATCCCCATCCCTGCCATGCTCCTGGGGGCAGCCCAGTGGCGGTAATCTCTGCAGCTTGCCAGGGTGAGCCATGGAAATAGGTCAGGATGAACTGCGGGGTCCAAGAGGGGTGAGCCATGGGACCTGAGCAGGAAGGTTGATGCGGTCCCAGTGGGTCTCAGATGAGTCATGGGATCCCACAGGGATGAGCCGTGGGGTGCCAGTGGGATGAGCTGTGGGGTCCCAGAGGGATGAGCCGTGGGTTCCCACTAGGATGAGCTGTGGGGCCCCACGGCAGTGAGCCGTGGTCCCCATCAGAGTGGCTCATGGGGCAGCACGTAGGATGGGCCCCCCGGTGCAGGCGGTGCTGTAGGGCAGGAAGCAGTGTGGTGCGGAAGCGGGCAGCCCTGCGTCAGGCAGTTCACACGCGTCCCTGGTCAGACCCCATGGCGGTTCCTGGCACCTTCCTCGTGCCTGTCCTCCTCCTCCTCTGTGTGCCGGGTCCCTACCCTGCTGCTGCCCACAGCCACTCAGGTAAGGGGGCATATGGGAAGGCCATGGACCCCTTTGCGCGTGGGGCTGGGGGATGGAGCTCCCCAGTGATGGCGGGCGAGGAGGGCAGGATGTGGGGCTGCGTGGGCTGGCGCGCTGTTGTAGTGCACACCAGAGTCCCTGATGTGCCCCAGGACCTGCGGCGCCTATATGGCCCCTTGCAGTGGAGCTGCCAGGAGGGTCAGGCTGTACCAGGGAGTTCTGTTGGGGGTGTCCTTGCTCCCACTGCAGTGCTGGAGCATTTCTGACTCCACCAGCCTCCTGGCTACTAGTCCTGCAGTGCTCCTGCCCCATCACTCTACTGGCAGATCCTATTGGTCTGTGCTACGTGTGGGTGCCGGCCAGGATGGAGGTCAGCAGATCTGCACCAGCTGCCCTTTCCTTCCTGGTCACCTCTGTAATGCTGCGCACAGGAAGGGATTGGGAGACAGAGGCTTCTCTTTCCACAGAGGCTTCTTTTCTGTGGAGCCCTCATGCTAGCCATTGTTTTCTGAGAAAAAAAATCACTCCTTGGCTGATTGTCAGTAAAACAACAGCTTTCTGTGGAAATGCAGCCCCTCTGTATCCCTGGACCTCCTGGGCTGGCGGGAAGGTGCCCTTCATCTCCATGTGTAGAAACAGCCCATTTGCTCCACTGTGTTAAATTACAACCCAGGAAATCTCAACCCTGGCTTTCTCCTGTGCCTGCAGTGCTGGCTGATGGGTTTGTTTGGTTCACGTGGAGGGCGGCTCATAGGGATATGCAGGGACCTGGCATGTGCCGTGTCTCTCCGGTGCACCCCAGGTCCTGGCACAGCCCCCTGCACCGCTGTGATGCCCAGCAGTGTCTATTGCTTGCAGGGTTGGACTGTGTCCTCTTCAACGAGGAGTACATGACCTGCAAGTGGGGGAGCAAAGAAACGTTCACGGTCAACTACTCCCTCTACTACTGGTAGGTGCCCCTGCCCCACAGCCAGCTTTGCTGGCCCCAGCATAGGCTGCTCCTCCTCCCTGAGTCCAGAATGTGGCAGGCTCTTTCTCCAGGGCAAGCAGGATGGGATGTGCTGGGGAGAGGGGACCTGGTGAGGACTGGGGCACGCGAGGCCTTGGGGAGTCCTGGTAACCCATTACGGCACAGGTACAAGAACACATCATCTGACAAGGTGGAGTGCAAGCACTACCTGCAGCACCAGGGTGTCAGGATTGGCTGCTACTTCAACAAGAGCGAGCTCATCCAATTCCAGCCTTTCCACGTCCTCATCAATGCCAGCGTTGGCGGCAAGACCGTGGAGATTCTCAGCAAGCGCATGGCGCTGCAGGACCTGGGTACGGAGTGGTGGGGGGAACCCCCTTTCCTCTGCAGGGCTCTGGGTCCTCAGGGCTGCCCCATCAGTTCCCAACTGGCAGCAGGGCCACTGGGGCATGGGGCCAGCCCTCACTGGGCATCACCTGTGCCAAGCAGTGAAGCCAGCGGCACCCATCAACCTGACCATCCGCAACATGAGCAACAATCAGCTGCAGCTCACCTGGGCCACCCTGTACCCCAATGCCAGATGCCTGGAGCACGCCGTCAAGTACAAGAGCAACAAGGACACCAGCTGGACGGTGAGAGCCCTGGGCACGGCACCCTTATGGCTGTGCCTGTGGGTGAGCTGTGCGCCAGGCTTCGTGGTGGTCCCAGCCAGCAGCACATGTCTTTGCAGGAGCTCTCGGTGAATGGAGATGTCTTCTCCTTACCCAGTGTGGACTACGAGAAGTACTACACCTTCTACGTGCGCAGCAAGATCAACAAATACTGTGGCAACACCCAGCTCTGGAGTGAGTGGAGCGTTCCTGTCGTCTGGGGCAGCAACTCCACCAGCAAGGGTATGTTCTGAGGGCTGCAGTGGGATGGGATGGGATGGATGGACTGGAGCATGGCAGGGCTCAGCAGGTGAGGGATGGCCAAGCAAGTTGAGAATGGCCTGAGGCAGCAGCTCTAGGGGCAAGACCCATCTGGGTACATGGGGTGCAGGCAGCAGCATCCTTTGTACTTTTGGAAGCAAAACATACCCCATGAGTGGGACTTGCTGACTTTTGCCAGGCGTTTCTTAGCACTGGAGGGCACCGTTGGGCCAGGACAGGGTCACCAGCTAGTTATGGTGATAGGATGGCAGGGCCTGGGAACAGGCCCCTTCTCCATCTGTGTTCCCAGCTGAGCCCTGCCATAAGCAATGCCATGGCCACCCACGAAGGGCCACCTGCAGGCCCACCCCACTGCCATGGTGGTGTGCTGTCTTGGGGTCTATGTCATCCTGGCTCTTTCCAGGCATGGTGGAGGAACAGCTGCACTGGTTTGGGATCCACACGGTCTTGGTCCCCATTGCCTCCTGCCTGCTCCTGCTGGTCCTTGTCATCCTGCTGGTGCGCATGGAAAGGTGAGTGTGGGGACCTGACTGGAGGCAGCAGCACTGGGGCATTTCCCCTCTGACACACCTCTCCTGCACAGGGTATGGGTCATCCTGATGCCCCGAATTCCCAACCCCAGCAAGAATTTTGATGAACTGTTCATCACCCACAACGGCAACTTCCAGGTAAGGCGGTGCAGGCAGCCCTGCTCTGGGCTCACCCCTGCTGCGCAGGGCTGGGGCTGGGCTGGGTGGTGGCTCCTCTCACCCTGCTCTGCTCCCTGGAGGAATGGGCCGGAGTCCCCAAAGATGTCGTGGAGAGCTTCAAGCCCAACTACAGTGAGAACATCTGCTATGTGACTGAGCTGCCACCCAAGGATAGCCATGAGCCCCTCTGGGACAGCAGCAACTACCCACCACCTCCAATGCCTGGGCCCCCAACTGCCCCCAGTGAGCACAGCCCCTACAGGGACAGCTATGGGAGAGTGTGACACACTCCTGCACGCCCTGCTCCACAGCTTTGCTGCCCAAACCTTACTGCTCTGCAGGCCCTGCTCCCTGCTCCTGCCATGCCTCTGCCAAATGCCCTGGATCCCTGGTCTTGCTTCCTGCCAAATCACTCTCCCTGCTCCGAGGTGCCCACAAGCACACCAAGGGACGTGTCCTGGTGAGGAACAGGCAGGTGCCACTGGCCAACTGGTAGGGACATAGGGGTGAGGGAGGGCCAAGTGTGGAAAAATAATGGAAGATAGGCAAGGAAGATTGTAAACATGCTCAAGTGCCTTGCAGCTGATGTAGAAAAACACATACACCATACTTATGGTTGTTTAGCCTTGTGTGTTCAGTAAGTAGAACTTCTGTGTTTAGATAACACAGGCCTGTGACAGACTTAGTGGCACCTTATTTAACATGCTTGAGATTCCTGTCCTACTGTAGGAAAGATCAAATCGCAGTGGTAAACCACAACTGCAGAAATTCTTGATAAACAGGCAAAAACAGCAGGTTCAGTGATCACCTAGGGTGAACCAAGCTCAACAGTGCCTGCATCCCTGCTTGTGTGCTTCTGCCTGGGTGCTGCTTGGGGGATCCTCCAGTCGGTGAGAGAATGAAAATAAATTTGCCTTTCATCCCTGGTTTTGTGGTTGTTCCTGTGTCCTGCATGGTTCAGGCAGCAAGCCACTGTGTCACACTGGCAAGCCTGACAGCTCCCTCAAGGCCTTGCTGCTCCTTTGCCTGTGCTCCTGGTTTCCTGTGGCAATAAAACTCTGCCCACCAGAGGCTTGGCCAGGCTTATCCTGTGGGGTTGGGGGGAAGTGCCAGTGGAGCCCCAAGTCCTGAACACCGTCCCAGGCTCACAGTAGCAGCATGTTCATCAATCAACATTAAGCACATGGGTATGTCCACTCCTGGCTGTCCCACAGTGCTCTCTGCATGCCGGGGTGATGTGCTGTGGCCTCCTCGGGCAGTGGGCTTGGCTCTGGGCTCTCCAACCACTTCCAAGGCCACCAGCAGCCCCCAGCCACTGCCACTGTCCCTGCAGATGCCCAGAGCTTTCTGGCCAACACTGACTGCAGCTCTCTGCAGCTGCTCTTACAGAATCACAGATTGAATTATGTTGGAAAAGATGCTGGAGATCATTGAGTCCAACTTCTGTCTGAATACCACCATGTCAACCAGACCGCAGCACTGAGTGTCACTTCTGGTCTTTCCTTAAAGACCTCTAGGGACAGTGAATCCACCACCTACCTGGGCAGTCTAATCCAATGTCTAATCACCCTTTCTGGGAAGAAATTCCTCCCGATGTCCAACCTCAACCTCTCCTGGCAGAGGAACATAAGACCACACCCTCCCATCCTATCGCTCCTTGCTTGACACAAGAATGGGACCCCCAGCCGGGCTCTGGGATAGCCGGGCCCTCCGACAGCGGGACCCTCGGACAGCCGGGCTCTGGCTCAGCCGGGCTCTGGGACAGCCGGGCCCTCCGACAGCGGGGCTCTTGGACAGCCGGGCTCGGGCACCGCCGGACCCTCGGACAGCCGGGCTCTGGCACAGCCGGGCTCTGGCACAGCCGGGCCCGCGCTGAGGGTCCCTGGCCCCGCTCCCCCGCCGCGTCCCGCAGGAGGGGCGGCAGCGCCCCCCAGCGCCGGGGGCACCCTGGCCCCGCCCCTGCCCGGGGTGGGCGTGGCCTCCTCGCCCGGCACCGGTAACTTTCCAGCCCTGCCCACGTGGTGCGGCGGCGGCCGCCCCC